>LQNS02276883.1:13418422-13439379 GCA_001587735.2 Parhyale hawaiensis | reverse complement strand
GCCAAAGACAAGCTCGGAAAAAATACAAAATTTTGAAAAAAATTAATTTTTCATCTATTTTGAAGACTACAAAAAAATGTCCCCAACGATCCTGCTCTGATGAACATGGACACACACACACACACACACACACACACACACACACACAGGGTTCTGCCCGACCCATAGTCCATTGCAAAAATCTACACTCGTGGGGCTCCGGCTGTTAGGCTTATTTGTTTTACTATAAATATGTTCTTCCTGTGTGAAGTTTTGAAAAGCTTCTTATTGTAATAAATTCAATTGATCAAAAACTATGAATGTTCTTCCCTTAACTATGGAAAATAATTCACACAAATAATAAGCAATTTAACTAACTGGCAACTCATTCTGCTTGGTACTGTTTTGAAAACGCCCCCAGCTCCTATGTCGGGATAAAAGTTGGGCTGGGGTAACGCTACAGCTTCCCCATCAGCCTGACCGTTATTCTAGACTATTCCTGAACATAATCAATATGAATTTATACAATATCCCGAAACATTCAGAAAAATAGAGTTACGAGAAAAGATAATCAATAATTTGTACATTTTGTAAATAGGTGTTGGGAGGGCGACGAGCACTATTTTGAGCATTTGATAAATAGACTTTATGAGTAATGTTAACAGTATTATTGGGCAATTTGATAAAGAGACGTTTTTGGGGCGAGATTTCAGGGGCACGGGAAAATAATGCTGTGCTCATGACAACTGTTTGGGCACACACTTTGATTCGTTTCTTAATTCTTCCATCGTATAGTTATTGAAAGCTTTTACGTTGATATTCCTTTTATCTCCTCCTTAGGTGCATAAGATGGCAAAAAAAAAAAACAGGTCATGGGGTTAAGTTACCTTTTCCTGAGTTGTGGGGAGTAAGGGCGCATGCACACAGAGCCGACACGACGCGATCCAAGGTGATCCTAAAGGTGCTCGCACACAGAGGCGACGCGACGCGATCCCAAGTGATGTTGGAAGACCCCGCCCACAGAGGCTACACGAAGCGATGCTCACGGACGCTGAGGCTCTTATTCGTGTAATTCATTCCTTAATTATTAGAAGCTATGCCTTTAACTATACATTAACGCATTACAATCAACCTACACAAAAATATTCTTGCATTATTATTATCCAATATTCCATTATTTGGCTGCTTGCTGCCTCATTAATTTTTTAAAACCATCATCTTTGTATTTAGCAACCGCATATTTATATTTGTGGAGGAAAATTTCTATTGATGCATAACAATCGCCTGGTGTTGCCCAGGATTTTCTAACAATGATGGAATTTATTATTATATATTATACATAAAGATGAAGCTTCATACGCATGCAAGCATACATACTGTTTTTTCCCATTTGCATTTTACCAAAGCTCTAATTGCGTAAAACATGTTTAACCCTTTCGCTACGGAAACATTGCTTTTTTTATGAGGTTCTAAAAGAAGCTCCTAGAAGACACAATCATTGTAGTTACTATAGCTCTCCTACAGTTCAGTTGATTCATAAAGAAAATACTATCACTGACTTCAGACGGGTTGTTAAATATGTTGTCTAACTTTCCAGAGCAGGAAACAACGCACCGGTTTTAATAATGAAAATTTTGATGCGGGACGTGCACGTCCCGTCAGTATCGAAAGGGTTAAACATGCTTAACATATTTAAACATTGTGCACCCGCTTAAACCAAACATGTACCTATAACAATTAACCATTTTACAAAACTACTTGAACAATTACGGTTGCAAAACGTTTAAACAGTTCGGTCTGAAATTCAGTACTCCTGACCGTTGTGAGCTGCAGGCCTAACACGCATGTATGACTTAAACCTTAATTCATATGCTTCTCAGACTTAGACAGTTGTGCAAAACTGTTAACTTAACCGTTTGGCATACCGTAACTATTTAAGTAGTTTGCAAAATGGTTTACTGTTATACAGGTTTGATTTAAACGGATGCAAAATGTTTGCTTTTCTGGTGATTATTTAAAGCAATTAAAGTATTGGTGAAACTCGAACAGGAAAACTAATAAGTATCTCTATGTCAATAAATACGTATAAATTTCACGTTTTGGTAGTGAAAGTGTACTGAAACCAAAAAGTCGCCTGGTATTGCCTAGGATTTTGTGACACTCCTACAACGGTATCGCTCTTTATCGCGTCGCTTCAGTGTTACAGGAGGGGGGGGCACACCAAAAGCAGTTCAGAGAGAAGCTGGCAGGCAGGCAGTTTTTGAGAAGCACGGAATGCATTGGAGGGCGCACACCGATCAGCAGCAGTTGAGCAGGCCACTGCCGCTGGTCGGTGTGCGCGCTCCAATGCATTCCGTGCTTCTCGAAAACTGGCAGCTTCTCGGTGAACTGCTGTTGGCGCACCAGAGCCATATGACTGGGAAGTTGAGCTGTCATAATTATAGCGGTGTCGCTTGGTGTTGCCTATGTCGGGCGAGGTCACTATTTAATCAGGTAGGAAATAACAGAAGTACAAAAGGATCCCCTGCGTTGCGCAACGTTGAGCAACATCGCGTCGCATCTGTAAGCGGATGTCAGAATTAGTTGCTTTGGAATTAATGGAAAAGTTCGGGCAGAAACAAAATCGCGTCGCTTCTATGTGCATGCACCCTGACGTCCCCATGCAGGGAATCTCCGTATATTGCAGCGTTAGCTAGCCTTCAGGATATCTGTCTACCGCGCCCATTTCAATTCCTTCTATTTTGAAACCCCTAGCTTCTGATGGTGTTTTGTTCTAATCTTCCTCTTCTCTACCGGCTTGCTGCTCACATGCGCTTTTTATCGTGAGTGGGAACACCCTCGAGCATGGGTTTCACGTTTTTGTCGACGTACGATATGTCTCTTCGACACAATTGTGTAGAAAATTTCAACTCAACAACATGCCAGAAGTTCTCCGCGATATCCTATTGGCAGGGCAGAAAAATGTTTATAAAACCCAAAGCTCTGTAAAAACTTCAATCACAACTGCTTGGGAGATTGTTCTACGTGATATGCAGGGTAGATCAACAATTATTCATGGATTCTGGAATTTCGCAGAAATTCTGCCGGCAGCTGCATGACCTTTATGCATAATTACCGCAACAAAGAAAGATAGGAAATAAATCCAAAGCAGTTCACATAAAACTCATCAACACGGCGCTAAATTTCTTTCATAATTAGCAGCACAGCTCAATATTGTTTCCAAGACCGTATCCAATAACTGAAGCGAAGTCCCCTTCCCTATACACTACACAAAAAGGAGCTGCTGTAGGCAAAAGTTCTCTGCGCCGATCAGAAAAACGTCCCCGGCGCTGCCGTTGCCTACAAATGACACTCCGCGGCCCCAGCAGCCGCTCCCCTACACACACGCCTGCACAATCGCCCCTGGCATTGTTGCGGTGATCAGAAGCGCTGCGTCTCAGCTGTTCATTTTACCACAGAGATTAGCTCTGATGTCTCCCTCGTAATTCTCTGAGCTGAGCTGACGTACGATGATGCATCCTATCATCCCTCGCCTGCGGTGCGTGTTTTATTTGTCGCATGTGTAGTCGTGTGTTGCAGATGGTGTAATGCACTTGGCTGGAATCGCTATGTAGCGCTTCACCGATAAGCGGTCAGTGTTTCGTAAACTAGACTTGGGTTTTGCAGGAAGCATAATGTAGGAGGTTGAATTCAATACGCAGCCCTGTACCAACCTTGCGCTCCGTGTGTTATGAGACACACTTTTAAACTCGTAGTGTTTTGCAGGCGGTGTAATGTCGAATTAAGAACATGTAGCCTCCTGCTGCGGCGTTATCCTTGTTTTGTGAGCAGTGTTGCCTAATGGTAGCCACTCGTCAAGTGTCGCTAGATAAGCTCCAAACTACCGCTAGATTTCGGAAAATACCGCCAGATGTTTGTTTGGTTTTCGTGTAACAAATTTGTAGCTTTGCACCTCGCCTGCTACACTGACGTGGCGGTGACTTTAATGTACATATGTGATTGGCCTCTGCATGCCGCCCTTTGCTGTCGCTCCTGGTTTTGTAGCTAAGACAAACTTGTGGTGCTCGGCAGACAAAGCACAATGTTTCGTAAACATGTTGCAGGCTTCTGCTAACTTTTCAAGTTTTGTCGCGTTTTGTACTGAAAACAACTTAATGTCTCTGGTAGACCTAGGAAGCAAAGAGCGTAACGGGAAGACTCGCGAGAAATTAGCACCAAAAGGTGACGTCATTATCGACGAATCTATGGCTGAGCAGCCTATGAGTATTTTAACTAATTTAACCAGAAAAATCGTCCTAAATAGCGAACTTCATCTCTAACGTATAAATAAATTAAGATAATAAATACTAATTTAGCAGTTATTTATAGAAAATTACAGTGCATGCTGGTGGAAACTTTCACAGCACTAGCGTCGAATTTGTTCCCTTTCGGCGAACTAATTTAACTTATTTTTCTTGATTAAAGTCGTATTTACACTTCATATTCAGTTCACAGTGCTCTCCACAGAGAATATTTATTCCTTACCGGCAGATATAAGCACCATTATAGCCAATTCTGTACGCGAGAGAATCCACAATAACAGTGAGCCTTTTGCTCGAACTTTCTGTATTTGACAACATTTTACGGTATTTTGCAGCTCAAGTAGCTGGCCAGTCGTGGGAGGAAGATTGAATGAACTAAATCGAAAAAATACGGTGATATGTTCAAGAAAACAACATAGGAAGGCCTGAGGTCCCACACTCAAATACTTCGACTCGTCGATGTGATGTAAATTTGCTACGTGCAGTCACGGCTAAGTTTCATTTTGGTCCTACTAGCTGAGTCCTCCCGTTGCATTCTTTGCTTCCTGGGTAGACCAAAGTATATGCAGACCTATGCTGGCGTACACCCGCGGATTGTATGATACCTGCGGTAGCTATTTTGCGTTTGCATGCTAACCGTCCCACGTTCGCCACCCCGCCTGGCAGATTAATATGTGCGATCCTCGATCAGGGGCCGGATGCTCAGGGCACTGTAGTTCTGTTTCGTAATTCTCAGTACAACGTCTGCCTCGATTTCCTGCCTCGCTGCTACAACTTGTTTGCGGGGCATATATGTACATGTAGCAGACTTCGATGCTCAGTAAAGTTATGGCGAAGACTCCTCTGCCCCGCCGTCCGTGTATCTTTACCCCAGCGCCCCTGTTTCGTGTATACTGTATAGCGAGCAATATACTGCAGTCTGCTACACAGCTGTGCAGTCTTTTGATTTCACTTCTCTAATAGTATTTTCTCTTCACCCAAGTATCAGAAAATGTTTTTGTCCTACATGAACTTTTCGCCGATACGTTGTAAAATGTTAGGGGCGCAACCTCACCAGATAAATTTAAAGTCAGAGGCACTAAAACAAATTCGTATAGGCCTATTTACCGACCAAGAAATTTTTTGTGCATACATAGTTTTTATGAGATTAAGTAATATCCTAATGCCGAATTATAGTCTACTGGAATTTTCCAGGGTAAGTTGGCGAACGAGAGCAGAGAAAGCATAGCTCATAAACCTCTCACGATACGAGTTAATGCACGAGACGCCAGTGATGTGTCGAGCATACACATATGACACGACTCGATCCATAAGCGATAAAATATAATCATTGCGAAAAAATAGTTCACTGCGATTCAATAAAGAAGTTCAAAAAGATATTTTGTACAGAACCACTGCACGATGCGGCAGTTCTGGATCATTTCCGAGAGAAAAAGCTGTTACTGCCGTGGCCGCTCCTTACGTCCCGCCCCTGTTTTCCGAATCTGCTGACAATTGCCACGCTATATATACTCCAGACTCACTTTTTTATTTAATTTTTAATTTAATAAACTACTGAGAAGAAATGCTAATTGACTGTGCACAAGATTTGGCCACTATTCGGTAGAGAAGCACCAATATGTGCAGAAACATTTCGCGACGTGGTTTAATGCACGAAATTCAATCAAATTCCTCGAGAAAAAGGTCTGGCGTTGGCTCTACGCAATAGCTGCTACTTAAATCCTAACTTATTTTCCGATTCAGCACGCCAGTGCCAATGTATCTATACATATTCTCTTCTCTGGCCCTATGTTTTGCTGCCTTACCCTTTCTCTGATGTACAAGAGTCAAGCAAGAATGATTTCTTCGACAACAACCAGTTTCAGGCTCAATATGCCCTCCCGCCTCATCCCCATTCTCTAAAGCCATGATAAAAAAAACTTTACATAAAAAATTCTGTAAGCTCCTCATAAGCCACACGTGTTCCGCCCTGCCAATATTGAATTATCGCATAAATATCGGAGTGAGATAAATTTATATTGCAACTTACGTTAAAATTTATCCGCTACCTTTCATAAAATTAGAATGGCGTCGGAAAAACTTCAGCGTGCCAGGCTATGGGCTTTAAAAGCAGATAAGTTAGCTGATTTATGCACTATGATGCATACATCATCGCCGCTTATTGCCGCCGCCGACTTTATTTGGAGCAGTGAGGTGTAACGACGTAAGTTATGAACTAACCTTATTAAAATGATAAGCTTAAATTAATGACGTATAGGCCAGCCACCTATTGAAAACCGTAAATGGCCTTGCGCCAGATACCATACGACTCGTATAGTAAGCAGTTTATATTTGTACCGTCAGGTGAACGTATATGTATGTACTGTAGGTAAATATTATATTGTCATACACTAGGAAATCATAGTTTCTGACTCCGTTAGCACCTGACATAATCCAGACAGGGGGGTGGGGGGTCATCCATCTGCAATTCTGTCTTGAACAGAACAACTTCAAACAAACGATGTAATATGCATTCACGATGGCAGCGCATACTGTAGCTTGTCATAAGCCAAGCAATGGTGCGTATAGTGAGATCTAAAACGTACAGCCACTGCCACATCTCTTTTGTATGAGTGTAACCTACATATATACATTCTCTTGGGCACCATGTAATATTTAAATTTGGTAACGTTTCCCAACTTACAAAATAAAGTTTATTGTTATTATTAATACTATTGTTTTTATAGAGTCGAATCAGGGACTCGAGCTGGGGACGCAGCGGGACAGCAACTGCGCTACTTTTTGCTGTGGTGGCCTAGTGGTGGAGTGGCGGAGTGTTGATCTTTAGGTCCCCAGTTCGAGTCCCTGACTCGTCTCTTTGTATTTACTTATGTAATATGCTGTGTCTGAAAAAAATTATTTCTAGAAAAGATAGGAGTTGTTTCTGCTCTATGGTTGTTTCTATGTGTAGGCAGCTCTCTTTTTTTCATCAGGAATTATGTTTATTTCTTATTTCAACGGGTCGCATTGGGTAGTACACTCGGGCACAGACAGATAGGGTTCGCTATGTAGATGTTCCTGGGATAAAAAGGTATATGAGACCTCACACGGCAGCGAAACTCAAAGATAGAACACTATTGTGTATCTACACAGTGTGTATTATCAGCCAAGGTAGATCCAAGGCCAAAAGTATGCAAATATTTTCAAGCAACAGGTGCTTCGTCACCAAGGATTCTTTTCTCGTAAGAAGACAACGTCAAGAACCGCTGTAGCAAAATAACACTGCCCGGTATAGATGAGTTAACCGGCTGAAGCCCGTACCCATACTCCGGTTTCTTAAATAAATTTAAGTAGATTAGAGAGCTGGCAGTAGACGGATCAACAGGCCCATTCTAATGCCGGGACTTACGTTCCAGCCCTCTATGAGCTGTTGCTGATGTATCAGACCATTTAGATATCTGAAGAGAAAAAAGAAAAAATCTCTACCCAGCGTAGGCGCTGATCGCATGAGCACTATTAGAGGCAACAGACTATCGGGGACCCGAAGATACTAAGTGAGTAGAATAGTATTCTACTGTATTGTAGTGAACGCTCAAAATGCTCGATTTTTTAAGCTTTATTCGACGCAATACTGTTCATCTGCTTAACTACCGTCGAACTGTGCCAGCGATTATTTTACTATTTCCATTGAAATTTGTGTACATGTATTTTATATCATACAAGCAGTTGAAATTTGTTGCTGTTACGTTGTTATTAATGTTTTAAGTACAACATTGCTCAAACTGACAAATTTTGCGATTGATAGGGTGAAGTTAAAAAAAGAAGCAGTCATACGATCAGACTGTAGGGCGTTACGTTTACTGTCGGTCTGTTCCAGCCAGAAGCTGAAGCCATATGACCAAGATAATGGTTGCAGGTTTTTGTCTCTTATTTTCACACATATTTAATGGTTAATTCCTCATGCATAGTGAAAGCACGTCTCATCAGGATTTGTGTATCCGTGTGTCTCATTCGCTGTATCGTCATGTATAGTAGACCAGGGGCAAATCATTTGGCAAAACAGAAGAGCAATTGAAAGAATAATTATACTTGTTCAGAAATATTCACTCAAGGGAATCACGGTTGATTTCTTCAGTGTAGTTAGCATGATTTTACGAACTCGCATTAGTCTCCCAGTACGTACAGACGCCTTCCATAATAGTGCCATTGCAAGATGACGATTGCAAATTTGAACAGCAGAAGTTGTCAGTGCTACGTTCTTAGTTTCTAACGCCCACTAGAGAAAATCCACAAACCAATGGTGAATCCAGTCCCATGTGTTAGCCTTACGAAACTTACTTATAAGTATTAACGAATATCTCAGAGTGCTGCGCCTCTAATTTCTTGAGAACTGCATCCGTATGAGAGAATAAATGATGCTTCTTTCTGTCTTATCGATTTCATCACCATCCCTCCATTGCACCGAGGGTGCGAACTACTGCGTAAATGGAGTAATAGAAACCCATATAGATGAATAATATACGATGGCCGTAGTAAAGGTATCATCACAATAAAATATACTTTGTCCCTACCCGAGCAACAGTGACTCGTAGGCCCCACATGGGTGCCAGGTGAGAAGATGCGTAACTGCTGGGTATCATGGGCATAATGTGGGCTCCTACTTGGATACTCACCATTGGGCAGCCGCATGCATGTTATGGCCCCCTGGGGCCCAATAGGGCTTGCCCACCGAAGGAAAAAATGTGGACTTCCCAGCTATACCCCACTTCGCTGTTAATGTGAGTCCTCACACATCAGCCCCATGTGTGATCCTATGGGTTTCTCCATTGGGGCAACTCATGGGGATTCCTAAATGGGTAACAAATGGGCTTCCCATCTACATCCCACATTAGTAATAAAGTGGGTCTTCCCATATCAAACCCATGTGGGATTTCCCAATACGGGCAACATATGGTGCTTCCCACATTAGTAACTGATGGGCCTCCCAGCTAAATCCCACATTAGCAATGTAGTGGGTATTCTCAAATCTGACCCATGTGGGTTCCTGTGGGTTTTCCCATTGTGGGTGACATATGGTAATTCCGAAATGGGTGAATGAATGGACTTTCCAGCTATATTCCACATTCGAGATTTAGCGAATCTTCCCACATCACACCCAGATGGAATTTCCCAATATGGGAAACGTATGGTGTTTCCCACGTGGGTACGAATGGGCTTCCTAGCTAAATCCTACACTAGCAACAAAGTGGGTATTTTCACTTCAGGCCCATTCGGGTTCTTGTGTGTTTTCCCATTGTGGGTGACATATGGTGATTCCCACATGGGTAACGAATGGACTTCCCAACTATATCCCACGTTAGCAATTTAGTGGGTCTTTCCACGTTACACCCATATGGGCTCACGTGGGATCTTTTTATGTGGGCTGTGGATAGTGGTTTCCAGTTGGATAACAAACAGGCTACCCAGCTGCATTCCACATTTGCAACTGGTACGTCTTCCCACATCAGACCCAAGTGGGTTCATACGGGCTTTCCCAATGCAGGTATAACGTATGATGTTTCCCACGTGGGAAAAAAAATGAGCTGCCCAGCTATATCCCACATTGGCTAGTGTATTGCATCTTATATTTATATTTGGATACAATTTGTCATCAAAACCTCAAAGTACACTCGTCAAGTTACAAAGTATTTCGTAACATAATACTGAAAAAAATAATTACCGAGCTATAGCCTAAGTAGAAATCTGATGAGTCATGTAAGAAGGTCTCCGTGGCTGAGTGGACTAAGGCGTCAGTGTAAGGTAAGTGATATCTATAGGTTGCAGGTTCGATCCCAGGCTAGGCATAGGACATAGTGGGCAATTCATGGGAAACTTCTGGGAAAAGTTTGGGCCTCTCACGGGATTCCCATCCAAACACTTTCTGAAAAAGTAGTGGATTTCTTACGGGCATCCGACGTGGAGCCCACTATACTGTAATGAGTAGACGGTGGGAAACTGGTGGATTCTACCTTCAAGGGCCTCTTCAGGGGCCTGAATGGGCCCCACCAACTGGGGCCCATTTGGGATGTTTGGCAGGTGCTCGGTTGCCCATGTGGATCCACTCAAAAAACTGCCCAAAAAACCTATCTAGGATCCGTATAGGCGTCCCCACGTACGCCCCATTGGGCTATAAGTAGGTAACTGTTGGGTAATAGTTCGTCTACCCTCTGGGAACCCGTATGGGTTACACCAATTGGAGCCCATATGGGATGCAAGTGGGCAGGTGCTGGGTTACCCAAATGGGATCCATTCAAAACACGTACCTGGGCCCCATATTGGCGTCTCCTCATGGGTGCCAATGGGGTATCCCACCTAGGCCCCTCGTGGCCCCTAGCTCCATTGTTACTCGGGTAGTATCACAAGTTTTTGTTTCTGAAAAATGGACAGTTATTATCCATTATTGAAAATTTCTCATGTTCTAACTACATGTTCTGCTGCCGGCCGGGTCGAGGCTTCTTTTTGCATTTGAAAATGCCATAATGAAGTTGCTTTCACTGATAAATGCATATTTTGTTGTCTTTTTGATAGGTGTTGTTTCTCTGAGTTTGTACTGGAATTTTTAAGTAGCAGATTAAGACAGTATCGAAAACATATATAGGTATTGTATATGAGAAGGGCTATCGTCGCAGTACCACAGATAAACGATAATGAAGATTCGAGGTGCATCTACACGGTTGTCCTTTGAACGTGTTCACTCATCGAATCGTTCGATTGTATTGTAGTGTTGTTGTAAACACAACTTACTAAAATGTTAGACGTCAAATCAGCTTCCTTGGCAAGTGTTGCCACGTAAGTTACGGATAATTTTTCAGATTTGGAGGGAAATAAAAACGCAGAAAACGGTGCAATTTTTGTTGCTGTTTTTACCGCACTGTAGCACATTCTGACAAGTGGATGAGTGAACACATTGAAAAGACTAACGTGTAGGTCGGCTGTAACGGAATATCAGCAACGTTGCTGGCTTCCTTTTTTATTGAAGGGAAACCAGTTTTATTATCAACCGGCCGTGGATGTGGCCAAGCCAACTTGCAAATTTTTCCTTCTATGTTTCTACCGATTTACTCCCTAAGTCAAGACCCGAATGTTGTGTGGATTCTATGCTAATCATGTAAAAAAAAAAGCTTTTCCAACACCCTGTTGTTTTGCAGTTCCGTAGTATTCTAACCTGAGAAAGAAATTCACCTATAGCAAAAAAAAAAATAGGTTTACAACTGAGGGCAAGTTTGAAATACGATCATGAGATCTCTAACTCAGCATGAGGCAGATATTTCATTGATCATCTCGCCCCAAAGGAAATCAATAAAGGAGAACGTCCCATTGTATCGTATATTGCTGCCACTACACATCCTCGCAGGGGTGGACGTGCAAGGAAGATACAGGGCCGCACATTAGCAGCATTACGCTTTCATGGCCGGCCATTACTGGATCTTAATGACAATGGAAGCTTGAGCTGACGACACCCTCCTAACTGCGTGTTGTGTTTCCCATGGTGTGGGCGTGCAGCAGAACCGTGCATACTAGGGGGTATTGTGCCATGTGTTGCTGGATATTAAAGGGAAATTACACTAATGTGAGTTTGTTTGGGATAATGGTATATATATTGGGGCTGAAAGTTATGTGTGCAGAACAGACTTAGCGAGTGTTGTTGTCATTGATGGTAAATTAGATTAGCATGGATTGTTTTGGAGCAGGGTTGGCTAGTATAAACCAAAGGGTTGAAACCAAATAAGGAAAACATGATTTACACCAACAAAACAGGCACGTTTTATTTTGTGAGGGGGGAGATTCAAAATATTGCAAAATAAACAGTTTTACTTTTATTAATTATTAAATTTTATTTACAAAACTTAAAACATGAGCTCTGTTTACTCTATTTCCATTTACGAATCCTTTTAACTGTTAAGACAGATTGGGCTAATCATTGTTTATGTTTAATAAAAACCAGTAATTTATTAAATTATGTGTTATTTCAATTTAGAGATACATATCTTGTTATATTCTGGTAAGCCAGCAGCTACTGAAAATTAGAAGTAATAGATATTGTTGCCATTAGATAGCTAGTGAGCTCATGAGAAGGATGTAGACATATAGCTATTTCACTTCTTCAGTTCAATACCCTGCTTTTAATTAGCTACTAGCTAACTATTTCGATCGATATTTACCTCCGCCAAGGAGGTTATGTTTTCGTCGTGTTTGTCTATCTGTCTGTCACCAAGATAACTCAAAAAGTTATGAACCGATTTGGATGAAATTTACAGGAATTGTTAGGTATGTTAAGAGGAACAGATGATTAACTTTTACTAAAGATATGTCCATCCGTTTGTTTGTTTGTCTGCCTCATTTTTCTCAATGTTATAACTCAAAAAGTTATAGATGGATTTGATGGAATTTACATGAGATGTTATGTATATAACAAAGAGTAAATGACCAAATTTTGGTAATGATCCGTTTGTTCGTTCGTTTGTCACTGTTTTTAATTTTATGCTTGTTAGCACAGTAACTCAAAAAATATTGAATGGATCTTTATGAAATTTATAGGGGTTGTTAGTACTGTTCAAAGACATAAATGATTAAATTTTGGTGCAGATCGGTTAGTTCGTTTGTATGTTTGACTTATGTTTGTCCTTATGTTTGTTAACAGTACCTATAACTCAAAAAATTATAAACAAATCTTCAAGAAAATTGTACAAGCTGTTATTACTATCAAAAGGCACGAATGATTAGATTTTGGAGTTTATACAAAGAAAATTATTTTTTCAGATCCAATTTAAATTTTTTGCTACCGTTGCCTCACTTGGCGGAGGTATGCGCTCTCAGAGTGCTCTAGTCGTCTCTATTTTGAAGGGCTTCAAAGTTTTTTCAAAGGATTTTATACCTGTATCATTTTCTTTCAGGGTTGGCTGGTTCAAGCCAAATGGTTTAAAAAACATGGTTTAAACCAACCAAAAATGTATATTTTTTATTCGATTTTATTGGTTTTTATTCATGAATACTGCAAAATAAATAGTTTTCCTTCTGAAAATTATTAAATTTTTTTTACGCAACTGAAAGGATGAGTTAATGTGTTTCTATTTAATAATCCGTTTGACTGTTAGGACAGTTAGGGTCAATTATTGGTTATGTCTATTAAAAATCTATAACCTATTGAATTTTGTGTTATTTCATTTCAGAGATGCATTTCTAATTATATTATGGTATGCTAGCAGCTCCTGAAAATTAAAAAAATAGTCGTTAAAAGTTGCTATTAGATAGCTAGTGAGTTCATGATAAGGATGTAGCCATATAGGTAGCTATTTCATTTTCTTTAGTTCAATACTCTCCTTTTAATTAGCAAGTAGCTAGCTATTTCTATCGAGTTTTCTTTGTATTTTGAAGTGTTTCTTAGTTTTTCAAACGATTTTATTGCTATTTCACTTTCTTTGGTTCATTACTCGATTTTTAATTAGCTAGTTAATTCTGATAATTTTATCTTTAATTTAAAGTGTTTTCAAGTTTTTCAAGCGATTTTAAATTGTAATAATTAATCATAGCTTCTCTGCAGTTTGGATATTAAATGTAGCGATAACAAATAAAGGTACTCTGCTAACTGCTCTTTGTTAACCCCTTTTCTTAAAATCATTCTTCTACAACAAGAAGTCCGAATGAAGCGGCTAAGATTGTTGATGATTAGCTAACTACACGTTTACAAAGCAGAAAACCCTCTAAGTGTTATACAAAATTCCTAGAACTAGAAATATAAATTAACAAAATATAAACACAAATAACCAAAAAACAATGCATTTTTAACATAAAACGAAAAAAATATGGTTTTTGCCTACCCTGCTTTTATTAGTTCATTACTCAGTTTTCAATTACTAATTGCTCGCTATTTCTGCCAAGTTGCATTTGTAATTTGAAGTGTTTCAAGTTTTTTCAAAGGATTTTATATTGAAAATATAAATCATAGCATCTCTGCAGATTGGATATTAAATTAGCCATAGCAAATATTGTTACTCTGTTTACTCATTTTTCTAGCCCCTTCTTCTTACAATCATTCTTTTACAGTAGGAAGTTGAAATGAAGCGATCAAGATTGTTGATGATTTGCTATAGTACATGTTTACAAAGCAGAAAATCCATTAAATGTTTAATAAAATTCCTAGAACTAGAGAAAAAACAACAAAATATAAAAAAAATCATTTTTTTTTTTNAAAGCCTTGGTTTTTGCCAACCCTCATTTGGAATAAGGTAAATAAGCTGGGACTCAAGGTTATGTATGTAGAAAAGACATAGCATGTGTTGCTGAATATTAATAGCAAATTAGGCTGGAATGGGTTTGTTTGGGAATAAGGTAAGTTGGGACACGAGGTTATGTGCGTGTGTGTTGCCGGATATTAATTGTAAATTTAATTAGCATGAACTTATTTAGACTAATATTGATAAGTTGGGTCTAGAAATTATGTGAAGTATGCATAAGAGAACTAACATGTTTTGCTGTATATTAAATGCACTTTCAAATAGCGTGTGTGGGTTTGTTTGGATTAAGATCGGTTGGGACTGTAGAACAGATTAACACAACTAACCCTAAATCGATGTTATGAATTAACAGATATAACTTGCGTACAAGATATAAAATTTGAAGCTGAAGTGTAAATGTTTTCTCCGCATCAAATAGATTAGGTGAAACTTTACACATTCAAATATAGCGATATACCCGAGTTTTGCTACGCGCTGTTGGGTGATTCGAAACAAGCTAGTAACAAAGGCTACTGTATATGCAAGTTAGGTTGGGATAATTTGAATAAATAAGTTATACTATACTTATAAACACAGATCAAATTAAGAAAAGTATACGTGGATTTTAATCAAGCAAACAGAGAAGTTATTTATTCTGTAAAAATTGTAAAAAAAAACTCATTCTCATTGTGATTGCTTGCAAATGTGAAAGATATTTCCGAAACACTCCATTAAGGAGTGTGCTTAGCATTGAGCCTCTCAGTGGTTTATTACTGAGTTTTCAATAGCATTTATTAGCGAGTGCGACCGCTGTGAGTATTTTAACACAGAATCGAAACACTGCTCTCTAATTATGTGTAATGTGCGCCCAACACAGAATGACTTCGTTCCTAACCGGCGAGATTTTCGCAAAACGCATGAAATTTTCCATACGTGAACGTAGTGCCTCCAGGGAACGTGTTTTTAAGACCAGAAATGTTTCTATTTTAGACTCAACCCAATCCGCTGCTGACCTCTGCTCTATAGAACCTTTGTACATTTGTTTCTACAGCCGGCGGAGCCGAACGAGTGCGCGTCGGGAGTAAGTCTCTCTTTAATACCATCGCTAGTTCATTTTTTAATTTTTGCCCTTTGGATATTTAATTGCTTTTGTTCTGAAATATCTTTTATTGTCCTCTTAATATTTGTAGACTGCTATAATGATGGATTTTAATAATAGTTGTGACCACGTAGTGCTTCTTTTTATCCTTCGAATTATATTACCAGTGGGTCAACCTGGGTCTATAGCAAACTACAGCAGGAATGGCACCAAGAAAATCTTAACTGGAAATGCTACAGCATCGTCCTGTGCCATATAAGTTCAGCAACAATTTCGACAGAAATTTAACCTATACATTAAATTCACAGCTTTGCACTTGAGAAAGCCGCAAAATAATTCAGTAAACATATACGCACACTTATAATACAAGTAAATAAAATTAAGTACACATTGGTCTCGATGGTAGTGTATTTATTGATCGTTCCATTATGCAAAACATTCTCTCGCTCTGTATACCCTCTGTGTTGTTGAGTATAAACACTGCTAAATATAGAGCATTCTAATGTGCACTTTCTAGAGTGGAAAACATTGTAGTCAGCGCTAAATAGAACATCTCTGTACGCTCTTGTATACTATACTACATTGTCATTTACGGCCTGCATTTCTGTCATATATATATAATCACCATACATATCGTGGGTAAGCACCAGCCTCCGAATGCCAAGCACACTGCAATAATCCTGCTAGGATAGTCCGCTTGTCTCCCCTAATCCCCGGAATGGGCGCCGCTTGTTCCTGTCCGCAGAGGAACATTCGCCGCCGCCGGTCCGTATGCTTAACCGCTGCACATGTGGACTGCAGCCTGGGCAAAACTTCCCTCCATACTGGCGTGTTTATCTGAACTTTCGCCAGAATGTGTGTGTGTTTGAATTATCTTGTGTCGAATGTTAAGCCTATTTTATCAGGCTGTGCTATTCGCTACTAAGATTCTTGCTGCTCCTCTTGTTATCCGCAAGGAGAAAGGCACTTTGCAGCGAAGTAGAATAGTCTGGTTGAGCTAAGAGTAAATTAAGTATCCTAATGTATGATTTTGTATTAGGTTTTCTTATAGCCTGGGGCATTATTAGAATCCTATGTTGTCTCTTCGTGTCAAGTTTGCTGCTTCTCTTTCAAACTTTCCAAGCCTCACAGCTCGGCTCTGTGCCTTTGTTGCTCGATCTACTTTCATTTCTGTCGTTCCAACATATAATAACTGCAAAAGTATTTAGTGTTCTAGTCTTACATTGCTTTCGTTCCTCTGACGAGCTTGTTTATAAAATAGACTGGGATTGTATTAACACTAAGCTCTTTGCTAAGCAGAGAGTCACATAAGCTAATAGCAGTCTTGCAATATAATTATATAGCTATAGGCTGCCAACAATTAAACTGAAATCCTTTTAAGCTTTTTCTAAACACGGTGTCAGGCGAGATGAGCTTACATAAATTGAAAATATATTGATAATTGTCTATGAAAATTCAGTGCACATACAGCGCTGAATAAGACTAGTGTTCATGTAGCAGTTCCCCTAGTTCCCGCAAATAGTATGTATCTATTAATAGTTTCTCTGTTCATGAATCTGAACGAATCAACTACAAATTAACAAAACTATACCAAGGAGACTGTGGGTAATTATTCCTTACGATTTAAAGCCTTGAAAAATCTTAACCTAAATTCTCGTCATATGATTTGTCAGATTCTTGTACAATACTGTCCATATAAATTAATGCTCATAGTAAACTGTATAGCAAAGTTTTTTTCCATAAAACTGTTGAAATCCCGAATTATCGTCAACACTATCTTTAGAATTGTTTCTAGATAGTTTTCTATAAATCGTGTCGATCATAGAACATAGCAAATTATGACCTTTCAAAAATTGTGCATCATTATTGTCGATAGCGATTGTACTTCATAAGTAGCTTGTGTGCGCAGGAAATGTATATATGCACGCATTTCATCTGACCTTGTATAGTTGGTTGATAAGGGAGGAACGACATCTCAATTACGTGCACAGAGATCAACTGTGTTGTGGACGTGGCGTATCAGTAATTCTTCTGCAAGTGTAGAGGGAGGTGTACTGAACTTGCTCGTTATTTGTTAGTTCTTTCAGACAGCCAATTTTTATCGTTTTAGCTACAATAGCTGTTCATACTGACCAACACAGTTGACCTAGGGCTGGGATTGTCACCCAATCGATATAGGGTGTTTTCAGAATAGTTTTTCAATTGTTTTTTACGTGTGTGGTTGGTTAGAGAAACAGTCTGCAGTTCAGAGGATACATATTGTTTCTAGTTGTGTTAACGGGTGTAATGACATTCTACCCATTGGTGACGGGTATCATCCAAACAGAATCCTTAACACGTTGACTACGTTTGCCCGAATGGCGTGCTATGAGATATGTACCACGTGGTATAAATATGTACCAATACGTAGTCAACGTGTTAAGGCTTTTTTTTGAAGAGACAGAGCTTCGCGATATCATTTCAAATAACTAAACACAATTCGTCGCCACCGCAGAAGCTGATACAAAAAAACACTTTCTGGAATGGCCGGAAATTCTGTTTCTATAGAGACGGTGCCAGTATACTCAAGCACAGTAGACTGTTCGTACATGAAGCAATCGTCAGGCAACTACTTGGATTTTGATATTTTACTTCGTTGTTAAACGTCAGCTGAAAGTACCCAGTTGAACAGTTAGAGTAGAATTTCTAGGGGAAATGGAGATAACGAAAGAACTGGAAGCTTCGACTATTGGCATTTAATATTAATTAATGGCACAAATTTTATAGTTACCCAATAAAACCTCCATTAGCACCAATAATGAACTCAGTTCGTTTACAAACCCAAGCACTCATTTTTTTTTATGCTCACCGAGTGGAAGCCTAAGGTAATGCTATGTTGTTTTGGAATTTCTTGTTGAACATTTCTTCTACCACCACAGTCATCACAGGGTTAAATATATAAGTCCCGTACTTCGTAAATCTTACCTCTTTGCAACTTGTAAACGAAACACTTTTGGACATGCCTGTATAAAGTGACCTATGCATATTTCATTGCAAGAAACCGTAGGTTTAATTTGTTTAAATAATTCTGGGACACCCTGTATGTTGTGAACCTATAGCATCTTGAAATATAGTTAACTACAATACATGCCGTATATTCTACTTGCGTAAGTAGTTCAGATAATTCGATTCATTTTGCACCTTTTAATAATTTACTGTAATGTACTTACTATGACTGTATACATGACAAGCATATTTTATTCCTTTAAATTCAGTTAATTTTCTTCTCAGTCGGGCTATAAGGCATAGGCAGCCCGACCTTTTTGTTTACCTGCGGGTCAGTCCATCAAGATGTTTCCGCCTCTGAAAGTTAAATGGATCGTCCAAAGTACTATTTAAGACACTGAAACGATGACGGTTTTCAAGAGTCAACCAATATATAATACTCTATCCAACACTGCAGCCCTAACCGATAGAGTGAGTGAGTGGATTGTTATACGATTTATGCTCCCAACAGCGACCCTTGAGTATTCACAGCTACGGTAACTGTCTCCGAAAAAGCAAGTTCCAGCCCTTATAACGATATGCCCTGAGGGGACATACTGTACATATGCATATAGGATAGATTGTAAGGTTAAGTTAGTTAGTTTCGCCCATCCTACGATCTGGAAGCAACGACCTTAGCCCTGTAGGGTGACCTTAGCCTCTTTTGTCCCCACTTTGCTTCTTTCTGTTTCCATGCTCCTACTGATGATACTTTGTTCTGTTCTTCCTCTTCTTTGTCGACTTGCTGCTTCCATGCGCGTGCAAGGCTTCCACGTTTTCGTCGACGCACTTCATGTCTCTTGTTCATTCCTCTGTAAGAACGTCTTCAAGTTCTAGCGAAATCTTCAACTGCTCACTTTAATAAAACAGCCCATATAGTATCATTCATATGTAGCTACACCGTATTGTCAGTATTACATGTTGATGTTGTCAGAGCCTGGCACGATGGCCATCGCCAATTATACGATAGCGATGGTGTGTAGACCATCGCCATCGGAAAAACTACGATGTTACGATGGAACTTCGCAAAAATCCATTGGCGATAGCGATGGTCCGATGGAAATCGTATCAAACAATTGGCGATGGCCATTTTTTCCATCGGCGATGGTGTTATGAGGAATAAATGGTCCGATGAAATAGCTGAGCATGCCATCGGCGATGACATGCGAGGGGCATCGATGGGCTAAAATTACAGAAAAACAGCCTTACGAGTTTTAAATATTCAGTTTTTTGAGTAACATTAAAATAAAGAGGGGGTTACAAAGTTTATTTTAATACATTTACAAGATCTAACAATGTCAATTAATAACCTGGGCCTTACATTTGGCGCCTTTTATCAGCTAGGAATAGTATTACTGGTTAGAATATCGTACACAGGCCGAGGTTATTAGAGATGCTGCTGTTACTCGATGTTTGTGGTCTGAGATGTTTGCATTTTTAAAATGTGTTAATGCGATGGTCCATCGTCAATTGCGACGCCCTACGATGGCCATCGCCGACGATTATTTCATCGTAGGTCATCGTCGTTGAAAATTGGTGATTTTTGGTTCCGATGCCGATGGAGCGATGGTATTGCCATCGCCATCGCAAGAACGATGGCAATGGCCATCGTACCATCGATTTTGCCATCGTAACATAATCGGAGATGCCGACCTCTGGATATTGTTACTATAGTGTTGCTGTAAATTTTGCTGAATGGTGGATCTCCTATTTTGGCTCGAAGGCAATTCCGTCGGTGCGCTTTTAGATGATTCATGAGCCTTTTGTCAACTTGACAAAAAGAGTATATTCATTATTCTATGCTCGTTGGGATGGAAATGCTTTTTTGTTCACCAAAAAAATCGAGTAATGGAACTGAATAGCTTTGGCATATGTTATGATATTTACGAATGAAAGTTTATTGCATTGTCTTTAGTTCAGCGAAATAGCTTTCGCTGTTATCAGAACATAAATACTTGTGGAACCATTTTTCCTCCGTTAAACAAAGAATAATTGATTGTGTGACGCTATCATCCTTGTATCATAAGTACCACTTTGTTTTTACAGCTCTACCGCATATAAGAACAAGGTTTCCCGCTAGTTTATCTTTAGCAAGGTGCTCCCATGCCCACCAAGAAAGGCTCTCGTCCTACTTTTCAAATTGTAAAACTTACAGTTTAGTTTCAATACAGGAATATACTTCTAACTTACAGAACTACCCAGGCAAAATAAATTGTCGAGCGACAGTCGTGCGACTGCAGGTAATTGCTGTAGGACGTGTCGGAAAATCGAAGTAGAACTGTCGTGTACGAGTCGCTATGTCCCTTTTTTGGGCCGAATTTT
>LQNS02276883.1:13366824-13390060 GCA_001587735.2 Parhyale hawaiensis | reverse complement strand
GTATCACAGATACAATCGAATTAAAGAGCTAATCCATGCCCCATAGAATGGATAGGGTAGAGCAGTGGGTAGATCCATCGAATTTCTTCCCTATCTAAAAGTGAAGAAGATGTTTCAAACAAGATCACAAGCAAGACACAAGCAAGACACAAGCAAGACACAAGTAAACAAGCAAGACCGGTTCACAGACTTTTAGTATAATACAGATAGATGAATGATTAAATATCGGTGCAGATCGGCTGATTCATTTCTATGTTTGAGTTGTGTTTGTCACAATGTTTGTTAAGCAATAACTGAGAGTGTTTTGAATGGATTTTTATGAAATTTACAGGAGTTCTTAATGTCCAAAGGCAAGTATTATTAAATTTTGGTGCAGATTCGTAGGTTCGTTTGTATGTTTGACTTATGTTTGTCATAATGTTTTTTTAACAGCATAAGTCAAACAGTTAGGAATGGACCTACAGACACTATTAATACTATTAAAAGGCACAAATGATTAAATTTTGAAGTTGATACAATGGAAATCATGGTTTCTGAGCCAATTTGTATTTTTCGTTATCGTTGCCTTACTTGTCGGAGGTGTGCGCTCTCAGAGTGCTCTAGCTTAATCATGCAACTAAGCTTATATTGATGCATCCCGATACCAGATCCATTTTTGCCATACTTTACCTGTGGCTTGTTCTGCTCTGCAATTTGGCTGCATTGCTTATGGACAGTCTAAGTTTTTGTCAGATGTTTACATACTCCCTGAAGTTAAAAACCTGATGGATTATAGCGACAGATGAGAACTCGTTTCTGAGAGCATGTGAATCTATTCTGTTGCCCTGAGGAAAGTAGGTAATGCCCCAAAGCTAAACATGCATTATTTCCTTGCCTCAACAGAAAGTTGCCTGCCTTAGCGTGCTCTTGCTGCACATGTACGTCGGAGCTCAAGAAAGCGTGCTGATTTTGGTTCAAAATATCACTCAATTTCTAGGAAGGGAGTTTCCCTTGCGGACGGGTGAACGAAAAATATAATAATTATGGCTCGATAATTCTCTTTCTTTTTGCGGTTGATGCGTGCACCAACCACCGTGTTTATTCTACTTGCTGAACATTTATTCTTTTCATTCAGCCTGATGGTGTTGCCTGTGTTAAGCAAGGTTGCGTTTAAATTTTCAATCCTGGACAACAACAGTTTTTCAGTGTCCTCATCACGGCTTGCGTTGCAAAATTTTTAATAAAATCCCTACTGTGATGTTTCACTTCACCGTTGACTTTGTGGTCTTAATTCTCCTCTGCGGAAGTTAAAAATTAAAGTGCATAGCACTGCGAAGAGAAATTATTCCCTTATCAAGATAATATTGTTTGCTTGTCGCTTCACAATTCGTTCAATACTCAGCTGTCAGGATCATTTAAGAACATAGTGATTTTAATTTATGGACCTTCTGGAGCAGACAGCTCGTGTGGTATTATCATGTAATCACCTTATCACATCAGAAAAATTAAATATTCTAATGAGGGTTACTGTACGTATAGTAGTGCTATTAGCAGTCCAATCGTACTTTTGCAACTTGTTTCCGTATTTGTATATCGCTCAGCACATGTAAGCTCATATTTCACTACAAATACACTTCAAATGAATATATTAGTAACATTCTCTGCTTTGCTATATATTATACTCTTAATTTATAGGTAGATTGTTGATGTTCTTATAGTCACAATGTTAATGTTTCAAGTACGTAAGTAGCTACATCAAAGATTTTTATTTCCCCCTTTTTCAGCTACTATGTATTATAAAATTCAACTGAGTTTTTCCGAAAATATTTATTAACCTATTCATACGTAACAAAAATGCAACATATGCAATTAAACGGTAACTCCTTTATAGTTGTACGCTGAATATGTGGATCCTCCGGTTCGCCCATCCTATGTTATGGGGAGTAGCGCCCCCAGGGGGTTTGAGTAGGTTACCTTAGCCATTAGCTTGGCCTTCGGGACGTCTGTCTTTCGTGCCCACTTTGCTTCCTTCCACTTTCATACTCCTACTGATCTTACTGTTGTCTGTTCTTCCTCCTCTTTCCCTACTTGCTGTTCCCATGCGCGTTGATCCTGTGTGGGAACACCTTCGTGCATGGGTTCCCCGTTTTGCTGTAGACATACTATATGTCCCTTCCTTTTCCTCTCTTAGAAGAGCTTAGTACTTATTTAGGGAGGCTTAAATCTTCTTAAAATACCTAATACCTAATACCTGTGGATCCTCCAAGCTAGCGCGCATTCCCAAGCAACGAAGGGATTTAATTAAACACTTGCTTTGGCGTGCACGCTCAGCAAAAAAAACTGAATCACGTGCAAACTTCTGTTATCAAGCTACACGTACAAGCTAACTGTGAGGCAAGCATTTCGTGTAGAAATGCGAAACTGCGTGCTGGTTTTGGGATAACACTTTCCAATGCGTCAGGGCTAGTATAATCTACTCATCTTCGTCAACTGATGAGTCAACTGATAGCTATACTGATATGTCCACCCAAGATCGTCGAACAAGTTAACCCTTTCTCCCGTGCACTAGTTTGCCTTACTTACTCTAATAACGCTCAATGGAATGTTGCTTACAGACAACGATAATAGAGAAAGGGTTGTCGGCTATAATGGATGATGAGACTAACCGGGCTTACCCCATAGCCAACGAATGAATGTCCTGCGATAATCTCTAATCCCTATTAAAAATCAGGGCCGCCGCTGAAGCTTAAGCCGTATCTTTCCTGCTGTGCGGCCCCGCGGCGACCTATAATTTTGTTTTGGACACAATGGCAATATTGCCCAAACAGTTATTAAACTTTCTAAGGGTCATTTTCCCGTGCAGGTATATCATTGTATGAATTTGTTATAAGCAATGCTTGGCTATTTTTTTGCTGCGTTAATAAAGTGTCAAACCATTAATCTTTATACTAAGGATGTAAACTCACCTATGTCTTTCATCCAAGCATAGATACTGATTTCCAGTAATAATTATTAACATTATACGAAGTTGATGAAATGTTCAGATCAACAAAGTTATCTACAGGATGCAACACTAACCCACTGACAACACTTTACTTCTACCTCTGAACTAAGATCAAATATGAATCAGTGACATGGAACATCGTGGAAGCAGCGAAGAGAACCCGTCAGGCTTGTGACGGCCGAATGTCATCCAGCCCTCCAACAGGTCATAAATAATTTCTTTGACAGCGGTTCTCCTGTGTACTTGTGTTTTCTGTACGTTAGGGATACGTTTGGTTGGGTACACCAATATTCACTGCTTCAATGTATACTGGAGACACAAATACCTGGTACGGGTTCTAAACTATGAAATGCTATGGTAGGCCGGGCGCCCATTGAGCAGGGCAGATGCAGGGCAGCTCAACTGAGGCCACCGAGACACGCGGCACAGCGTAACAAAGGCGTAGTGCGCACATTAATACCCAGCCTGTCGTCCGGTGCGGTACTGCTGATCATGGCTTTTGCCAAAAATCAGCATAATTATGTGGAAATATAGTTTTATTTCATTCTTATTTTGAATTAAGATAATATTAGAAGTTTACCTGAAAAAACGGAATGAGAAAGAGATGAGAATCCCATAACTGGCAAAGTCTCCCACCAACGGCTAATGAAAAAATTTGAAGCCCATGACATGCACAGAGACTATTTACTCTGGATCCGAGCATGGCTTACGGGTCGGCCGCAGCGAGTGAAGTTTGAAGGCGAGACAAGTAAGTGACTGGATGCAGGGATCATCTGGGGTTCCACAAGATATCGTACTTGGCCCACATCTGTTCATAATTTACATCAATGATCAAAATCAATAAATTTACGGATGATACCAAACTATGCCATCCTGCGAAGAAAAGAGCTGAGCTTCAGCAAGACCTTGACCATCTCATGGAGTGGAGCACAACGTGGCAGATGGATTTTAATGTCGACAAATGTTCAGTAATGCACGTAGGGCCGGAGAACCCCTCAACTCAATTGAAAATGAACGCGACAGAATTGGCAGCTGTCACCCAGCAACGTGACTACGGACTGATAAGAGTGTGAAAATGGCAAGCAGAGTACTTGGATCCATCACCAGCAATTTCAAATACAAATCCAAGGACATCATCATTCCCTTGTACAAGGCGCTAGTGCGCCCGCACTTAGAATTTGCTCCTCAATTTTGGTCGCCGCATCTGAGCAAAGATAGCGATAACATGAAAAAATCCAACACAGAGCTACAAAATTAATACCTCAGCTGCGAAACAAGCCATACGAATGTCGCCTGCAAGAACTGGGCATGATCTCTCTCGAGCAAAAACGACTCAGGTGGCAACTAATATAAACTTTCAAGTATTTGGCTGGCTTCAACGACTTACCTACAACGGGACTTTTTGAAAGAGACCATAATGATTGCCATCGAAACAACGGCAAAAAAAACTCAAGCATAAAGCCCAAAGAACAACTTCAAGCCAGCAGTTTTTTTCGTATTTCATAGTGAACATTTGGAATAGAATCCCCTCTGACGTTGTCGGAGCGGAGACGGCCAATGAGTTTAAAAGTCGACTAGACAAACATTGGGAAAGACATCCTCTACAACTAAGAACACGTCCTCCACCAGGAGTAACAAACTCTGGCGCTCCGCAGGTCAGCGAATTTAAATTGCACTTGCGTGCATTTACGACCGACTAGCGGCTGAGATCTTACTTTCTTTTTCTTCTTCTTTTTATATCTAGGCGATAGCTCATAGAGGGCTGGAGTGTAAGTCCCGGTGTCTCTGTAGGAATGGGCCTCTTGGTCCGTCTACTGCCGCCTATCTAATCTAATCACCTCTTTTACTTGTAGACTTGACGCAATGTGAGCCCATAAGGGCATGTGTACACCGAACGCGCCAGAGGCGCGAGCGGGCGTCCGAGCGAGCGGGCGAAAAATGATCCTTCGGTAAAATACACGGGAAACGCGCACAGTGAGTACACCAGACGCGAGCGTCAAAGAGGGCGCGCGTTATTTGGAGCGAAAAGCGGCTAAATTTTAAATTTTATAATCTGGAGCGGCAAGCATCAGAGCTTCAAAAAGTCATTGCACTATGTTGATCGTATTAGTATATTATTCTCGTTAAAGAAAGTTATGTAATTGCGCAAAAATATTGTAGCTGAATTGAGCTAAAATTTTCCCAGTGAAAGAGGCATAGTCTTCTGCCCGTAATAGAAATGTCAATAAGTAATATCTTCAAAACTTGCTCTTGTTTTCACATTCATTATATAATACTAATAGATACACTGGTTGCGTACCGCACAGGGTATTTGTAGAAGTACTATATTTCTTTTGATGTGTAATTTTATTCAGTCTGTCATAGTCAGAGACAGACTGTTGCTTAACGTGCAGCGCATTTGCAAACATGTAGGCTTACTGTATTTATCTTGATGTGTAATTTTATTCAGTCTTTGTCATAAGAGGCATAAAAATGTTACGCTACATCACATGTGCTTTGTGTATATCAAATTGCTTCATATATTTTTCTTAAGTCCAAATTTTTTATTTAGCGCTCAGAGGTAGATTTTAGAGGGGCCCTTTCCCAGCCAAAATATTATTTCGGCCTCACGAACCCAAGGGTTCTACTGCCTTCTCCGCATGAGATGTTGCAGCTTGCCGTAGTTCCTGTTGACGATGTTAATTTTGTAAAGTTACGTAGGCTCTCAATACTTCCCCTCTGTTTCGAGAGGTGGGCCACTGATCGAGGTGGCCGACCTACAGTCCACCGCCAGGCTTCTACCTTCTCTCGTACGGAAAATCATAGGAGACACCATCTACTCGGGCGTATAGCAATCGAATTGCGTAATCAGAGATAGAATGAAAACGTTAAACAAAATCTGGCGATTCCTGCCGCATTTTTTTTTTTTTGACACTGTATAGCATGTCTAGTTTTAGTTTTACATTTTCTCTCTTTTTTTTTTATCATATCATAATGTGCACTGTATTTCTAAATGCACTGTCTTTAGACTTTAATTTTGTATTTTATTTTATTTTTGTAATACTTGTCCGTTTCTCTTCCACTCTTTAAAAGGGTTAGCTGGTCTATATCTTCTCAATTTCACATCTCACTTTTCTCCCTATTTTGAAATCCCTGTAATCGTACGCAGTGTTAAAACTAGTTCTCTACATCTTGCCTTAGCCTATTGTTTTCTGCACGCTGCCATTCATGCTCTCAATAGAAAAAAAAACTTCTTCGCTCGATTCTTTTTTTCCTAGCCAATTGTTTCCTGCAAACGGTACTTCAAACTCCCAAGAAACCTATTTTGCTTTAACTCTGTGTAGCCGACGTTTCTCTTATCATCTCATTCACAATGTGTAGGCATTATGCCAGTGACTCTCAGCAGACCATAATTATGTATAACTCTCTGATGCTAGTGTTTAGTGTATCCTTAAGTTAGTTTTATTCATGATAACCTCAAGGTGCTGTGCCCTAACCTTGTTGGACACAATATCCATATGAGAACAATAAATGGTTTTTCATTCTTTCAGGGTATACCAGAGAGTAATAATATCGGGAGAACCAGACAGACCTACGAAGAAAAAAAAACGCATGAAAAAACCGCATGAAAAAAAAAACGCATGAAAAACCGCAGCGCTCGATGCTCGTTTCCTTGCATACTATTTTTTAGCATGTATTTATTACCTATAAGATGCACTCAGGAAGTGCTAGTACTACCTTCTATAAGGCAAGCATAGATAGAGCATTTCAATATTGATAATGCATTAATTTTATACACAAAATGTTGAGCGTGTGCTGCAGCTGCTTGAACCGAAAAAGCATCATTCCACGCGCGTTCTTTTTCTTCGTATGTCTTTCTGGTTCTCCCATTATTATTGCTCCCTTGTGTATACATAGATAAAATATTGTTCGAAACCAGCACGGCTTCTCGTGCATCGACGAGAAATACCCGCCTGCTTAGGTGCACTCACACAGCACGAAAGCTCACCGATTTGTGCTAAACGGCGACCTAAGGCGGGTATTTTCCTATGGTACTCAGGGATGACACTTTCAGCTTGTCATCGTTTCGATCAACCACGAGTTCAACGAAATCTTCGGCTTCCGTTGACGCCGCGAGCAGAACGTTGCGCTTCCCCATACCCACTTGACTTACATAAAGTTTGAGGTAACTTTTGCGGCTGTTGTGGCCAGAACTCCATTTTACGCTTTCTTAATAAATCCCAGTTCTGAAATGTACCTCGTCTGATCCTATTCTAACCTATTGCTCCTCATCTATCCCTAAAGCACCTCTTCTCACCCTAACGTACCGCATCTTGTTCTAGCCCACCTAGCTCTACCTTGGTAATGCTGCGGCCGCGTAAGCATTCACACGCCCAACTGGTTGCTAGGTTGTGCAGCACACCGTAGCTCATATGACGTGCAGATACTTCATTCTCGTACCAAGTTGCCAATGCGTAGACATAGCGTTGCCCCGTCATAACATTCACCACAAAATCCAGCGTCAAAACCACTGCCGTTGTAAGTGACGTTTCCATTGCCCTTCCCGCCCGTCGCGCCCCTCAGCAGTCGGTGCGGGGGCTCCATGCAGGCTTTCCTTCGATCAGAAATTCTGGGGCGTCTCCCCATGGCTTCTGTGTCCACAATGTTGCCGTAAAGTAGGCAAATTGAAAATAATCTCGACAGTGGCTTGAGGGCCTTCGTAGAGGGAGGTGTCGCGCACTTCGGTAAGCATGCTCTTTTTCTTGCTCTTTATAGCATTAAATACGCCGTGCTCTCAATCGCTAGCTTGGTAAACTTGTGCTGGGATACACGCCGAGACAGTTTTTACTATAATTCTGATCCGTTATAGCGTAGAGCTGAAGCTGTGAAGCCTCCGCGGTAGGCATTCAGCAACAAGTGCCTATTCAGTGACACGCGGAAGCAATCGCGACTCGGTGAGATTTGTCCTTTCGGTTTCTCTAGCGCATTTTACTCGAAAATTTCTCCATCCGTATTGAGCTCGCCTTGCTTCTATGTGCTGAACGAATAAAAATCTCATTTACGAATGAATTTCTACAAAAGCTAAGCCATGCAATAGTTTATTATAAAAAACCTGAAAATATGGCAAATGTTAATAAAATATCAGTGAAGTTTTCTGGTAAAAATTCTTTTGTCTTGAGTACCTTTCCATAATTCATTAAATCCTTATAATCTTCCCATTTATTTCTATAGTGCAGCTGCTCCTGATGCCGGAGCCCTTATCATTTAGTTCCGTTATTGACAGAGTCATCGAGTGAGGCATTTTTGTCAGGATGAGTGGATATCGTGAGCATCAACTTACACGAAACTTCATTTATGAGCGTTTGTTTCGCTATTTGGGTTCGAGTTTCAGCCGTTAACCTAAACTAAACCAATTAGTCTTGAGATGGCTTCAGTGTCCACCCTGGAGAACTGAACTGAGTTTAGGACAGTTTCAAGGGCAATTGGGTTGATATTAACAACTGAAAGTTGTAGCAAAACCAGCACTCGTCACTGCAGCTCGAAAAAAATGACCTGTAATTGCTAGATTAACTTATCTGTATACGGAACCGTCTCCATCGATGACATCTTATCTCCATTGTTGATAAGATTAATTGGAGATAACAACAATTGATAGGTTTGCATATAATGTTGTGCCTCATCAGTGTTTAATTACCTCCGGCATGGAGGTTATGTTTTCGTCGGATTTGTCTATTTGTTTGTTAGTCTATTATTCTGTTTGTCTGTTGGTCTATTATTCTGTTTGTCTATTTGTCTGTCTTTCTGTCTGTCTCTCTGTCTGTGTGTCGGTTTGTCTAGCTGTTTGTTTGTCTGTCTTTCTGTCTGTCACCAAGAAAACTCAAAAAGTTATGGACGGATTTTGACAAAATTTACAGGGATTGTTTGGTATATTAAGAAGAACAGAAAATTGACTTTTGGTGAAGATCCGTTCATCTGTTTGTTTGTTTGTTTGTTTGTTTGTCTGCCTCATTTTTCTCAATGCCATAACTCAAAAAGTTATGGACGGATTTTGATGAAATTAACATGAGTTGTTAGGTTAGTACCAGCTCATACATATTACACACGTGATAACACATTTAATTTACCGAGGGTCAGATTAGAAGTAGAAAAGCGCTTTGCAATTTATCGGAGTGTAGTAAACTATAATGCATTACCTGTATATCTCAGAGAGCCTATGTCTGATCAGATGTTTAAATCTAAATATAAAATGTTCATTTTGGCCAAATACGAAGACCAGTCTTAAATGGATGGAAAAATTTGATGAATGACAATGGTTCCTTAGATTGATTGNCGGATGCATTTTTACGTACCAGTGCCTCATAAGTAGCATACTTTGAGTAGGGCACGTTCTCCGTCATTTATTGAATTGTGTTAGCTTTTAGTTGTGTGCTGTATCAGAGAACAATAAAGTGTAAAGTGTATATTACAAAGAGTATATGGCAAAATTTTTGGAGTGATCTGTTCGTTAGTTAGTCACTGTTTCTAGGTTTATGCTTGTTAGCACAACAACTCAAAAATTATGAATTGATTTATATGAAATTTATAAGAGTTGTTGGCAATGTTGAAAGACATAAATTATTAAATTTTGGTGCAGATTGATTGGTTCGTTTGTATATGTTTGACTCATGTTTGTCATAATGTTTATTAGCAGGATAACTAAAAAATTTATAAACGGATCTTCACGAAAATTGCATAAGTTGTTAATACCATTAAAAAGCACAAATGATTAAGTTTTGGAAGTGATACAAAGAAAATTATGGTTTTAAAGCCACATTGAATTTTCATTGCCGTTGCCTCGCTTGGCGGAGGTATGAGCTCTCAGAGTGCTCTAGTTTTTGTTGTAAACATCGTTTGCATCTCTTTCCCACCAAAAAATGCTATTAGAATGTGGTGCTTCGTCGCACATGTAAGCGGAGGACTTATGTCCTGCATACTTCACCAAGCGCACCCTTTCCGAAACTGAAGAAATACTAAGCGTTTGTTCTCGATACTGAAAAAAAAAAACACCACAACAATGAGCTTCTCCCACCGCATTAATAATTAATTTTATGGCGAGACTTGTAGTTTTTTAGAGGAACGCGAGGATTGGTCAATTTCACAACTATGTACCTACTGCAAACATTTATTTACGTCACATGTAATGCTTTTCCGCTAAAAAATGATGTGTAATTTAACCACCAAAAGGTTCTCACAGGCATGAATTCAAAAGCGTTTTTATCAAAAATAAAAAGTATCTCGGTTACGGTTTTGCGAGGCACAGAGCGTTAGAGAATGCTGTACTTCAAATAATAGACGAACAGACAAGCGCTTCCTAACTCGAAAGGTCTAGTCTACTCTCTGAAACACTTCGTACAGTAACGTGAAGTGTACTACTGCCGGCACGAATGCTCTGACATAACTTCTAAGATTTCATTTTCGTTTTGAAGTTAATACTTTAGCCTCTTCTTTGTATCTGTAATTGTGCATCGCTTTAAGGTTAAACCACATTTTATTAATATTTAGTCAAACTCAGCGCAAGGAAGTGGCGAAAACTAAGCCACGTTCAGTGTCAAATTTTAGCGAAACTGTCGATTTCACTTCATTCTTTCGATTTCGGAAAGCATTTAATAATCCAGGGACTGGTAGTACATCATGCTGACATCTCGGTTTGCAGTTCGCTACAGATGAATTACCGTAGTCTTACTTCACCAAAACTGAGAGATGTTGCTGCCGTTACGGCCCTTTTTCAATCAAAGCGATGACCGTAATGTATTGGCGACAGTGTGCGGTTCTTCTAGTTTGTCTGCATCCCACGAGCAATTTCTATTTGGGTTCAGGTGTTTATTGGATTTTTGTCATGGAAGTTGTGTTATAAGTTGCGCGTTGTGTGTTTCCACGAAGACTTCTATGTGTTAAGTCACAGTTTGTACAGCGTTGACTATGATATGCAAATTTATTCCCATCTTCTCTGCTAACCATTTTGCACTGAGTTATGGGTGGGTCCACGCGTTGTGCTGTCGCTGGTATAAAGGCGAAAAAAGCTTTTCACTAACACGAGCAGAGAAACAAGGATCAGTTTTGATGTGCTTCTCACGCATATTATAGAGGAGATGAAGAGTTGGACTTGGAGCATGAGCCAATTTTTAAAATCATTCACAATATTTTTCATCTTCACTGCTTAGCCATTTTATGGATCAACGTTTATACATGGTTTGTAGCCAAGTCATGTGCCTATAAAATAAGCGCACCTCCTATTATTATGTATTTTTTCAAGATTTTTCCTGATATTTTATTTATTTGTTTCTTTGTTTGTTTCAACTCACACCGTCCGGCCAGGCGTCTCAACTCACACCGACCGACGCTACAGAAGCAATATTCGCCTCAAGCAACTTGTATACAATTGTAGTGCCTAGGTGTATCTTTAACGTAGTCGCCCCTACTCAGTTTTTTGTAATGCTTCTACACAGAAAATGAATTAAATTTCGATAAGATTAAAAGTCGAAGAAAATTACTAATTAGGTTGTCTAAACGTGGTCATACTTCTTGGAACCCACTCTATGGCAATCACGTTACTACTGCCTCCGTGAGTCATTCATGTTTCTCCGCCATCATAACGCCGCGTGCCAGTTTTATCATAGCCGTGATTGCCACTACAATCCCGGAGGTTGGTACTTTGCAAGGAATAGAATCTGTTTAACCTATTAGCAGTCTGAAGGCTGGATTTAACGATGCACCTTACCCGGCCTGAGGACACTGACTATATAAATCTGAGACCAATAGAATGTAATTTCGCTTCTGGGCAAGTCGAACCTTATCCACATAGCTTAACTCTACTTCAACTAGCCACTCGATGGTGATGATACCACATTTTTACCAAGCTCTTGAGCTCAGTGTGCCGTTAATATCGATTTATATCTAACATGCATCCAGAGTGACTGTGTTTTTTTTCATAATTGTTACTATTTATTTATCCATTGCTTCCCAAATCGAACTTACAACCAGCCTATAGCATTATTTCTTTCCTTCTGAACTGATTTCTTTTCTGCCATTTGGATTCTGCAATTTTTACTTACAATCTTTGTTATTTCTTACCTGTTAAAATAAAAAAAATAATGATACTCATATTTGGACAAACCTTGAAAAACAACGCGGATATTTAACCGTTTAGAGTTTAACCACAAGGAGAAAGGTTAGTTGAACTAAGTTCCCCTTCAATCGAATGTAGTCAACTATAATACAACTCAGTGTGTAATAAGTACTTTATTGTTACTCCTTCAATGCAGCGTTAGGATTTTGTCATAAACCAGCTAGCGATCAAACAACCAACAAACTGTATTACTACCTCCGCCAAGGAAGTTACGATTAGTCGGAGTTTGTCTGTTTCATTACTACCGCTACGAGGAACAGCTGATTAACTTTGGGTGAAGATCCGTTCAAACGTTTGTTTGTTTGTTTGTTTGCTTGCTAGCCTTATTTACTGGTCACGTGGCTCAAACAGTTATGAACGGATATTCGTTATATTTGCAGCATTTTGTTTAGAATGTTGCGAAGAGCAACTAAACAATTTTTTTTTCTGATGACCTGTCAGTTTCTTTGTCGCTGTTTGTTTTTATATTTGTCTGTATCAAAACTAGAAAAGTTATGAGCGAATCTTCATGAAGTTTGCAAGCACATAATTATGACCAAATTTTGGTGATGATCGGTTCTCCCCTTTGCGTGTTTGATTATATGTTTGTTCGAACATAATTCAAATAGCTATCAACGGATCTTCAGAAAAATGGCAGGAGTTTTCTGTTAATGTCGAGAGGCACAATTTTAACAACTTTTGGCGATGATTAAAAGCAGATCCGTGGTTCAGGACTAGTTTGAATTTTTCATAAACATTGCCTTGCTTGACGGAGGTATGCGCTCTCAGAGTGCGTCTCTTGCTACATGGTGGATTAGTTTGTAAGGCAGCAGAATTTTAGAACTGCTTTGCATGTATCTTATGATCTTAACGCGTAGTTTCAAAATGGATCTGATCTATTTTCAATCTACTTTTGTATGCATATATGAAAAATTATTTTGTACGGCATAATAATACAATGCATTAGAGTTTCAGTATATTACTGTGCATTCTTTTTTAGACATGGCAGCCATGTCGTCGTCAGGCGAATGGGTTCGAAAAACAACCGACCAGGAGGAACTCTTCCATTCCTTTTACCTGCAAGGATTTATGAAAATTTCCTATTTGCTGCGCCTAGCGACCAAGCGCCCCTTGGTGGCAGAGGACGTCAGACGGGCGTTTTCTGCCATTTTCAGGTAAATGCTAAGTAATTAATATAATAAAAATTAATTTTTGTTTTTTCTAGAACTGTATCATCATTGAGAGCGACAACGCCGCAACATGTTTGAACTTGCGTATTTAGATTCATTCAATATTAGGAGGCACGTACGCACAACTTCAAAGCTTTGCTATGGTATCAAGAATTTTTTCCACCTTTATCGCACCATCATTACTTTGTTTAATTTGTTGCCTACATTCGCCTGGTTGCACAGGTAATTCATCAAGCTACGGGCACGTACGTATGTATAATGTACAGGTCCGTAAAGAAGTACCAACGTTGCCGTTCACATTCGTTTAAATAATCTATTTTTGAAATAAATGATTATCAGCAGTTGTTTCAGCTTTCAAACAGTATATAACTGCATAGGTTGAAAAAAGTAAATTGCTAAATCTGAGAAGAAACACGCGTCCTGTATTTATGTTAATTCGTACGCGCCTGCACCAGCACCCTAAGAAGATAGGTACTGTCCTAACCCAGCTCACCTTCCCGTGCCCGACAAGAAACAACCGCCTTGGCGTGCTTAGCACCACAAAAATTGCAATGCTATTTTATTGCCTCCACCGAGGATTTAGGTTTTTGTTGTGTTTGTCTATCTATTTGTCTGCCTGTCTGTTTTTTTTTTTTTTTATTGTTTGTCTGTCACCAAGATAACTCAAAAAGTTATGAACGGATCTTTACGAAATTTACAGGAACTGTTCGGCATGTAAACTGTAACAGATGATTAACTATTGGTGGAAATTCGTCCATCCGTTTGTTTGTCTGCTTATTTTTTCTCAGTACCATAACTCAAAAAGTTATGGCCGGATTTACATGAAATTTATATGAATCGTTAGGTTTATTACGAAGAGCGAATGATCAAATTTTTTAGATGATCTGTCAGTTTGTTCGCTTGTTTGTCACTATGTTTGATTTTATGCTTATTATCGCAATAACTCAAGAAGTTTGCCCTCAAGGGGTTATTGTGGCGGGCCTTTTTCCTGCCACAAAATGTTTGGGCCTCACGCACCCAAGGGTCCCGAGTGCCTTCTCCGCAGGGGATGTAGCATCTTGCCGCAGTTCCTACAGTCAAGGTTAGTTTTGTAGAGTTAGGTAGGTTCTCTATATTTCCTTTTTATCCCGCGAGGTGGGCCGCCGATCGAGGTGACCAACTTTTTCTGCGGGGCTCTTACCTCGCCCGTGCGGAGGGCCACAGAAGGGACCGTCCGCACGGGCGCTCCTTTCATCTGTCTTCTTCTCTTCTTCTCTTTTCGTCCTTCATCTCTTGCCACCTGAGCACAACGTTGTGGTTTCGGCTGTAAGCCGAGTAAACCATCTTAGATCGCTATTGATTGTCGTCTAAGTTTCATAAAGAACTGGATAATACCAATATAATAATATAAATAAACTCAAGAAGTTATGATTGGATCTTGATGTAATGTTCAAGAATTGTTAGTTATGTTAAAAGACTGAATTGGTTAAAGTTGGGTAATGATCAGTTGGTCCGTTTGTTCGTTTGACTAATGTTTGTCAAAATGCTTGTTAGCAACATAACTCAAAAAGTTATAAACAGATCTTCAAGAAAATTGCAGAAACTTTTAAAACTGGCACAAGGCACAAATGATCAATTTTTGGTGTAGATAGAAAAGATCACGATTTCAGGACCGATTTCAATTTTTCGTTGCCGTTCCTTGGTTGGCGGGGGTATGCACTCTCAGAGTGAGCTAGTTTTTTTTTATTACTTTTTTACAAGTACGAAAAGACATATCTTCGTCGGTGAACGCGAATGCTAACTGCTTTTGGGTGCAGCTTTCACTGTGATGTTCATTACGAAGCCTAAAACCTTACCATGCCTAAAACCTTACTATGCCTAAAACCTTACGATGCCTAAAACCTTACGATGCCTAAAACCTTACGATGCCTAAAACCTTACGATGCCTAAAACCTTACCATGCCTTAAACCTTACGATGCCTAAAACCTTACGATGCCTAAAACCTTACGATGCCTAAAACCTTACCATGCCTTAAACCTTACGATGCCTTAAACCTTACGATGCCTTAAACCTTACGATGCCTAAAACCTTACGATGCCTAAAACCTTACGATGCCTAAAACCTTACGATGCCTAAAACCTTACGATGCGTAAAATCTCACGATGCGTAAAACCTCACGATGCGTAAAACCTCACGATGCGTAAAACCTCACGATGCGTAAAACCTCGCGATGCGTAAAACCTCGCGATGCGTAAAGCCTCACGATGCGTAAAACCTCACGATGCGTAAAACCTCACGATGCGTAAAACCTCACGATGCGTAAAACCTCACGATGCGTAAAACCTTTCGATGCGTAAAACCTCACGATGCGTAAAACCTTTCGATGCGTAAAACCTCACGATGCGCAAAACCTCACGATCGATGCGCAAAACCTCACGATGCGTAAAACCTCACGATGCGTAACACTTACAATGCGTTTGAGAATCCGAATTCTTCACTGAGAGCGGTGTTGGCAGCCCTTGTGTTCTTTAGTTTTAGTCATGCAGAGAACATCTGCAGCACCAAGAAAGGCACTGCATGAGAAAGAAAGTTCAAATTTCTGTCGTAAAAGAATGTGGGTAAGAAAGAAAGGAAGAAAATCCATTAACTGAATCTCCGATAGCTGGATTCCTGAGCTTAACAACTTAAAGAGCTGAGCCCCTCAGCTGTTCTATTTCAGGAATATTAATGTTGGGAGAAACTAAAGACGCTGGCTTGCATATAGGTTTACTTCTGTGGGAAGGCTGAATCCCCTACAGTACAAGTTAATCGTTTTCGTAACAAAAATTAACCAGCAAACCTTTCCAAAATTCCTCACATGTAGAAAATAAAAGATTATTTCGTCCTGCCACATCTGTAGAAATACTAATTTTTCAGGGTACAGAATTTTACGAAAAGCTGCTCTTAAAATACACCCCTCTAGGTCCACCTGTTTTAATACTATGCAATTTCACCCCGGAGAGCTCGTGCAATAACATTTATTACACTGAAAGAAGTGAAGTGCTGTCGAAAAGCAGCACGTCTTCACGTGCACTGACGGAATTAATATACCTGCCTTGGGGGGCCGGTGCAGCACGAAAGTTGCACTTATTCCTTTGGTGCACTCACAGACGTCCTTTTTTGGGATAATATATATATATTTTCTACTAAATGTCTTTGTGTTTTGAGCAAACCTCTGAAGAAATGCTAATGTCGTTATTTTCATCACACTCCAACTGTGTTCTTTTTATCCAGTGGATTTGTGAATAAAATAATCATCACATGTGAGTTGCATTTTACAATTGCCTAGAGCGAGCGATCCGCTCTGACGGAAGATCCGCCTCTGTAGTAATTGGGTATAAGAGAGAAAAATTTGCAGAAAGTGCTACATGACGTGTTATTTTTCCCTATTATTAACTAGCTTCCCCAGCTGCAATAACATATTTTTCCTGCTCACTGGTTTCCTGGTACGTACGTCCCCTTCACTGGATTAATAAACCCAATCTAATCCGCTTATCCTTAAGGAGTCAAAATTTTGGATCGAGTATCTGGATCCACTTGACTCAAAGTGTAGAGGCAGAAGTCAATTTTTTAAACTCCAGGCAAATTAAATCAAGGCGAATTAAGCGATTCGAATCGGATACACTTCCATTCAGCACGGCCTATGAACTTGCCACTATGTTTGCATGATCAGCTCGTAATATTACCCTAAAATATTCTCATTGCCCCAAAGATTCTTTCGCTGAGACGGGCGCTGGCTGAGAGTAAATCCTATTAAAGTCTGACGATGATCCGGATGAATTTCTTACTCTATTAAAGTCATCCAAGCGCTGTCATCTGCAGGGATCTTAGCGTGGATAGGTACCATGCATCAGTGGGGTCAAATTTTCATTACTGCCCTGATGAAACTGCTATCAAATACAACACGTCTTTCCATGCAGCGGCGGTAAATGGACGGGTTGGTGCGCTCTTAATTGTACCCCGAAAATTGCTGTTGTGGCTCTTTGTGCACGTAAAGGCGTGCCAATTGTGGGCCAGCAACTTTCTTTCGTGCTTTTATGCGTTGTCGGAACTGTTGATATAAAAGAGGAAATAACGGGGAGAACTCATAGATTCTCTTACATTGATCTGTGTCCAGTACCGTATATTTAGAGATCACAACACACAAATTTTGCGACGTCATTTTTATTAAAATGAAACAAGTTATCTGTTGTTATGGAAACTAGCTTAAAGCTTGAAAAGTATATTATTAAGGTATACAATGTTTTACATTCATGGTTTCGGCAGCATTTGCTGGACAGGAGCTACAGTAATGAGTGTCGACGTTTAAACGTACGTGTAAAGCCCACAAAGCTTGTTGACTGGACTTCAGATAGGAACGTTGGTTTTGCCATTCTGAATTGTGTTGCAGGTATTAGCAACAGCTCGATAACGTTTAATACGTCTAAATAATCATTTTGCGGATTTGGATTGAGACTTTAAATTGTCAATGGTAATCGCTTCAAGGTTAAGGACTGAGACTCACTCAAGTGGAGCGAAACCAGCGCACCTGTCTCTAATTCCGAACATATCAAGTCAAGTGGGTTTAGCTATTGTGAACTTGATGAGCCAATCGATGGTACTTTCAGTGCAGTCATTTCGCGATAAAACGGCGCCTGTGTTGTTATACATAGATTGCTGGCTGTACCACGTTGGACATTTCTTTGCGTCAGTGAACTGCCTACTGCATAGATGAGAGCGCACTCTGGATGCTACAAGTTTTTTTACAGTAGAACTACTTTAATGAGCCCTTCAATCCACAAGAAACTCCTAAAACAGAGACCTCCAATACTGAGAAAACCCTGAGAAACGTAGATCCCATATAACGCCATCGTTCGTAAAATGTGGCGATACTCGACTTCATATTGAATGACTTACAGGAAGGTGCAATGAAACTTTAACGGTAGTATACTACTTAAAAATTTCTTCAAACGTTAGCCAAAGAAAGTGAATGCTTCACGAACATGGGGGGAAGCACGAGGCTCCTGTAGAACTTGTCGTCCTGAAATTGAGACTCCTCCCTAAACAGAGAAAATATCTCACTCTTTATTTTAGCAGTTCCACTGTATCCTTAACAGCACTGTTGGCAGTTGCAAAAGCTAAAATCGTGAAATTGCTTCTACGACGGAGAAAAAATGCTGCTAGGGACCCATCACTGACAAGCATGCAATCTCTGTACCCATTCCCAAAACTGGGAATTATCATATGGGTGCTGAAAACTGAAGACTGTCTCTTCAATCATGCCCTACCAAAATTCCGCGCCGCCGAGGAAGCTAAACTATAATTCAACTTCTCTGCGGCGCGGCGCTGCGGTGGTTTTTTTTTTTTTTATAAAAAGACCAGCAGACTGGAGTGGGCTATTCTGAAGTTCTATTTCTTTGACTTTTTTCTAATTTTAATCTACCCAGACCGAAATCGTTAATAGCTCGGGTAACTGGAAGAACAATGCAGAGGCTTGAAAAGCTTGCCTGATATTAATTGCTGAGTAATGTCAGTGGGCTTGGAAAAGCTAACCAAACTCGTAAAAAATGCATGAAAGGGGGTCTGTAACTACACTTTAAACCGTTGCCTTTCATTCGTATTTTTTCAAGCTGTTTATCGTTCTGAATTATAAGCTCCACACATAAAAAAAAAAAAGTTTGTCACCTCTTACTAATAAGATGTAAGACCTCCACCGGCCCGTATAATAGCAGCAATTATTGTTGAAGGCGTTGCATCCACAAGATTTCTAATGTACACTTGAACCACTCTTGAAATCGAATTTTTAAATCAGCGAAAGTACGTGCATGGAGGATCTTCTCGATGCCTAACTTGTTGTTCAAGATGGTCCCATAAATTCTCAATAGGGTTCATGGCTGGAGACTTAGCCGGCCATTCTGATACCTAATAGTTACAAAGCCAGAATGGTTTTCATGCCAATGCATGACCGATCTAGCGCGATGTATACGGTAGTTATCATCTTAGACGATTGGCAAAGTAGCAGTTTGACCCTCATGCAGATACTGTGCGAATAGCACAACTTAGTCATTTAACTAATCAGTGTAGCTTTCTTGATTCAGTTTGATGGTTATTTCAACCAAAGGATCCACTTCCGACTTACTGAAACAGCCCCAGAACATGACACACCCTGCTATTAAACGTGCTCGTGGAGGTCCTATTCCTTAGTAGCAGGTGACTTATATTTTGTCTAGGGAGCTTATACGGCACTTCATAGTCAATGTAACCTAAGATATTACAACAGCTCAATTTATTAAATATTCTCAAGCGATCCGGTCCATCTAGTTATTGTACACGTTTGTCTCATTTTTGGCTTTGAAGTAAGTCGCCATGTCGTTTTACTGAAGCAATCTCTCTTGTCTATAGGACCTCGAATGTTAGAATTGATGTCTTTTGTAAGCTCACGCTACAACATTACTTAACACTCTGGCATTTTTCCCCATATCAAGGCCAACAACAACCACGGTTATAAATCACATAGTACCATCCCTACAAAAATTGGGGCCCTAATAAGTCATATTTTCCGCGTAGTAGGCAGAGTTAGGCACACTTGAGGCTTAATGTTCGCCTCCTCAGGAGGGCAGTGGATTCTTTGACACTTGGGACTGCAGTGTCAGCTTTTTTTGACACAGTCCTCCGCGAGGGCACTGATCTAACCATACTTGGAGACGATCGAGATGTCGCAATTGCCGTATGAGCCAAAACTACAACGCACTAGCTGTGACAATCTGTGGTTGAGCTGCATCCGAGCGATCCACTTGGGGCCTAGCGGCATTTATTTATAGAACGAAACAGTACATGTGGATTTCCCAGTCGGAGGGTGCGATCAAATGACTTTACTTCTACTTTCTGTGTTATAGGAAAGCTCCAAACCTCCGCATGTATGTCACGGCACGGGACGGGGAGATGTGGCTGCGTGAGACAACTCGTGACATTGATTTTGAGGTCAGTACAAGTATGTAAAATTGCTTGCATTTCGACAGACATGAGTTTTTGAAAGAGAAAATAAAGCACTAACTTTTATAGTAATTCACTTTAAGTACTTTTTCCACCCTCCTGAAGGTTAAAAGACATCTACTCGTCAGTTTCTTCAAAACTATTCGGGAATAAAATTTGACTATGCAATAAATCACTGTATTAAAATTCGATACAACGTTTCGGCCTATTACGTTGGCCATCTTGAGGTATTAAAAGCCTAAGTGTCATCTGTAAGTACAAAAGAAGAAAAATTTTACATTTATATTTGTCACCATGAACCTGAAAATAAAGTCTAAACAGTGAAATTTTCAACTATCATACTATTGCACTAGGGTCATGTAAATCACATATCCAGGTACAGAGTAATTAATATTTCGTAGTGGTAAGTAATTGTTCCGACAAGGTCAACAGCGTTAGTAATGAAATGTGTGTCCACAGGTCATTGAAAAAGCGAATATTCAAGCCGTTTATCAGTCCATGTTGGACTACCAGTACTGCGAGGACGGCCCATTTTGGGCAGTAAGGTTTCTTCCATGGACCCCAGCTCACGCCCAAGATGTCAGTTCCGCTATTTTGGAAGATTCACGAAAAATTGGCGACTTGACTCATTTCTCCCATGTTGTGATAGGATTTCACCACTCCATTACCGATGGCTATACTGGGCTGCGCGTTGTGCGGCATACATTAAAGTTGTTGAACGATCTTATATCGGGCGTTGATGTTGAGAATGATACCGAACAAGTCGCACACTTAATCGATCCTGAGCAGACTAATAAGGTGATGGCACAAGTCGAAGATGTCTTCCGCTCTTATCCTGAGCTTTTGCAGCAGCGGGCTGAGTATTCCAAAAAGCTTCACGTGAAGACTTTCATCGAGAGGGTGTATCCCGTGCCTCCTGGACTTCCAGAGAAGACTGTTGGTATTTTGCACATTGTTGACAAGCCGAGTACTGAACGCTTTACGATGTTGTGCAAGAAAGAGGGAGTTTCCTTTCATTCTGGTTTCTGCACTGTGATCCATGCTGCCGTTGTCAGGATTGTTTCGTCTTGTTGCGGAGACGTAAAAAGCATTCCACTCTCTGGGTTCCATGCTATCAACTCGCGACGCTATTACGAGAGCAAGGACGTCTTTTTCGGCTGCGGCATGAAGGGCATTGGAGTTCTTTTTGACGCTCCTCTTGACATCATGGAAAAATTTTGGTCATCTGCTCGAAAATATCACAAAGACATGAAGTTCGTCTTAGACAACAAACTCTGTTACGAGGAAACACTTATCAACAAACTAAGGGGAATCGAATGTGTCCCAAAACCTGTGGATCACACGTCGGGATCTCCCCTGCCGCCAGTGAGGGTATACGCTACCACAAATATGCTTGACATAACACCCCTCCTCGGACATATTGGGGACAATGTGTACTTGCACTTCCTGGAGCGCATATCGTCCATGCATAAACTACCACAGCTTTGGATGAACTCGTACCAGACCTTCAGAGGACAACTGGTTCATTCCTTGCAGTATAACCTGCAGTACATGGGAGAAGAAGCAGCTGGGAAGTTGACGGATACGATATTTGAAGTTCTTAGTGAGGTATGTGCAGCTTAATTAGTTAGTCAGAGCACCGAAGAAACAGCTGGCATGCAGCAGTGCAGCGGATATTTGCGTTGATGGGAAAACAGTCGTCAGTAAATCAGTGTCTCTCTTGGACTCGCTGAATTATATGTACCTATGTTAGATTTTCAAACTTGAGAGGAGCAACCCCAAGAAGTTATAGTATGCTATATTTGACTAGCTTAAAGATGAGCGTATGATGAAGACATTGATGTATGGGAGGAACAGCCACACTGCTCTTGCGGGATATTGTACAATGTTTTAAAGGCATAATGAGGTCCAGCCCACAGTTATCAATGAAATTAAACCTCCAGAACTGCACGTAGATAGTACTTCAGTTAACGGCATAAACGTTCTTACGACACTCGTTTTGTTTCTAGTTCTGTAAGCAATTATGGGTACAAAATGCAAACAAATCCAGCTCATTTCATAATGCAGTAGGAATGTATTTATGAACAAGAAAATCTGAGTTTTCAAAACGAGCGGTCAGCAGTATATAGGAATGACAATCGATTATGGAAATGTCAAAAAATTATCCAAAAATCACTATAATAACTATGAACGTACGAATATCACGTAAAAAACGAGCTTATAGGTAGTGCACGTAATCAATAGTATTATGAAAGGCTGCTATTTGTCTTCATTCGACCAGTGGCGAGCAGAGCCAGAGGGCTGCCAATTAAGGAACAGTGGCCAGTCCATTCATGACGAGGGGACTTAGTGAAGCATAACTTTTAAAAAAATTTGTATTCCATTCCTGTTCCTTTTGCCCTTAAACACTGAATTATTTCTAGTTTCGCCTCATATTTATCAGTATGATGCAACATACTGGTGGAGATTGAGGCATACAATCAAGTAGTTGGCTCCGGGTATTATCAACTTTGCTAACCATTACATGAATATGGAATTTTTATTGCTGTAAAATTTACAATTCATCCGTCAATTATTCAGTTTTAATGCCACTTTAAGTTTTATACATAGCAACTTAGTCAAATTCACGTGGAATTGATTGTGTTTCATGGAGGCAGATGGGGTCTTTCGAAATAGAGTCACCCAGTTATAGAACAGTAAGTAGGCCTATGTTTTGTGTTACCAATGGCACCTGCAATATCAGGTTGTTGTTGTTTTACTGTTCCTAAAAAAAAAAAATTTGCCAGCCCTCAGGGGCATATTGTAGCGGGCGCTTTCCCTGCCACAATATGTTTGGGCATCACGCACCCAAGGGTCCCGAGTGCCTTCTCCGCAGGAGGTGTAGCATCTGGCCGCAGTTCCTGCTGACGAGGTTAGTTCTGTAAATTAGGTAGGTTCTCTATTTCCTT
>LQNS02276883.1:13339950-13366772 GCA_001587735.2 Parhyale hawaiensis | reverse complement strand
AGCGCACGTAGGCCACGCGACAAATTATGTGGTATTTAAATACTACACACTCATCTCTGTTGGAACGCCTGAGTTGCGGCTACGGAGGTTAAACAAAGTTTATAACTAACTAACTAAAAAATTTGCCACCATGCGTCATCAGTGGGTAATAATATTTAATTTATACTTTATAGCTTAATGAAGATCAGATAAATATTTAAACAAGAGAATTCCAAGGAATACCAGAATTCTTCACCAAATACCTTATGCATAATGCAGGTGTTGTTCGCTTATGTGCAGTGAATTTTATTTTAATTCGATAAATTGAAAACCCAAAATTAGTTAGGCTTGGAACTCGCCGTGTAGGACGACAGGGAAAGAAAGAAAATTCCATGTCTTGACATGAGTGACGATGGTCATTCAGTTTTCACTATTATATGGTTTGAGCATAATCTAGTCAATGCATCTAGTCTCAAGCATAGTTAATTGATGTATTTAAATAAATACTTATTCGTAGATATCATTCTCTACATACACAATGACCATATAATTGCAACATATTAAAAAACTAATAAAATCAGCTACATTAGTTAATGCTTTCTGTCCTGTATATTCACGCTTATACCACATGATGCACTGATATAATGCATGAATAAATGCGTGATCGAATACATCAAACAATATAATAAACACCGTCCTATGTTTATTTGTTTCTATATTTATGTGTTTATCTATTTATATGCAGAACTCGAAAAGAAGCAGTCGAAGAAATTTCGGTACACACGACGCGCGTTTCGCTGTTCTTCAGCTCATCAGGTGGAAAGGTCAAAGATGGTAAATTAAGTTTTTGAAATCTTGTAAAATTTAAAGAGGTTACCATAGGAAGGTGTAACTATGATACCGGATGATCCAAAAATATAAATGAAATTTTCCATCAAGCAAATGGTTCTTCCATTCTCAACTACAGTCCGCTGCGTAGACTCCAATTACTGCACGTTGCAGACACACAGATGTACCGAGGGCGACAGTTTACAACCTGTCGCAGGTAAGAGGCTGGCCCATCAGCATGGTAGTCTGCGTAGTAAATATACAAATCCCACAATTGGCGGAAAGACACCACACAATATCTGAAAGTTAACTTTAGGCTGTGTTTATACGCTGTATCTTGCCCCAGTATTCGTTGTATGTATGTACTTGCATAATGTTGCTATCTAGCTTTAGAGTTAATGTACTTTCTTTGTGCACTCATAGCTCTATCGTGAAACTTCTATTGCGATAAGAGTCATATCAAGTTATTATACTCTTGCGGTTGTGTGAATTTCCTAAACTTTTATTATGGCCAGTTAAGGCCGCTGCCCACAAGAACGCAAAATGCGAAACTTTTTTTTTCTTCGCAACCTTTCCGCTGATGGTACGGGTGCAGGATTCGGCCTGCACATTGTGACACTGTCAAAAAAATTGAAACTTTCAGCCGCTACTCTAGTTTTCACATCCCTGCCGCAGTGCTACTAGTGAAGCTCCGAATATTTCCTGCATATCCGAGCATGTTTGAATTCGCAGACATCTACTTTGTATCTCACCACGATATTCAAACGCCTCAAATTGTAGTCTTGGCCACGGTGTCTTTTTTACAAGAGCCTGGTACAATTAGCATTTTGTGATCTTGTGAGAGCCTTTACACTCGCAATTTTTTTTCCTCAAAAATAGTTGTAATTTTAAGGTAAATAAAAAACCTTGTTGGTATTTGCACACCGCTGTGCATAGTGTTGCAGGAAACGTTATTGTTTTGAGAACAGCTTGTTTATTGTATCTCTTAGTACTTCCCGCATTTGTTTGTCTCGGTGATGGTGTATGCCTTATAGCGGGCTGTTTGTCTTATATACTCGATTATACAATATTATTGTTATTATTACCGCGTAGCATTGCGTGCTGTTATCAATTAACTGTCTTGGAAGACTAATTCAGCAATTACGTTGCCTATGTAAATTGTCGCACTCCTGAACTTAACCTTCCTATATAGCTACGAGTATGAGCGTTTCGATGAGAAGTGTTAATTACGCTATGCCAGTCTTCAGTTCGCAACACTATAGCAAGTGAGACGTAATGAATTGTGGAAAAATATACCTATAGAATTCAGGTGCAATGTTGTCCTCAGAGACGAGGCACGTTTTACCTATATACTGCTTACGAGTAGAATACAAATGAGAACACAAAGCCGTTGTACCTATTCTTCTTAACGTAAATTAGCATCGAGTCGAATCTGGACTACTGTTACAAACATATAGATACACTTTTTTGCCTCACTGAATCGATATTCATTTTCACCTTATTTAACCTTAACCAGCCGAACCAAACAAACCAAAGTTTGAAATATAACCTGAGAGGCGACAGGTCGCAGACAACTTGAGAGAACAAATTTTCAAAAGTTCAAACATCATCACCCCTTCTCCTCTTCAGTCCGTACCCCCTCCCCCCTCTCCCCGTCCCCAGGGATCATAGGATGTGGATTAGGGTTAGGTTAGTTTGGATTGACCCTCCTATATTATGGAGAGTAGCACCCCCAGATGGACCCCAAAGGCTGCCTTAGCTGGGCCTGTAAGACATCTTTTCTTGTCCCGACTGCATATCACTTTGTCTTCTGTTCTACATCACGGACTTTGCTTCCATGAGCGTAGATCTTGTGTGAGAACAAACACCCTTGTGGATTGGTTTCATTTTTTCTAACGACATACTGTATGTCTCTTAATTGTTTCTGCCTCCGTTAGATCGCCTTGGTAGGAGAACAGAGACCTAAAGTAAAGTACAAGTATTCAGTATGGAAGCGATATTTTGGCGTCCAAGCGCACTTAGTAACCCTATCTAAGCTACATAGGTTGTGCTAGCTCACGATAAGGTTTTTCTTCCTTACAGGAATGCAGTAGAAAAAGAACCGCTTTGGAAATAGAACCCTGGTAACAAAATGATAGCTACCCTGCGTGGATAGGTGTAGGCATTTTCGTAAACCAAACCTTGATATCGTTGTCAGCTCTTTAATTTCCCACAGTCGGAAAAAATCTGACTGCAAAATACTCGTACAACTTAAGGAAGTAAATCGAACACTTCTTTATAATCTCCCAGTAAGTGCATGTGCGTTTGTTTTCCATCAACAGTTGTTACTATCGGGTCTTTTATTCGAGTGCTCTTAACAAAACGTAACGTGCTGCTTGCCGGTCAGATTCATTCACTATTTATTGACAGTTAGAGGGTAAAAGAAAAAACCGACTAACAGTATTACTGACTTTTTCTTATAGTTAGTAAAACTGGTTACTTCACCCAGTTAAGACAACGGAAATTCATGGGCCTCGTTGAAATAATATTGATGGAGTCCGTTTATCACAGAAACTACGTCGAGTCCCAGAAACGCGCATTACTTAGAAAAAAAATATGTTTCACATTTCTGAACAAAGTCCGAGAAAAATACAATTATCGTGAGGCAAGGCTGCAAGTTCTCTTTCTCAGCTATTTGAACTTGTTTCATTACCTTGTGTTTGTTTTGGTGTTTTTACCCTAATTATTATATATGAAATTTCATTATATTTTAACCATCTCAATAATCATTGATGCAAAATATCTTTGGTAGCGTTAACTGGCCGAGGGCCTCTCGTGAATGAACTACGCAGATTTGAGATTTGGATGAAAAAGAGAAAGTAAACACAGTGATATTGATGTAAGTTTTATTTAGAAACTACGGGGAAATGCGTTATACATTCAAGGGTGACGACTATCTAAAGGTTCCCCATTTGATCTCAGCCTACACTCGTACGCTCTATCTCGGAATTTCAACTTCCGATGAACATGAAAGATCTTGATATCCTTTTCCAGGAAATCTAACCACACGCACTATAACAACAACAAAAAAAAAGACCTAAAGTCACATAGATATCATACACATAAATGGTTACGGCACGTGAGGAAGTAAGGGGTAAACATCAACAAAACAAGAAAATGGTCATTCTTATTCTGGGCTTGTTATTCTTGACGGTTGTTCTAAAATCTTCGTAATTCTCTTGCCATTCAATTTCTCAAAGAACTTCAGGAAGGGCGATTCAGCCTAGCCCTGTAAAATTCGAGGATTTCTAAAGCTAAATTGCTCACAGAGGGGTAGATTAGGTCACGTGAGTTCGTTGCGCCCTTCAAATCAAAAGATTTCTAAAGCTTGACTAATCACAAGGGAGAGTAGAACGTAAACTCGTCGTTGCCCAGTGAAATCAAAACATTTCTAAAGCTTGACGGTTCTCCGTGACTGTGTAGTAGACTGAGTGAGATCATCTCGCCCTGTGGAATCAGACTAGTCCCGTAGAAGAGCAGAGTGTAAGCGTGTGTGTGGAGATCTTCTCTTGCTGGTGTTCAGGTCACAGTCCCCGGTGTTCTGACTTGTCTGAAGGTGTCCTCTTTTATACTCTAGGAGGTCCTCAGATGGCTGCAGCTGATGTGGCAGGTCTTCTCCTTTCCCCAAAAAACTTACACTCGTTCCTATTATAATCGAGAATCTGATTCAGCTCCAGATAATATGACCCGAAAAGCATTTGTTGAACTTATTTTGTTACGCTAGTACAGAAACGCCGTATCCTAATATCAAGCGCTTCATCGTCTAAAATTACAATAGATTTCGTCTTGAATCGCGGTACAAGAATAGAAACTAGACAGACGCATCAGAAATGTAGAGTGAACCCCGCTGAACTACTCACTGTGGACCCCTTTTAACTAATGGACTAAATAGAATTCCAGCCGAACGCATATTCTTGCAAAGCAAAAGTAGCAACAAGGCCTTATCTGTATCTATCTCAAAATCTAATTGTTTACACCTTTCAATAATAATTCTAACCTGATCGTAGAGCTCCGTTTATGACCCCTTTGAGAATTTTGACGACAGACAGATTGACAAACATTCAGACCGACTGGCGAACACGACAAAAGATAAATACCTTTGCAGAGGAAATTACTTACGGTTGAATGAGTATCTCGCCTCGTAAGTTTATTGGCTTTTATTATTTCAATCCCAGCGTGATCCTCTTCCTATCCCTATTTTACCATTTATAAGTGGATGTGTACCTCGAAAGACCCCTTAATTATCTATCTAATAAAATAGCAGTATATATACCTGAATCGAATATGTGTACGTCTAACGCGAGGCACAGCATCCCGGGCAGGCAGTTCAGCGAGAGGTACGGTCTCGTTGCCTTCTTCTCAAGCACTTGAAGTGTGATCCTGCGCGTCTACGCTCACTTCTCCGTCTTTCTTGCCTGCCTCTCTGTCCCGACTTTGTTCCGAATGAAGGAAGTGCACAGATTCTGCGCCTCCCTATGCTTGGGCATCACTTCTGCCTACCGTATCTTGTCCTCTTAACAAAAATGTGGTTGTAGAAACGTCTGGTCAAATGTTAATTTAGCGGTCTTCCTTGCCCTCTCACAAAAGAATGAGAAATGATAGGTAATAATAAAGTATAAAAATACCGTTTAAAAATACCGTTTTTATACACTTGAAAATTTGTAATCTCAATGTTGAGATTCGCACGATCTTGAGTGATGGACAAAATCTCCGAAGAAATGTCAACTCAAGCTACTAGCAAATGGGAAAATTTCAGGCAAACTGTGGAATTCTGTTCTGCAGAAAAAGAATTAGTTAATATCAGCTATTTGGCTAAAATTTCCGATTGGGTAGAAATCGCCTCAGGGTCGGACGTACGTAGAGAGGGCAAAATATAGTGAAAGCACTCGTGAGGCGTCTTCGAGTCCCCTGTTTTTGAGTAAATTGTTCTAAACCGATTTGCTTCAAGTGGCTGGATGAAATTTTGATGAGCTACTTTGGATAGGAAACAATCGCACACCAATTACGCTTGAGACCAGAGAAAATCCAAATTTTTCTCAGCAGGATTAGAATTTCGAAGCAGTCGGAACTAATCGGATTAGAGTATCTCACTTACATCGGGCGAATTGAACGCGCCGAGGATACGGCCAGATTTTTAGCGCCACATAACGCCGAGGCCACACTATGCATTCACACCGATAACTAGACGCAATGATGCGAGACTCGCACATCATTTATGCTACCGTATCTCTGCTACCGATTTTAAATATGTATCGAAACGGCTCGCGAGCTGCTCATCTTAGCTACCAGTTGGGCGTGCGAATGCATATGTGACCCCGGCATTCCACACCGTCTCGTAGTTGCACGAACTTCTCCGATGCGTCTGAACTGGGAGAACATGGCACGTAAGTGAGCCCTGCATGGGAGACCCACATAAAATTTCCTTGTCTGTAAGAATAGAATTGTTTTAAGCGTCCTTTATGAAATTCATTTTTTTTATAGGGATCAAGTGTTAACAGGAGTGTGAAACCCTCCTGTATTGGCAAACTTTATTATCACTGAATGTACTTCATATACAGTGAACATATCTTCCTCAGTTTTTCATTAACCTTGCAGTAACGGCTTCCGATAGACTCGGTGTGTTGTGTGCACTACTCCAGTTTTTTCTTTTATTTTAACAAAAGCGCTGTGGTTCCGGTTAAACGTAAGACGCAGGCACTCAAAAGCATAGCTATCCTTTCCATCCATCTCGCACGTGAAATTTAGTTAATTGGTATACCGGTAGTAGTTGTAATTACGGAACTGACTGATTCGTAGATTTCGTTCATCACTGTTGATCGAGTCTAGAGAATTGAAATAAACTCTTCCTCTTGTTAATTCTCCGACCTGTTCGTGCTCAGCCGATCACCCAGTCCCCTCTGAACTCCATCTCTTTAACAACTACGCTGTAATCCAACAAAACTAGCTGATCAACTGCACTCTGTGCCAGTTCCCTGCCTCCATAACTCCACTCCGCTCCTGTTGAACAGATCGCCAGCATTTGTCTGTTATATCTACAAGCCGGAAGTTCCCCGGACTCATTATTGTCAAGAAATATGGCTGATTGGACGGGAATGAGCTCCGTGTTACCGTCAGCTCTATCGTTGTTTATACGCACACGCGCCAGTGTATTGCGCCCGTGTATCGGCACCCTACACCCTCCGGTGGGACGGGAGATGTCGATCGGGCCGAAGTCTGCTGGCATCGTGGTGGCAACTGTTCCTTCATGCGAGCTGGGAGGAGACGTTCCGAAATTAGGGATCCGTGCTACGGACCGTATAGCTGGAATCCCGGGCCTGGATTTCAAGGCCCGGAATCTTGAATCTAAAATCGCAGCTGATGTCCTGCGCCCTACGAAAAGGAGAGAGACGTCGATCGGGCAGAAGTCTGGGATCGTGACTGGCATCCTGCACCTTCCTAAGACCTGGGAGATGTTTGTCTGAAATTTGAGATCCTCGGTCTAGTTTCTAGGTCTGGGATTCACGCGTGGGATCTTGGCTGGCATCCTGCACCTTCCCAAGAACTGGGAGATGTTTGTCTGAAATTTGAGATCCTCTGTCTAGTTTCTAGGTCTGGGTTTCACGCGTGGGATCGTGACTGACATTCTGCACCGACTGGAAAGGTGGGAGACGTCCGTTTGAACTCGGAATTATCGTGGCTGACATTCTGCACCCAATCACAGGTTGAGAGAAAGGACTTCGGTCTTTTGATGGCTGATTGAGTGACCTGGTACAGGAGTAGAATTTATTCAAGTCAAGGGTTGAAAACCTCAATCTTTCAATTCTTCAATGACCGATGATTATAATGTTTTAGTATTACCACAAGAGTAACATTATTTACTATCAGCCATACCGTATGTATTCCACCACCATACATGAAGCGTAGGCGTGTTGACTCGAGATAGTTTAAAATATTTTTTCCAACATTATTACATGTCTGTTGTTCTCTCCTCTCTGCAGATCACTTTACAGTAGACTAGGGTGTCTTAAAGGAGTCATTCACTAGGATAGTTACATTGTCATTACTATTAACAATGACTCACACTCTATATTATTCGCTCATGCTCGCTAAAATTCAGAAACATTCCCATCGAATTATGCGGGCCTCAAGTACTACAATAGTTGTTTTCCGGAGGCTTGAATTCCTAAACTCGCGGCTCTTTGTGACGTTTCAGCTGGCTATCGCTTTCTCGTTAGTTTCTGGCACATCCTCTACAAGCGTCGAGCAACGAATGTCGCACGTAGCCGCAACTTTCGATTTTCTTTTCAATGACAAACCATGCAGATTGAACTTAAACATTAGTGTCAAATATTATTTCATAGTACCAACTTGTTCCTTCCAAGAACCGAAGGAACCGATTTTTTCAGGTGAATTACTGTGTGCACGTCAGCCCCTCGGTGACGAGCGCTCTGCCCTTAATTCGTGCTATCCCAAATCGCGAAATTAAGCCAATTTAACGTAGACTTCGACGTCACATTTACCCATCGTAGGGTTCCGGCCATAAACTTGTACGCATTTAGTTCATCAAAAGCTGTAATACGAATTACACCAATATGTAAAACATCACAACACGTTGAGATAAATTTGTTTCATACTTACCTTTAACACTGCTCTTATAACCTGGTCTATCTGCAACATCTCAGATAGAGCTACACGGACGATTAATTCTGAGAGAGAGAGAGGGTTAACTTGTCCTGACCTGCAGCCATGAGCGTTATTTTTGTTAATTTGGATCCAGTTTTAGGAGTTAGTAGAAAAGCGATCATATACCCTTCAAAAAGCCTCAATTAATCATAGTCTTGATCAGCAGGATTGAGCTGGAGGACGTATCAAGAGTAAGCTGTTTGGGATCATCGCCTAAAAATAGATCAAAAATAGCGAAAGCATCAAAGCTTGTGGCGGAAGTTCCGGACAGTGTAAAGATAACGAGATGAGCTTCACTCATTGGTGAGTGTCCCAATGAATGACAACGCCTTTAAGCTCATAGCCTTATCTTAACCAGCCTGTGCTGCTTCTCTACAAAGACATGTTTTCCCATAGCAATGCAAGAAAACAAAGAATCCTAGTAGAAAACTAACACGACCTAGTTAACATCTCAGCGCACTTCTTACGCAATTTTGTGGATAACACCACTCGTAATGTCTTGTCGTCTGATAACAAAGACTGCTGCCATTTTCTACGTGAGAACACCTTTCTTCATCTGTTCCGTCTTTCACTTGCCATACTACATGTCTCTTCCCTTTCCTCTCTTAGAACAGCTAATTTGTGGAAGATTAAAAAAGCTTATACTAACTTATATAATAATTTTAGATAATAAACAGAATCCAAACACTTGTAACTGGGTTTGCTTGCTGAAATTGGACGGATCCTGTAGTCTACCTAGCGGGGTTTAACCGTCGGTACGTTTCTCACGTCCGGTTGAAATTTCTTGACCCTGCAAGGACCATATAAAACACTAATTGGATAATTTAAAACTTCTTCCATGAGAGACGCTTGGCCTTTATCACTGTAAGCAAAAAATATATTCCGTCCGGTTTTAGAGAAAATAATGGCAGTGAACATGCCGGAAATTTTAAAGGTTTTACTTTTCTTTTCTTTTCTTTATTAATACTCCTGCTGAAAGAGTGATATATGCTTGCTTTTTGTAATTGCTGTTTATAGGTTTTGTTGCATTCGTTAGGTCGCTATTGTCGAGTCGATTATCTTCGATTTGATGTGTTCGATTCACCCACATAGATCGAAATGATTTAACATCATCAGCCCTCGAGCGTTCGCTTCACCACGTGCGTGGAATGTTAATGAGCTTAAAGTCGTCTCAAGCGTAATCGGCTTAACATCAACAACTAAAATTGTACGTAAAATGTCGAACCGAACATTCAGCAGGACGGTCATATCAAGCTTTCATATAATGCTATCCACTTAGGCACCTGATTTTGATCCGATGTTTTACCGTTCATCTTATCAGATTAGGTTATCTCGATGGCAGTTAGAGAACAGAATACGCCCTAGCGTTGCAATTTCCGAGTACGCACGTTTTCTTTTTTTTTCGTAAAGTACGTGATCTCCCGTATGGTTCGCAGCGGCGCTTGTGGCATTTGCCAAACGTAAATATTCAACCAATTCATCAGTTAATAGAGCGAGCGTTGACTTTATTTTACTAAGTTGTTAATATTACTGATGGAAGAGCGGTGCTAAAACTAGGAATTTACAAAGATAATGGCAGTTGCAAGAATTAATAATTTTCAAGCACAGCGATTGTCGAAAAAAGTTTATGGACGTTAAAGTTTTATTTATTTATTTTTATGTTGTTTTTATTCAAAACTCTCCTGTGTCGACCATTCGATAGTAACAGCTGTCATGGCAAATAGTGATGAAACGTTCCTAGAACTTGTGGCATTAGATTAGATTAGATAGGCATTGTTGCGCTCTGCCTTACGGGTGAGAGTAGGAAACGGTTACGGACGTAAGGCTTTAGGATTACAATAGAGGAAGTCGACTCATAACATTGGGTGATTTTGATCTGGTGGAGTACAGACAGGAGGTGTTGCACTTACGCCCTGCCCACGCACCTACCGCCACTGCGGTAATAAACAAAACAACATCACTTGAAACAATCCAAGCTTTGGAAAATCATCGAAAGCCCGTAACCGATGAATCCTTAGTTCAGCTAGTTACATCAAGGCGTTGTAAGGCAAGGTTAACTCTCCTATAATTTCCCGCCCTTCCCAGGTCAACAGTGTAACGATAGTCTCGTTCTGAACTCGGTCCGATCGGTCCGTGAAGCCTTATCTAACTGTGCACTGCAGGGCCGCGGGGCGATCAATGTTGCTAATTGTGCCGTCAAGTTCGAAGAGCATCACAAATTAGTTAATTGCCGAGGGAATTCAAACGGACGCCTCCTCATATTTTGTTGTCAGGGCTTTGAGGAGACCGTGGCTGCTGGCAACGGTGCAAGGGAACAGAGGCTCTTGCCAACCACTCGCTGCTGCAGGATCTGTTGGGTGACAGCTCGGTGTCCCGTTAGGTTTATGATGCAGCCTGCTGCTGCAGCGTAAGTGCAAGTATGGTTGTATCACGAAGGGTGTGCGCGTCTGTGTCTGCGAGAGCCCAGCTGTCTGTCCGGGCTCAGTGCGGCTGCGGCAGTTGTGAGGGGAGGTTGAGCTGTGCGACAAGTACCGCGGTCTGTCAGCGCAAGCTCCCAAGCAGCGGGCTGTATGTGCCTAAACGGACTTTTACGCTATATTTTTTATGCATACATCTCGCCAATAGACGAATATTGTAATAATTTCTAGCCTAAAGCTTGTCACGGAACAGGCGCTCTAGCCTTATCTTCAGGATCTATTGCTAAACTAAAGCACTCTGAGAGCGCTTACCTCCGCCAAGCAAAGCAACCTTAACCAAAAATTCAAATTAGTTCCGAAACTATGATTCCTTTTTTTATCAGCACAGACCAGAGATGTGATGAGGCAGAATTACTCAACCTCTCGGTAGCCGAAGAGCATTGACGCCATCGATTGACATGATGAAGGCCGATAAAATTGAGATCGATAGGCTTGACTAGGAATTTCAGACTGCAGCGTTGATTTCGCCAATCGGAATCCAATTTCAGGCTTTAGCCCTAAACCGATTACTCTTGAGACGACCGAGAGCTCATTGCTGCTCTGTGGAACGGAGTTTTCGGCAGTATTAGGCGTGGTCAATTTGTTGCTAACATCTTCAAAAATTAAAGTCGAAATGGAAAACCAAGCGACTGTCCGAAGTTCATGACACGTGTTGCCTAGTCGGCATAGCTTAACTCGAATTTTTGTGCCAATCAATGACACAAGCGGTCTTCAGAGCAGCGGCTGTTACCCTAATGAAATTCATGGCTGCCCTATAGGCTAGAACAGCTTCTTGGACAGCCGGAAATACCCCAAGTTCTGATGGTTACCTCAGAACCTCCTGCACGAGTGAGGTTACCTGATCTGATGATTACCTCAGAACCTCCTGCACGAGTGAGGTTCACGTTTATTGCCGGACACTTCCGAAATGTGAGGGAACGTAATTACCGAAGAGACAAGGAAGCTGTCGTGAACTCGACGCAACTACAGCAGCTTGAATTTGGATACAATAATCTTCTCCTGCTCACGTGGCAATGACTCCTGTTCTGAGTAATCTACTGGACTTGTAATCGACTCAAGCTGATTCCTCAAATTGAACACAAATTTGAAGCTTCCAGTGTAAATTCGACACAGCAAGAAACCTAATGCCCAGGGTACGTCTCTTTCTTGACCCTTTCCAGTGTCGAAGGAGGAGGGGGTTGCATTCAGTAGCGGCTTACTATATGGCAACTGCATGAAGGGGATAAAATTTACTGTAGAAGTTATGCCGTTCTTATGGCACCTTACTGTATGATAGTAGAATGATACGAACATTACCCAGATATGCCACTGCTCGTGTTGTTCGAGCGACTCCCACCAGTGGCATTCACTGCTGTAACCCGAGCTCTGGGTCTTAGGGCCAGCTATATAGTGTTCGAAGTCTTGCTTTGTGTGGATCTTCTGTTATCCCGTCATCAATCACAGTCTGCTTACTACTATCCTTGCTAATGTGATCTGAGTGCCTTAAATTATACCATCTGCGAGGCTTCTGATCTGCATGTGCGAACATTTCAGCTTCATTGCGGATTTTGGGGTTTGGTTGCTGATTTTGTTCTCTACAGGATTCTGTTGATTGCTGAGTCGTTATATGTGTTGTTTTGTGTGCGCGTTTTGTTGATTCCTGAAAAAATTTCGTTATTGTGCTAATTGATTTCCTAACTGTACGGATTTCATACTATTCCTTATTGATGTACTGTTTTCTCGGCTGATTCATTGTATTCTGTGCCGATTATGATGTTTGCTACGCGTATACCGTTGTTTACGAAACAGATATATTTTCAGGAATGAGGTCTTGTTTTTTGTCTTTCTTTTATCGTACGGTAGGCTTCTTTTACTGTAATTTTTATTTGCATATTGTGCACATTCCCTCAAAATTTGCCAAGAAGTCCCCCAATACCTTTTTGCGGCACATTATGATATTAATATTATAAAATATATAGGTATGGTCTTCAGATCTTAAGACGTGTTAGTCCCGTAAATGGTCCTTCACTAATGTACTGCCTTATTTTGGTCCTTGTCAGATTCCTTTCCTGAAATCCTTAGGTAGAGAATGCGTGTAATGCTAGAGACCACAATGGTTCTCGACAGCGCTACTGCCACACATTTTTGGCTCTATTGGGCCAACATTCAATGCACTAAGTCTACTTTTTACCCTAATTACATGACACATCTGTAGTATTTTAGGTTCCCTATTTACAAAATTACAGCTATAGTTGCTGACTTTCAAGCTGCGATTTGGTGTCTGCCACCGTCAAGATATCTACCATGACAAATTCTCCCTCTTCAAATCATCCAACTTACTATATCAATGCCTATCATTAGTGTGATATCACACATCTCTTCTACTTTGAGTTTCAGGACACCAGATATTGTCAAGATCCCTCCCTCTCCGTGTATTATCTCAAATTCTTCTCTATGTATGTTTTTCACCGCAGCGAAACAACGCACTAAGTTTGTTATTTTCTCCCCACTTAGTTATCAAACTTGACTCATGTATTTCCTGTTTTTCAAGTCACGCTGCACCAACCACGGTCATCATCTACATGCACCACACTAAGTCTCTTCTATATCTACTGTATCTGAATAGAAAATAACACATTACGTTACAAACTGTCTTAAATAATTTACCAAAATTAAGTCACACAGCTACTGTACTTCAAGTTCCTACGACCCAACAGTTGCCATCAACATCTTGGTGCACCGCCACAAATTCTCCTCTATAACAGCAAAGTGCTCATTACCTTAATAACTTTTTAAACTAAGTTACAAAAATTAACTCGCACATCTCCTATAATTCAAGTTCTTACGTACGCACCATCCGTTGCCGCCAAGATCTCTGTGCTCTACCACCACAAATTCTCCTCCATTGTACCAACCAACAAGCCCCGAATTTGAGCTCCGTCATCAATACATATAGACTCCGGGTCGATAGACAAGCCGGGCGGACCCCGCCGATCATTGTGTGCCGGGGACGTGACTCGGGTACCGATCACATCTGCGGTAAATAAATGATCGACAGTTTCCAGTTGGCATTTTCTTGGGTTCCAGTGAAATAGAATTCGTTTTATCAGTCCCTGGAGGCGGTATTGCCTGCCAAAATTGCACAAAAGCTCCGCTTTTCATTGCCGCTCCGTGTGCCGGAGTGTTGCCGTAACTCAATGCAATGTTTTGTGAATAGCGATGCCGTCGGGGCTGCGCCGTTACAAATCAATTGGTTCTGCCATTTTGATGCTCTTTTATGCGCCTCTTGATGACGAGCAACATGAAAGGAATCGCTGATAAAACATCGCATTTTAATGCCGTGCAAAATTCTGATCTCAATGGGGTGCAATGGCAGCGATATTGTTCAGTCAATTTGTAGTGGAGTTTGGATGCAGGGGAGTAAGTGGTCTAAAGCGCATTTTTATAAGCTCGTAATGTACTTACAATTGTGATAAGCCTCTTTGGTATAGTTTGTAAGTTTTCATGGGTCATTGAATCTTAAATGGTGAAATTATTATGTTGTCTTACAGCTTGGGTGGTTGTTTGCTCTGTACAATGTCGAAGAATGATTTTCTCCGTTCAAGCCCATCCATATCTTATCTCTTTCCAAACAAAGGTGATATGCTGTACAATGGCGAGTTATTTTCTTGTTATGAAAACCTTGGTCAATCACAGGAGAAACCAACTCTTTCCAGTTTTGTGCAGTGCTTATAGTTTGGTGAGCCATAGTCTGACCATTTTATCAAGGCAGTTCGGTCGTGGTCAAATTCCTCTATAGCGGTGCCAAGTCTGTGGGTATTTCTAAGATTTCTCTACATACAGGAGGTGGGCAGAGCTCAGATATGGGCCGAACAAAGTCTCAGAAATGCCCATAGAATTGACAAATCTATAGAGGAATTTGACCACGGTCGAACTGCCTTGATCAAATGATCAGACTATAGCTTCGTCCATTCTATGATACGAAGAGCTACATAAGTTCACTTTAGCCAAACGCAGCCCTTTGGGCGACTTTGTTCCATTCGTTTTCTTGCTGCTTGCAGTAATCTGCTGCTCTTCCTCTTGTTTAACTGATTGCTTTCTTAGTATACGTGACATGCTATAGGTCTCTTTTTTTCTTCCTCTCTTTGGACTGCAAGTGGTTAAGTGAATGAGAAAAGGTTTAAACATGGAGTAAATTAATCATTTAACAAAGACCATATGTACTTACCTGTATGTTTATCAGTTGGACGGTTAATCTGTTAATTGCATTGCGTTGTGTTTTGTGCACTGGTTTGCCCTTTCATTTTCCCCATCACACTGTAGAAGGAGTTCGATTTTTGAAGTATTCCAACCATAGAATCAGAGTTAGGAGCAAAAGTATTTCTTGTAGCCACTCCAACGGTGTATATGGATGCGGCTAGGGCTCGGGTACTTTGTTAGGAAACAATGTGCACAAGCTGAATATATATATTCAGCTTGAGCACATTGTTTCCTAACAATTTAACAACTTGACGAAAGATTTTGGCTTGTTTGAAGCTCGAAATTTTTTTAATTCCTTCCTCAGTGTAAGAATGGCTGGAGGCGACGCAAGAGACCTGCGCCTCAGGGAGCTAGCGGCCCACTTCTCCTCACATCAACTATAGCACATTTATGCAAACTAAAATGGCATACTTGAGGACTCTGAGAAACTACAGTATACACCACAGACTAAGGTAGACACAGCCAGACAGTTCTTTAGCTTTTTTTCGCAATAAATTTTGTCTGAGTAATGACGTCACAGTCATCGTTTCGTTGATTTCATCCTAAGTTGGTATACAGGATATGAGTTTCATCTACATAGCTCCAGCCGCTCGAAATTTCGCAAATGCTTAATGGCTAGAAAACTCTGAACCGAAATGGCTTTTTAAAATTAAATAATCTTGAGAGTCATTCCACTTTCTACGACGTTAAGAAAATGCAGTACATTTCCCCTACTTAATTTATTATTTGTTCGTTGAAATATTCTACTTCGGCTCAGTCCTATATTATTTTCCCGCTATATGAAACTGTTCATGGCACAACGCTAATGTCTGAACGATGACGTCACAGGAATCTCTAGGTAGAGTTGAGCTGCACATAGAAGCTGTCTGTCTGTATTTTCATTAGTCTGTGATATATGCACACAAACGTACATTTACTGTGAGGACGAAGAAACTATTTCAGCCAGTATTTGTCGCCAGCGAGTTTAACCAAGAACATGGGGCTGCTGGCTGATTTATTCTCTCCAACTATATATCTTCTTGAAAGTGAACTGGAAAAATACGCGCACATAAGAGAGACGCCTCGAACTCCTTAGCCCCTTTGCCGGATGATTATTTCGCTTCCATTTATAATTACTCCAATGTTTTTGACTCCCTTTCTGTCAGTAGAGGAAAACTGTATTGCTCTACCCATGGAGGAATAGGCGGTGCTCTCCTCTTCTGATGTATGGAATGAAATCAAAGACCTCCATGGCCGATGGTGTATTCGAAGTGTGCAGCGGAACTTGGAATGACGACTATGAGCAGGCTCCACGTGTGTACATGCTACGGTACAGATTTTCAAGGTTTTTTTTATCGGACGAAGGAGACTCCAACCAGAGATACAATTATTCTTTAGTAGATGGAAATTAGACCTTGACGGTGTTGAAATGAGAACATAGGTTCCGAGTGTATCCATGCTACGATTGCCGCTCGAGGACAAATCACTATCGCAGGCATGAAGAACGAACAACTGGTGTTGCACATTCTTCTCTGCCAGTTTTTGACAGCCGAGCTACACTACTAATAATTACACGCCATAAAACGACTAGAGGGTATTTTACTGTTCATTTGTATCCTAGTTTATAGAGTCATTATGAAGTTTATCTATTCATTCAGGAAGCACGAGCCCTACGTGCATTACTGAGCATTTGTCGACATTAAAGCTCATCTGCCACGTTTTGCTCAAGTCCATGAGGAGGTCAAGGTTTTGTTGGAGCTCGGCTCTTTTCGTGGCAGAATGACATAGTTTTGTATCATCCGCAATTACTGATTTTACTACGGATGTTAAGGTCCAGATCATTGACGGAAATTGAGAACAGAAGTGGGCCAAGCACGCTACCTTGTGGAACCCCTGAGGATATCTGAGTCCAGGCGCTCGTTTCTCTCTCAAGCTTCACTCGCTGCTGCCAACCCGTAAGGCAGTAGACAAAAAGGATGCTATCTACATGTATTTGGTCAACGGAAATATGGATAACTTCCAGGTTTAAGAAAGACGCCCTTACATCTGGACCGTGTTTTTTTTTTTTTTTTTTTGTGCACGCATCGGACCATACATATAAAGACGCACCGACGAGCAATTTTTCAGTTTTCTTGTAAGAATATTTGCGACTAAGGGGCCCGTGCTGTCATAAATTGACAGTGAAGAACTTGTGATGACCTTCTTCATTTATCATACGTTCGTTATTACAACTGCTAACCTAAGCACCCTGAGAAGAGCGTTTACGGCTTCACAGCCGCTCAGTATCGAAATTGTTTTTTCTCTGAAATGGAAAAAATACATGGCTTATTACAGCCCGATCAGCAACGCTCAAAGTAATAGCTCAGATTCGGTATTGTGGATACGGTACCCAGTCGGAAATGATGGTTGTGATTATAGAAGATTATAGTGGTGTATGAGAGATTACGGTTGATTATGGATGATGAGACAATATGGTAAATTTGCCGACCAAAGCATAACGTTGATTTTAGTATATTTAAGTCTATATTGGTGGAGGCAATATTGGTTGTTTAAGATTAGCCAGGAAACGAAGGTTGATGGTAGTACATGGATAATTATGGTAGATAGCAGTACATGGATGTTCGAAGACTATATATGGTACAGCATATGCTAGAGCATAACCAGGTAGGTTATCAACGGATTTCCGTACGTACGATCATGAGTGGAAATCCTCCCATTATTTCGGGAATAATATGTATGGGTTGCCATGGATAATAATATGGCTAGAATTCCCAACCATTATGGACCAAAATAATATTTAATGACTATAAGTTTGAATGAGAAACATCAAAAGTTCATATTATAGTGCAAAAATTGTGCACATTTTCTGTTTTTCTTTCCTGTCGATGAGTTGCAAAAAATTGCAGGGTATGTATGGACGCTAACTGCCTTGACGTTATTTTTTTCTACGGTTTCTGAATTTTACAAACTCTTTTCCACTTCAGGGTAGTTTCCCATTATTTGTATTTATTTGTTGTTGGTATCCCTTGTAAAACAGTATTGCAATCATTGATCAAATATTGTTGTTTTTATGTTTATTTAGTTTACATCTATGAAGTTTTATAAATAAATCATTCCTATTAGCTCTATGGGAAACAATGTCAATTTTTATGATAAATTTGGCCTTACATACCCTGACAACGGGAACGGCAAAAATTCATCCATCAACTAGACTTCCTCTAAAATATGTCGTATAGCTGCATACCAGCTTAGAATTGAAGAAGTTGTATAAACGTGCGTCAACTGCACAGACTGGTTCAAGCTCCTGCTCTATAGCATAGTCCTGAAATTTAGGGCCTTTTTACCATTCTAAGCTGCAGGCCTAACTATCACGTACAAATTACCATTTTTGTACAACAATTAATCATCAGCAAACGAAGCAGACATCCAGGGCATAATATGTCAACATTTGAAAAAGTTGATCTTGGTAGAATATATTCGTATCATTCGCTGAACACAGTCGATTTTGGTCGTGAATGGCGTTTCTTATGGTTCACTATGGTAGATCATGGTTGTGCAGGTAAAACCTCTATGGTTGTAATTGGGTATGTATGGTCGGGAATTATGGTTGGCAATATGGTCGAAGGTTGTACCATATTTACCATAATGCACCAATAAATGGTTGAATATGGAAGATATATCGATAATAAACAACAAAGATTTCGACCATAATCATAGTAGTTCTACTATAATTATGACCATTGTTTCCGACTGGGTAGGCTAGCCTATACAGGTCCAATGGTTTTTGCTTAGTGAAAGCTGTTTCATCGACCATTGAATAAAATTTGGGAGAATAGCGAAAGCAACGAATTCATCTGTGGGAAGAAACTACGAATCAAGATGCATGAGAGTGCCAATGGAAACTTCAGATATCTTCAGTGCTGCGATTTCAGAGTGCCAATGGAAGCTTCAGATATCTTCAGTGCTGTGATTTCAGCTTCGGCAATGTAAGAAGTGCATTTGGACATGAGGTCACCCGATACTTTGCCATGGATTTGATGTATGGAGAAGCTAATACTCGTACAAATCAGACTAAGCCTGCGATGTCTTCATTGTTTGAATTTCAACTGTCCCTGATTAAGATACGTTTGCCATCTTCTCCAACCCGGCCTATTTTCTACCGAATAGTTTTCAATGGAACTTGAAAGGACGACCAGAGACTCCAACCTGGGCTGATTTCCGCCCGTCTGTTTTGTTAAAGCGTGACAGAAAATGGACAAACCGATAAATAAACAAACAGATAAATACACATCGGCCTTTATTATATTGTAGATAGCGATGACTTCACAGTTAAATGCTCCCTTGACATCGGTTGTATCTATGGTACCAGACTCTGTACCTATCTCCAGCCGTGCCAAGTGACAATGATAACGTCAATGCCATTTTGAACGGTTGATTTGAGGTGCGCGTAGAAGTTGCGCGTCTCTGTCTGCCTTTGTCAGTGCTCATCACGGACCAAGACTGTATACAGGCACCAAGGTATTGGCTGTTTAATTACCTTTTTTTTCTAGATCGACGTAGGAAAGCAGCGAGCTCGTCCCTGGGCAACGTCGCTAATTCCATCAAAGTGAATCGGTTCGAAGCACTTGAGTGCTTGGCGTCCTGAGCTTCTTTTGCAAAGATTTAACGCTGCGTCTGCCAAGGCAGCTGCTGCTGCTTGGTGTACGTGTGAGGTGCGCTGTTGTTGACACGGTGTTTTAGTAAGCACTATAGTAATAAACTAGCCACAAAGCGCGTTTAACTCATCAACTGCGGCATGAGTATACTACATACCTTTTCGGGAACGGGTATTTCAGCCATTCACAACTAATGGGTTAATAGAAGGAAGTAGCGAAGGCTTCACCAAGATCGGAAACTAAAATCCCTTCCAAGGCTAAAACCTGACTGGCTCGCTCATTGGTTGGACGCATGGTTGGCGCCTGTGTTTGGTGGGATGGAAGCAGCCACTGGAAGACAAAGAAAAAATCCCTGGCCAGTACGGTAATACGTGACTGTGTTTCCCCCTGCTATTAAACTTCCTTGGCGCTCACTGCATGCAAATAATAACAAAAGACCGTAGTAATTAAAGTACGTACCTGTCACGCTTTATTGCAGGTGTGACAAGATGCCGAATCAACGACTATTATGAAATGCAGAAAAGGAGCGGATTGTCCAACGGCTTGCAAATGGTGTTGCTGTGGTATAGTGAGCCGGGGAACTTGGACGGTACCAAAGGACATAAAAGTCCTACGTGAAGAACCCGGTCATCAAGGTCAACAAGGACGAAGGCAAGCGTAGGACGATAACGAAGAGGGATATACGGAGATTATGTAGGCAGGTTTACGAAATCCCTGAGTAACCGGTGAAGCCTTATTCGAAGGTACTGGGATTGGTCCTGTGTCGAAAAATACTTGGTGCAGGTTCTCAAAGAGGTAGCCACTAATGTGAAACCCACCTCCCTCCTGAATCGGTCCCACAGGGAGAAACACATCGCATAGGCAAATAAATATATTAAGGCCGATTTACACTAGGTATGCCTTTTTGATTGATAAGGGTGGAGCTATTATGTATGGACCCGACGGATGGGCCAAGTTTTGGCTACCTTTTGGAGAACTTCGTCTTAATCGACTCCGGCGTCAGTAAGGTAGTGGTGGAGTAGTATTCTAGGCAGGGTTCGTCGGTGACAAGATCGTAGGACCGTTTCGAGTGCCCGATGGTGTTAAAATCACCAGAAAAACCTACTACCGATTTCTGGAAGAGCATTTGTGGCCATGGTTGCAAGACTTGCCGCATGCACGCCGAAGTCAGCTGATGCTCATGCATGATAATGCGACATCGCATTCCGTCACGGCCACCACGGCGTTCCTGAGCAGTCTAGCCCACAAAGAGACACATCTCTTGACATAGGCCCTGCTTCTCCTGACCTCAACCCCATCGCACATCTGAGGTCCCTCTTGAAGAGAAATGGTATGAGGGAGATGCTCAATGTACATCAAAGGAGACTGTGACAGAATATTCAAAGTGCTACTGGGTCGATAACATTTGCTAATGTTAGAGGGCCGACTAATTAATTCTATGGACGATAGACTATTTAACCCTTTCGATCCTGACGGTACGTACACGTACCGCATCAAAAAAATTTTCATTATTAAAACCGGTGCATTGTCTCTTGCTCTGAAAACTTGAACCACATATTTAACAACTCGGCTGAAGTCAGTGATGGTATTTTCTTGATGACTGAACTAGACTGTAAGAGAGCTCAAGTGACTACAATGATGGTGTCTTCAAGGAGCTTCTTTTAGAACCTCATAAAAGAGCAAAAGTTTCCGTAGCGAAAGGGTTAAATTAAGATCATTTCGTAACAAGGTCCACACGTCGACAATTGAAGTAAACAATCTTTACATAGTGTACTGCTAAAATATGTACCATAATAATGTATGTCTTGTTCCGATTGTTCTCTCTGTTTCATTTGTTTGAATTTATGTTTGTATATACAAAGAATATAATGTAGCTAGTTTTCTTCACCTAAACTGAATATTGTAATCTGCAATAGAGCGTGATACAATAGGATTTCAGTCAAAATACTTAAAGTTACCGTTTGCTGCTTCATTCTTCTTGAAAATGTTGAAAATGTATCAGTACACTGACTTTAGAGAAAACTTTTCTTGAACTGTATATCACTTTGATATTGTGTCTTTAAACTAAAACTATTTATTTTAAATCAACCTGCAATAAAGCGTGACACGTACGTAAGTTAGAGTCCTCCCGTGCAAGTACAGCCCAGTGGAGGGCATGCACCATCACCCGGATAGAACACAATTTCCCTACTATGCCGGTTGCTTGCAGGTAACTAGTCAAACGGACCGACAGATGCCAGCACATAGGCATGTGCAACAGACACAATTCTGTTCCCAATTCAGCCATGCTTCCGCTACACCACAGGGAGATGTAAAGATCGTTGCGTATTTTATCTTTTGTCCATTTTCTATCGTGGTTGAAGGAGCTTCATTCCGAGAATGCATTGCTTTGTAGCAGGAAACTTTGTGTGTTGCAGGTAGCTATATATATATAACATTTTTATGCGTATCATTGATACGGCTGCAGAACAAGAGAGATACTGGCATGAAACTCCTCGCCAGCTGAGAGGACTGATCGTAATTTTCGGTCAGAATTTGGAGCCGCGCAAAATTAATTTAAAATAGGCAGCTGGCAATAGACGGACCAACAAGCCCATTCTCAGAGAGCAGCTATTATTTCAAATTCACTTTGACATCTGAGGAAGAAATGAATAAAAAGAGAAATAAACAGAAAAGGAACTAATCGTGCAAGCACGATCAATTGCTGCGGATCCGCAGAGGACGGATGGGCTTGAAATATGATTGATTAGGGTGGCCTCTATAAAATGTGGCCGTTAAGAGTAGATGAGTCGCGGAGGAGTTCGTAGCTGTAGAGAATGTTACTACCAGTCTTTGTTAATACGATTTTTGAAAGCGTTGGCGGTCTCCGCGCCGACGACTTCGGAGTAAAGTCTATTCCAAATGTTCACTATGAATGAAGTACTAGGAAAACTGTCGGCTTAGTGTAAATCTTTGATCCCGAAGTTTGAATTTTTGGCCGCTGTTTCGGAGGCCATTATCAGGGTTCTGCTACGCTCATCAACATCTCTTCATGATGAAGGATTTTACTAGTAACAGGGTTTTATTTAGTCCTTTAGTCAATGTTTGCCGTGATGAAATCAACTACGGTGCGCTGAACTCGTTCGATAACTTTAGCTTCAAAGGTCTAACAGGCAAATGCCCTGTATTCTCTACAGTAGAATTAATAAAGGCTACAAACCCGAACGATAAAGGGAAGACGCTGGAAACACTTTGCCATCAAATACCATTTCAGCTGCGAAAGGGAAGTCATTCAGACAACAGAAACTGTTTTCCAGAGTCACCAGTTTGTTCGGCTGAGAAGCGAGCTGAATGACAACGAAGACTTCGTGGTATATACCTCATAAGGGAAAGCCCCCTCAGCACGTCCATCTCTACACGCACATCAGGGCTACTGGCAAATGTTCGTACTGTCGTCTCGTGCGACTATGACTATAAAAAGGTTAATAGTCCTAGAGACCATTCTGAAACAGCTTAGTTTTGCGACTTGCGGTATTAGAGGTGTCATCGATTGGGTCGGTGAAGTCATACTAACTCAGGCCAATAGGACCGTCAGAAATTTCACACACGAGCTTTCGCAGTACCGAATATCAGGTGCAAGCCCTAAATCGAATGCTCTTGAGCGCCTTCTGTTGACTTAATGCTGCTCCGTAAAAATGGAGCCTTTGCCCATATCAGGCGTAATCATGCTGCCAATATCCACGATACGAATCAAATATGTAGGCGAAGTTCAGTTCAGGCTCAGTGAACTATGTTGAATTCAACTTTGCCGCGGCTGTCAATAGGCTAGTGGGTATGAAACAGCAAAAGACCTGGCCATTGAAAACTCCGGTAAACAAATTGCATTGGTAACGTCTGGTTATTCAGGCATGGAGGATACGTTCCACTCAGAAAGCAAAGAAGGTAACGGGAGGACTCACGAGAAACTAGCATCGAAAAGTGACTTCAAAGACGGTAACATTGACGACACTGCTAACGAGCAGCCTATGAGTTTTTCATTGATGTTGCAAGAAAAATCGTCGTCACTTGCAAGTTTCACCCTTTGAGTAAATAAATGGAGAGAACATTATACTAATTAAACAATAAACAATTATCAATAGTAAATTGCAGTGGAGGCTGGTGGAAACTTTCACAGCACCATGCAGCGGCAAGATCTGGGCCGGTATAGCCCCCTGATTTAACTTCGTCTTTGAAGTAAAGCCTTATTTGCTCTTCATATTCAGTTCACGGTGCTGTTCACAAAACTAACTAAAGCATATCAACGTATTGTTTCGACTTAAATCATTCCAGCTCTCGCTCCTAACTGGCCAGCTACTGGAGCTGCACCTATACCCACTACACGGTAAAATGGATGCCGCCAAGTACAGAAAGTGTGCGCAATAACTGTTCCCTATGGTTTCTCGCTCGTCACGCGCATAACACTGCAAATATTTTTGGTTAGGATCAAGAGCCCAACCTACGAAAGCCTGAGGTCCGGCCCTCAAATACTTCAGACTCGTCGTTGTGACGTCATTCGGCGACATGCGGTCACGGTTAAGTTTTATTTTAGTCCCATTGAGTCCTCCCGTTACAGTCTTTGCTTCTGGTTGCACCTGTCTCCTTGACTTTTAGTTTACGGTCGAAGGCGTTTGTTACCGTCAATTTAAAGCGAAATAGCCATCATTACCGTCGTTGGCTTGCTTTAGAATATATTGCCAGATAATAATCTCAGTCTTTTCAAAATGAAAACTATCTACCCTTTCTGCTCGAAATTCATCGCCAGTGTGTATATTAGAAATATTAGATGAGGTAGATGTCTGTATGCCGATCAGTAGCGGATCTTGCATTAGGGCCAGAGAGACCGAGCCTCACCAACAAATTGAATGTAAAATTCATAAATGCAAATATATAAGTGTTAAATAATGATCTTTATACGAATCCAAGACCTGAATACAGCATAGATAAGAACCTTGTCTTCAGAACCTCTTAAAAACGAATGCCGAGCGACCAGCATTTTCTGGCTCCATTTTCCCTTTCATTCATAACTCGTGAGGAGCGAGGTTCAAGGTTAGTAAGAAGGTTCGCTACCGCAGCGATGCTAAGCCGCATCGCGCCAAAGGTCAAAAAATTTATCTGAGCATTGACGGCGAACTCACATAAGTGAGTTCTGTGTCTCAAATTTACAAAACAGTTGCATGTCTAACCCTTCACGGCTCGACTGACCGTATTCGCTTAACCGCGCGGCGCTACGCAAGAGATGAAAAACGAAAAGAGAAGGAAACGGAAGAAAGAAACGCCCATGCGGCTAGCCCCTTCCGTGTCCCTCCGCATGGGCGAAGGTAGGAGTCCCACAGGAAAAGGTTGGCCTCCTTGATCGATGGCCCACCTCGCAGAACAGAAGAGAAAATACAGAGAACCTACCTAACTTAACAAACTAACCTTCTCAGCACGAAGTGTGGTCAGTTGCAACATCCCCTGTGGAGAAGGCGCTTGGGACCCTTGGGTTCGTGAGGCCCAAATATATTGTGGCAAAAAAGGGCCTGCCAGAATATGCCCCTTAGGGCGCGTGAGAAGCGAGCTGAGCGACCAGGAACGGCAGCTCTGCGCAACGTGAACGGCAGAAAAATGGGACAACGGCTCCTAGCTCCGAGGAGCGCCTTAGCATTGTTTTTTTTTTCGTGTTCTTGGGTTTTCTCTTAACGTTTTGAGTTCAATTTTGGCAACCTTGGTTTTGTCGTCCTTGTAGTAATAGAAACACAACTAATGAGCTCGTCAAGCATACTGAGTAAGTAACATGTCCGTTTATTACCCGCAAACGAAGTGAGAGATGTGATAATATTTTCTTTGAAGATTTTAAGTATGTGTATATTTGCCTGTTAATCCAAAAATTGGTAGAACAAGTTGAGCAATGTTTATATCTATATATATATATATATTTTTTTTTTTTGCAGCGAGTCTGGTGGGTTCACTTAAATGTGACCCATGCCAAAAAACTAGAATCAGTTGGCCATCAAAAATGATAGCGATAAATTTTGTTGTCTCTTAACCCAAAAACAGGCAAAAAGAGTTGAGTCAAAATAATACTTTTTAGGTAGTCAGATCAGCCATATAGTTTGACTGAGATGTGAAAAATGATGCTAAGACTCTAGAGTATGCTGGCCATAAAAAATGAGGGCATTGAATTTGCCCCCTACCGCAGGCGATTGTCTAACGCCACCAGGCGTTTTAGCTTTATTAGCTTTAATAGACGCTTACAAAGTTTTTTTTTACACATCTATGGTTTTTCACGATCGATATGATATTGGGTTTTCTCAAAAAATCCCATTGACAGTCCTGCTTCTTGCTCAGTGCAACGTCTCCTTCAACTGCAAGAGTCCAAGGAGGTTTATTACACCTTGTGTCAGAGTGTGTCTTGACTACAGGGGTATCATGCATGTGCTGTCATGCTCATTTGTGGCAGCTGGCCCCCACCTTTTCAAGCAGACACAAGCCGCCCCTGATGCTGATCATTCGAAGAGCAGCAAAACCATCTTTCGAACTATCAAAATCTTATCCAAAATGCGGATGGACAGTATGGAAAATTTTGGGGATCCAGATTTTGAGTTAACCGAACCAAATGATCGCGTAGAGGATGTTGATAGTGTTTTAGGTAGTCTAAGGCGATTGGGACGCTCAAAACTTAATTTGTGACTGTATGAAAAGTTAAAAAAAATGACATGAGCGCGACAGATTGAGAAAACTTCCTTGGTCAGAGCAAAGAGAGGCTTCTTGGAGGGGGGGGATGGGGGGCAACTGATAATTTTTTCCAAGTTCTTAGACTAATAGCAACGTTATAGCAGTCTAAGAACTTGGAAAAAATCATCAGTTGCCCCCCAAGAAGCCTCTCTTTGCTCTGACGAAGCAAGTTTTCTCAATCTGCCGCGCTCATGTCATTTTTTTAACTTTTCATAGTCACAAATTAAGTTTT
>LQNS02276883.1:13320559-13339850 GCA_001587735.2 Parhyale hawaiensis | reverse complement strand
TTGGGACGCTCAAAACTTAATTTGTGACTGTATGAAAAGTTAAAAAAATGACATGAGCGCGGCAGATTGAGAAAACTTGCTTCGTCAGAGCAAAGAGAGTCTTCTTGGGGGGCAACTGATAAGTTTTTCCAAGTTCTTAGACTAATAGCAACGTTATAGCAAAGTATGGAGCAAATCTGAGACATTCGATGAAAACTCAAAATTTTTTCCCTGATGGGTCTGTGCAACTAGCTGAAGAGCCAATAGAAATAACTATAGAGAGAGAGTCGTTACAGGAAGACTTTTATCAAATTAGACCAAGAGTCATGGTAGAGTGTCGTCCGATGCTACAAAATAGCTCTGTACCTTAATTCAACACAGCTACTCAAATGAGAGCTTGAACTTATTGCTAAATTTCAATTGTCTCTTTACACAGTATAAATTTCACTCGTTGCGCAGCTATCAACTTCTGCGATGTTGTGTCGAGGGTCGAACTTCTGCCACACAGAAGAGCACCTCACGAACTACGCACTTGCATAACTAGATAACAATTAGTATTGCTATCTATTAAGTTACAGATATATGTACTTATATCTCATGTTTTCTTAATTTTGTTCGCTCTTTCTTCCTATTTCATGAGAAGCAGCACCCCCTAGGGAGCCCATAGGTCACCTGACCCTTAAATTAGTCAACGGGACGTCTGTTTTTCATTCTCACATTTCTTGCTTCCATTTTCATACTACTGCCGAGGCTTTCTTCTGTTCTTCCTCTTTTCCTTCCCATGCACGCACGTTGACTCGTGAGTGGGCTCCGCGTTTCTCTCAACATAGTTTCATGTCCCTTCTTTCTTCTTCTCTCTTGATCATAACATACGCTGTGGCGGGGAGGCGATAACTAGGAATATAATAATAACACATTTCGTTTCATAATTCATGAAACTTACAGAACATATCTATTTTCCAAGAAAAAAAAAGTACATGTATCCAAAATGAGGGTGCTACTGAAAAAATTGTTGGAGTCAAGAGTTGACGTCTCGTCATTGAGTCGTTTGCAATATTTCTGTCGCACTTAAAAACACATTGAACTCAGGGCTATACTGTGGCGGGCCCTATACCTGTCAGAATATATATGGGCCTCAGGAGCCCAAGGGCTGTCCCGACTGTCTTCTCCGCAGGGGGTGTTGCAGCTGGCCGCAATTCCTGCTGAGAAGGTTAGTTTCGTTAGGTGGGCCGCCGATCGAGGTAGCCGATCTATTCCGCTGGGCTTCTACTTATTCCTGTACGGAGGGCCATGAAAGGGACCGTCTGCACGGGCGTTTCTTTCTTCTGTCTTCTTTTTGTTTTTAGTTTCTTTCTCCTGGGCGGCGTGGCTGAGTGGAAGCTTTCAGCCGTGCCCGGGGGTTGGAGATTCACAACTTTCGCCTTTTTCTTGTCAGTAGCGCACTGACCTTCTAGAACTCATCCAAGTTCGCTTATAACCTGAGACCTACCGGCAGGAAAGCCGAGATAAAAATCTTTGATAATTTACAACGAGACGAACTTCGCGCCCTAGTAGCGCACGAGCCTGTGTTAAGCGACAAGACTAGTTTGACGCAATACACAAAATGTGTCCCCGATGCACTACTAAAGTTTGTACTACTCCTATTCATACTACTACAGTAAAAATACGATCTAGCAGTTAATTGTTGACTCTTATATTGCATACTTCCTATTTTTATTTATCTATTTACCCATACAACCGGGCATCACTTTCGAAGTCAGGTTACATTATTATCCGGAGAAAATTTGTGTTATTATTATCATTATTAAATCACACCAGACTGGCGAGGTGGGAACAGAGAAACTCCATGAGGCCCACAAATCCCCGAGCAACCAGCCCAGCGAGTGAAGAAAAAAAAGAGAAGATCTGAGATCACAGAATAACTCTGAGTACAGATCGTTTAAGCTGCCAATACCTGCACCAGCAAAGACAGAGCCATCAAGACCATTCTAAACATCCACACACGAAAAACGAACTAGAATACTGGCTCGTAGGGCATCGTAACGGTTCGAAGGCAAACTCATGAAGAGCACCAGTACGCCAAGTATACGTCACCCAAAAAAATGGCTCGGGAAGAAAATCAGACAGTGGATGACTAGGGCAGTTATAAATTTCATAGAAAAAGCAGACACCACCAACTCTGCGACAATGCGCCAGATCACAAGGCACAACACCATAAAGCATGAACGCACATCGACGAACCACTTTGTCAAGCAAACGCATGACAATCGGCAGCAGAACCCCAGACCACGGAGCAGTATACCACAGGGTTGCCAGAATTGTTACGATCGTAACAAAAGTGTTACTTTTTGGTTGCAACAGTGAATTTTGGTACTTTTATTACGACGCCGCTAAAAGTTGTTTCTTTTTCGCTGTTTGATGCATTAGAACATTTTTGTGTTCTAGAGTAAGCATAACGGCACAATATACAATATCTTGAGCCAATATCAGTCTAACGAGACAACAAATCCTAACTCAACGAGTACGATTCTCGTATATCCTAAATGTGTTTGGTCGCCGACACCGGTCGTCTAACGACCTATTCAAAACGCTAGTTAAAACTACTAGAGGCAATGGATCCTGATAATGGGAATATGGGAAACCCGTGTACAATCATTCCCCTAGCCACTTTACAATTTCCTTATATTGTAAGTACCAGGAGAAAATTATGAAGCGCTCAACGAGGAGCGGCGAGAGCTCAAGCTAGAAGGCACCTGCCGCAATCCTGCAAAATAACCGAAAATATTTTGGCATAAAATCACAAAGGAAAAATATGATGAACTTCGGCACCCCGTACTATCGAGATTAATAATGTGTCCTCTTCCACTGCCACTTTCTCCTGCTTCTGCTGAGTGAATCTTTTCATTGTTGAATTATAGTACATTGAAAGATAGATTACTATTGACAACATCTACTATTTAATCTCTTTTGTATACAAAAGGTTTATTAAAAGAACAGCAAAACTAAATTCAGGAAAGTATTATTAGGAGCTTCTTTCGCTGATGAATCCAGAGAACTTGTATGATGAAAATTCAGAGACTACCGAGACCAACACTACCATTAAATAGGCACATTAATTTTGATTTTATGTAATATTGAAAATTTGTTACCTTCTGATGGAATTTGTTACCTTTTGACATGAATTAGTGTTACCATTTGAAAAAGCCTTCTGGCAACCCTGGTATACCAGAAAAGGGAGAACATAGCAATAAAGGCAGCGACGTGTCAATTTTACAGAACCAAACACCTTCCAAGCACGCCTCATAAGACCATTTTTTTGCGATGCACGTGAGGCAACCGAACGAATGTGGGGCTCGAACATCAACGTTGGATCAAAAATGACACCAAAGATTACCGTGTCATCAACCACATGAAGTGACACACCATCCAGTATGAGTGCAGGGAAAGGAGGTCTCACTGTACGTGACCTGGACATGATGATGGTCTTAGTCTTGCTCGAATTTAGCTTTATCCCCCACCTAGAACACCAGGAATCAATCACTTCCAAATCGTGCTGAATGGATTCTGGAACCTCCAACCTATCACTAGGCTCATCGTAAACAGCCAGCAAAGTAACATCATTAGCGTAACCAACAAGTAAATAATTAACCAGATCAAACAGGTCCGCTGTATATACGATGAACAACAAAGGGCCCAGAACACTACCTTGTGGGACACCAGAAACCACGTCCAAAAAACTCACTCCTTTTCCCATCAAGAACTCATGTGTTTATGTACTACTACTATCGGTAACACATATTAAATTCAAGATGTAAACTAGAACGCGTCGTGGCGTAACACCATCACCCACGGTGGAGAACATATTTTAACGCTGTCATTTTTATAGCCAGTTTACTCTTGAGTTTTGGTACTTTTCACATCTAGGTCAACCCACCTAACTCCCTATGAAAATTATGAACGTGATTCAACTCCGTCTCACTCTTTTTGGATGGACAGACATACAAATCTCTATACTTGAATCCTCATCGAAAGCATTATCACCGTTCTTCGCTTTGCTCACCACGGGTGATAACATGCTGCCCAAAGCACTTACTATTATAAATCCATTCGATATTATTAAATGGAAAAATAAAACAACAACCCGAGTTTTAGAGACTCAAAAACTGATGCGAAACACCTAGAGATATCCTCAGGAGCGACAAGCTATCACTCTAATGTGCAACACTCATTCTGCTCTCCTGCTACGACAAGAGTTCTACAGTAGTGAACGACAATTCACTGAAATACAAAACGGCGAGCGGCCTGATAAGTCTACTGTGCGCAAAATCTGGTTGGTACTTAACGGAAAACGGAAATACGAGAACCGTCGCAATTCAGGTCAAGAGCCAGTATCGGAAAACAATACAGCTCCTGCGATTCCCTGTCTCTCTGCCATCGCATTCATGTCATCCGTATGCTGTGTCGTTCTCCGTCCAATGCAATAATCAAGTTTAATTGAAGGACGAGATCGGTAATTGCGGAGATGGGAAGATAGTCTTTATTAATTACAATAATCGAAGTACGACGGGCTCCTGACGAACGAGAAAGAATTTAAGGGAGAAGATGAACGTCCGAAAGGAATTTCCTCAGTTTAACGAGAGTAAGGGGAGCCTCAGGATTAAAAGCTCGTTAGAGGCGCCCCTTCTGCTGTACCCCCGCTTCCCCTGGATGTGGGAGAGGGTAGAGTGGAGTGGAACAATGAAATAATGATGGTGAAACTAGAGAACGTATTTAAGTGGTCTTAGAACGGAATAGAATACTGAACATGTGGCGTAAGTTAGCACGCATCTGTATTCCCAATATAAAAATTCAGGAGAGGTTTTCCAGAGATATGGGAAAGAGAGAGCACTATGGAATTATATGAAATAAGGATAGTTTCGACAGAAATGTCATGTAATCTTCTCGAGCCTGCGTTTAAAGTCACATGTAGAATGGCGTTGCTTTTAACCTCTACAAATGGGTACAATAGACACGAAAAGATTGAGATGTGAGGAACAGAGGAACATGATGGGTTAGCGCGTGTTCGCACGAAGCAAGTATGCAATGCACAGTGTGAATGGGTGGCTGTCATACCTACTAGTAAGTTCATCGTACCTATTGAAGGAAATTACAATATAAGAAGTGACAGAGTTCCCACGAGATAGTATTGGGATCAGAATTTGTAGACGGTTCTTTTTATAGATATTTTGTAGTATGCTATGCGAAGCTGTGCTTCTTCTTTTACTTCAAACTTTCACATACCAAGATCTAGAGAAGAGATGGTGTTGGAAATCGTAAGCATACAGAATCAAAACAGCAAGATTGGCATCTAACTGTGTTTGTATGCTATGCACATGCCTATTTTTTTATAGATTGGTCATTTAATTTTATCGCTACTCTCAGATGAAAACAAGAGAACACTACGCCATGATGCTGGAGATTATGGCAGTCTCGTCAAGCTCCGTTGAAAAGTGTTAGGCGTAAATTATACTGTAGCGTCTAAACGCTGGAAATGCTGACTCGTGGAACTGATCCGCAAGATGATACTTATCTAGCAAAGAGGTTCCACTCTCCGTGCTAGTGCTATTGATACTGACCCTCTAGCTTTCTGCCACGGCTGGTTCACCCGCTAAATTTCTTCTTTTAATGATGCAGCTTTTCACTGAGGCGCAAACGTTTCGGTAGACGTACAGTCTGTCTATGTCAATAATACGCAGCTGCCTGCTTTAGATTTTTTTTTTATTGAGCTTCAATCATTTGCCGAGACCATATATAATTTATGTGCCAGCAGGAGTACATGCATATCTGGATACGGTTCGCTAATGTGGCAGTTTGGAAAACGGTTCTGCTGTTCCGGGCCACACAAAGCGAACGCATGCCCAACTTATGAGCCCCCGTTCAGCTCGTACTTCGTTCAACTTGAGTATTTTCCGTCGGTATCCTGGCTACCGCTTCACTGGGTATCGAGAAGACAAACTTCTGACCGTATAAATTGAGGTTGTTTTTACATATTGTAGCGTGGCTCCGGCATCATACGCACACTGGCAATTAATTATGAACAGATTGGACCGACAACATTTTTTTTCTACATTGAGCTTTGCATCTAGCTGAGCTTTTTTCAACAGCAAGACGCAACGATTGCCCAGATCATTATAGAATAAAAATTAAGCAGTCAGGTACGTACAAAGTAAGTGTACTCCACAACAAACTTGAAACCGCGTGGGTGAAAAATAAAAGAATGACAGTACGAGTTTCTTGCCTTTGTTTTTTTATTTTATGTAGATATATTTTTTTGTTGACGATCGAGACCACTATAGCATAAATTAAAAACAAGTATCGGCAGTTTTGTCTTTGTGTATGAATACTGGCGCCCGCCTCAGTTTGCCTGATGACCATAGGTATGTACTGTAAGTTCATGGCCCACATTGCACTCTGTAAGTTAGAACTGAAGCACGCCGAGAAGATCCCCGGGGGATAGAGCCAGCTTGTACAACGGTGGGAAGAAAGTGTGCCCTGTATATGTTTACCATTAGCTCAAAGCTATGAAAATTAATGAAATTTCAACATATGCTCTGATGTCACTAACGTGCCTCTTTAGGTATTAAAAACTCTTTGGATCAGTAGATATGTTTTCTAAAATTTTTCTGTATAAAACTTTCATACTGCTAAGAAGATTATAACTTAGTTTTGTTTCATTAAAAATTCCGTTGCATATTCAAGCTTAACCCTTTGCCTCCTGAAATTCAGATATTTTTTCATTTTTTTTTTTTTGTTAAATTTATGAAAAATAGGTTAGTTAAACACACATATGAGAAAAAGTTTATTTATACTTGCAAAAACAGTATTTTTTTTTTTTGCATCGGCTACTACAGATGCCGTGAGTGTCTTGGGTAATTTACATGATGCTTAGCTTTTGCATAGGAAAAATTGAGAGTGGCATCTGATGATGCCGTCAGGAGGCAAAGGGTTAAGGTCTTCACAGCACTTCTAAGATTGCAACTCCAGCATCGAATCCAAGATCAAAACTTAGGATATTTACCCAAGTTTAAACTTTCACATCGTTTTTGTTCAACGCAAACACAATACCTAAATTAGTATAATAAATAAATTATGTTATACCCTCTCCCTTACGTTGTTCTAAGTTGGACTGTATGTTATTCTCTTTGGGAAACTCCACACTCGGAAACGTTCCAAAATCTCCTCAGTTAGACCGTAATCCGACAAAGCCCCCGAGTCGAAAGCATAGAGCTCTCATCCGACCTTCCAAAGCTTTCTTCGGCTTTGCTAAACCTTGCACAAACCGTAGAGGCTTACGGGAGAACTGCAGCCAACGACCTCTACGTTACGGACTAAAATGAAAGTGCTTGTGGTTTGGTAACCTTAGCTTACTAAGACATTACCTTAAACGCTACAGCCTAAAAGGACATTGTTTGTGGTTTGATAATACTAGCTTACTAAGACATTACCATAAACGCTACAGCCTAAAAGGACATTGTTTGTGGTTTGATAATACTAGCTTACTAAGACATTACCATAAACGCTACAGCCTAAAAGGACATTGTTTGTGGTTTGATAATCATAGTTTACTAAGCCATTACCTTCCATTCCTACCTAACCTTACCTTGGTAAGGTACATCATTCAGTGAAGACCCTTAACTTAACAGCCCAAACTGACAATCTGCTGTTTGTGGCTTCGTAACTTGATCTTTATCACGATTGCTACCTCGCGGCAAGCTATTGCTGTTCCATCTATAACGAACAATAGGAAACAAAACCCTTTCAAAGACAGAGCACCAAAGTCTGAGTCAACAATTAAGGGCTTAGGTAGTGAAAGGAAAATTTAACTTTTACCCGATTGCGAAAGCAAGCTGCTTTCTGGATTTTTTTTTTTTAACTTTGGGAATCAAACTGAATTTTGATTGAGTTTGCTTGGTGAATACTTATGCTTATAATAGTGTTAACATCCACACAAGTCTCTTAGAATAGAATAGAATAGACAAGCGGCAGTAGACGAGCCAAGAGGCCCATTCCCAAAGAGACACCGGAACTTACGCCCCGGCCCTCAATGAGCTAATGCCATTATGTTGGTAGGATGCAGAGGACTGGGGGAACAAGAGGGTATCAAAGGGAAACAGTGACAATCTCCGCTACCAGATCTATAATTGAAAGGAATAGCTCACGGGATGTCTGAAAGTTACGGTTAATAGACCTCGCAATTTTTGATGAGCAAAGCTGGGCACGGCCCTGGGGAACAATTTCTCACTTTAAGCCTCTGAGATGTTCTGCGGCCAGCGGTTTTGACAGATTTATTGTTGGCCTCACGGTCAGCGGCACTGCGCCCGATTCAGTTATAGTTATAGTCACTTGTCGAATTGCCTTCAATTACAGTATTCAGGAATAAAATTTGATAAGTGCACAAACACTCTATTAAACAGCGATTTTTAGTTTATTTATTAATCATAAGGCGTGTTAGCTAGGCCATATATGGTTCAAAAATTCTGTCCAGACACGGCCGACGGCGCAGATCTTCCCAAATCAGACATGCAGGCTGGAATCTCAGGATAGACTACCTAAAATGGTCTCAAAAGGGTAGCGGGTAACATCTGTGCTGCAATTTCCGTAAAAGAACTCTGCTTTACATTCTTTATTTGCAAATTAAATTTGGTAAACATTCTTGCTTTGTCCCTACATCCCAATTTTCTTAACCGCTTATGCTACTTACCCGAGTATATCTGACCAGTAGTTTCATATATATGTAGATTAGAGATTAGATTAGATAGGCGGCAGTAGACGAACCAAAAGGCCCATTCCCAAAAAGACACCGGGACTTATGTAGACTTTGAATGTTATTCTTGCCAAGTTGTAGAGATTCGAAAAAATGGTTAGGGTTAATAATGGATGCCTCGTTCACCACTTCATACAGCAATCCAACGGTGTCCATAGAGTACGTCACGTAATTACGGTTCAGGTGAATTTTCTCCCGATTTGCAAAGTCGACGGACTGGACTACCCCAGCTCTACGCCTGATGTCACTTCACGGATGCGTCTCTGCAGCTATGAATATCATTACGCTCTTCTGTTGAATCATGGATGAATTTTAGTACCCAAGTCACTGAACAACGCATGGCCTCTACTAAACTGATACAGTGAATTATAGCAGAAATGACCCTGTAGTTCCCTAGAAGCAGCAAACTTGGAAGGGATTTCGGCATTGTTGTCCAGCACATCCAATCTGACAGGCAACCACACTCGTTTCTCCAAGATGTGTACACTACGCAGCCGATGTCTCAGTGCTTTTAAAACTAGAAAGCTCAAAACTGCACTTCGTAAATGCATAATTGATAAGCAAGGAATAATCCGTCCACAAGTAGCAGAGATCCGCCCTAGGCCAGGCATATCGTTAGGTTAGTTAGGTTTGCTCATCCTTTTTACTGAAGTCGCACTCCCAGAAGAACCCCCGAGTTGTCTTATGTCTTACCTAAACCATCAGTAATTCTTTATTTCGTGCCCATTATGCTTATTTCAGTTTTCATGCTCCTACGACAATTATGCTGTTTTTATTCTTCCTCGACTCGCTGTTTCCATGCGTGTCGATTTATAGTGCAGGAAATCCTAAAGCACGGGGTCCACGTTTTTCTCGAAAAAGTCAATAAACATTTCTTTCACAGCGAGATGCAGCTTCTTATCTCAGTACTGATGAAAAGCAATGCCTTTAAGCAACAGTAACAAAACTGCGTATCATAGGTGAGCGTAAAAACCTAATACACAATTCCCAGCATTGTTATGAACTTTTCGTTGGCTTTTGTAATTCAATGTCAGTAAATAATAAAGCTCACATTATACTAGAAAATACATAAGAAGTGAACGACGGTCCACAACAAAAATGCGTCTTAGCTCTGTTCCAGCACGCGATACCGTAGTTTTAAACCTCAAGGCTAATACTGCTAGAGACCATGCCTCACACTTGTCAAATACATAACAGTAAAGGAGTAGGGGAGCGCTATATACCTTCCCACAGAATATCCACATTCCTCTTCGACCATAACGACAACCAACAAACACATCTTTGCTCTAACGGAGCCGCGGCGGTCAGTTCAGCTAACCGGGGATCACCTCGAGCTGGCGACAGGGTCATCCTGAAACGCCATAGTAGGGCTTCGTTCTATCTTCCAATTAAGAGCATTAATGGGGTCGTAATGGAGAAGCTGACACGTGGAGATGGAGCACAAACTCTCAAGAGGCATGGCTCCAGAATTCGATAGCTCTCTCCTTCCCTCGCCGATGATAGGAAGGAAACAAGAAAGGAAACTCATTTATTGTCTCCTGAGGATGGTGTGTTCATCGTGCTGGAGCATACATTGCCTTCAGGTTTTACGATACTTTAGTTAGTGCGAATACTAGAATTAGTTCAAAGGTTAGGCAAATATTTATGTTTCTAGCTGCGGACATGATCATGTGATGTACCGTATCCAAGCCTACGAGAATGTACTGTAGCTACCTCCCAGTTTTCAATTCTCCTATTGCAAAGGAGATAGTTTACCACCTACTGGGAAATGTTAGGACCCTGGGAAAATATCGCACAGACAAAAATTGGATATCATCCAATAGCGAATTAGACAAATGTTTGATATTGTAGTCAGTTGAGTGCGTTTACGAAAACAACTTCCGTGAAATGGAATATTTAAAAAGTAACGAGCTTGTATCTTATATGAGAACGTATACAGTTATTCGAAGCGCGTTTCATCGATTGCTGTTCTGCAAGAAATGGCAAAATACTACATAACTAATTTTTCTTTATAGTCAATGCTCTTGAATGTTATAAGCGTTTCAAGTTCATGTTAGTGCTTTCGTATTGAAAATTATTACTTCAGACAACCTAATCTGAAGTCAATTCCGATGCTCAATAACCGTAATTCTTCTTACTGATGCTAAGGTTGTAAAACAAGCGGCGTCCGGCCCTTTCTTCCAGCTTCTTTGAGTCCTGCAACAAGGGCTCCCTGTTATTCTCCAGCTAATCTTGTGTATTCACAATCAATTTGGAACTTTGTAAGCCCGAAATGCGCCGCATGAATAAAGATAAGCGGGGCCGCCTGTTGCAGATCATAGGGGCGCCCGTCTCGGCTGGAGGGCCCCGCACGCCACTGATCAATTTTAGGCAACGAGTCTTGGGATTCGGTCAATTTTGCGTCAACGAGATTTCTGTTTGATCAATTTTGAGGCGGGTATTTGGAAGAAATTGGATTTTGCGTCAGCAGGAATGGGTTTCATCAGGTCTGCATCAGTGGAATTAATTAATATTGAAGGAAGTATTTGGAAGAAATTGAATTTCGTGCCAACGGATGGTGGGCTCTATATTCGTTTTGCATCGGTGAGATTTCCAAGTGATTAAATTTGCGCTGGGAATTTCGAGGAAATTGTATTCTGCGCCAGAATGAGTAAAATTCAATCAGTGTTGGGCCAGTGAGGTTTTCGTTTGATCAACTTTGAGAAGAATATATAGAAATATTGGATTTTGTGTCGGTACAATTTCACTTCCATCTGTTTCGGAAAATTAAGAACGAGTTCGATTGGACCGTCGAAGTCGATTTAAGCAAAGTCCGCTTGGCGTAACTTGCCGGGAAATGACGTCAGGAACTTTTAGTTCATCACAATGAATCCTGTTTCAGAGGCTAGGAGTAGCCCCATTGTGGTGAGTCGACCTATTTTACGGAGTAAGGCTAAGTTCATGAAAGTCATGCAGGGAACTATTTAAGAATGAATGAATGAAACTTAAATCAACAAGTCGAGGCCATTACACCTGTCTGAATATTCCAACAAGTCTAGCTTCAAAAGCTCAATTTTGCTGCCCAATCGAATACGCCTTCAAATTGGTTTTGAGCATTGCACAGCTTGCATATTTGGAAACAAATGGACTTCACATCGTCAAGAGTTAGCTTCATCAGCTGAGCATCCGTTAAACTCGTTTGACAAATTTTGAATAAACTGCTATAATGTACTTGTGGGAAGCTAAATTTTCAGTCATTGACAATAAGCCTTGACAGAATTTACAAGTACGCTGCAGCAAAATAAATTACATCAATTTGAGCGCCTCTTTCTTTCTTTTTTTTTTTTGCGTCAGTTGAGCTTAAGGTCCCGTTACCTGGGAGATTTTTGACTTAATCCGTTTAATTATGAAATTAGACGGAAGATAAGCCAGTATAGCTACTAGCTATAGCTAGCTAAAGTAAAGCCAACGGTGCTGTCAGCTGCACAGTGTCGTGTTTGAGGCTGAGGCTCCGTGCATCCATATAATGTTGTCAGTTGACGTTGTGCTATGCTGCCGGTTGAAACTTTCTCAGTGGCGTCCAGTTCTGCATTAACATGGCTTGTGTCTGTCTCCTACTTAGTGTCAGGTAGAACCTGTGTTGAAGCAGGGACGACAACAGAGTCAGATTTGTTCGATTTTCATTCGGTGGTGTGGACCCGTGTGCCAACCGGAGTCCACCTGTTATGGTAGCCTCCCCTCAGGGGCACATAGGTGCTTCATTCCACTTTCACTTTGATAATGAGGATTTTTCAATGTGTTCTTCCTCTTTTTTTCCCGACTTGCTGTTCTCATGCACGTTTATCCTGTGTGAGTACACCCTTGTACACGGGTTCCCCTTCTATCGAAGTACTGTATGTGTGTGTGTGTCCCTTATTTCTTCTTCGGTGAGATGGCCTTTGCAGTGGAACCGGTGACAAAAACTATTAAAGAAAATGCTATAAATAAAATTCATATTGGCCTTAGACCTTCCCTGCATGTGCACGTCCTTTCCTCGTTTTGTGGCAGAAGGTCCCACGATCTGTGTATTTCTTCACTGCGTCCTGACTTTTGTTGCAATGGATGATGAGCTTGTGGGGTCATACACAAGTATATGTTAGGCGCGTCATCTCATCGCACTCTGCAGTCGAGATAATCTAATTTGTTTCGCTTAAAGAGGTCCGAAACTTCAATCGTGCTTTCAAATCGCTTCCTTAGATCAGATTTCAAAGATGTTCCCGAATACAAAGAGACGACCTAACTAAATTCACCGCACTGTTCTATGGAAATCTTAAATACTCTTCTTAAAACTGGCCAGTCACTGTCACTCAAATTTCAATTGTTACTTATCGGGTGCGCCAGTGCAGCGCTGAAGCAGCTAGACATTCTTTCAACGTGACCAGTTACAATTTTACGGTAATGGATCTGATATTCCAGTGAAAATATGAGATTCAATTAGTGGCTGCTCGTGGTGGCAGCGACCATAGTGGCTACGCCAGGATATTTGTAATTCTTTCAAAAGCTGCAGAGACTGGCCGGGGACACTCGTACAGCATAGTAATGGCTAGCTGCGTGGCAGAAAGCAACGGAATTAAGGAATCACCTGGACTAAAAACAACTTCGCCGTCGTCGCGATGATATCACTCTGCTAATTCAGGGTGCATCTGTAAGAAGAGTGAAGCTATTAACTGTAGTTATTTATTACAATTTCCTTCATTAACGGCAACCATGGCGCAGGCAGTGTTGTGTGTATGAGTGGGTGTCCGCAGCTACAATGAAGCTAACGAAATGGAAGAACGTATTGTTGTTCATGTTTCATTTCCACAAATACCCTAAACTATCAGTGTTGCGTTATCAGAGTCACGGTTAAAACTAGTGCCCAGATCTGTAAAGGTACATACGAGCTTGTACAGCCCGGCTTATATTTTACATCACAGTTACCAATCGTAAGTTCATTTACGAAACTCAAGCACTCCTCGGTGTGAGAGAGCCAAAGTAGAATACCCTCTATCGAATTGGCTTGTGCATATGTTTTATAGCTTCAATGATAAGCACGAGGCTCATATAGTTTTTGTTTGTGGATGTAAAGATACTGTAAGATATAAGACGGTAAATCCTATGCATACAGTGGCGTGCAAAAGTTAAGAAGCAGTGAAACGAGCTCAGGAAAATTGTTTAATATGAAAAAAGTACTACAGGTACTCAGCTCTGCACCGCACCATAACTCATTCAATTATTCAACATATTAATTTCAAATTTGAGAGCATTTCACTCACAACCATTTGAGCTCAAGGGACAACTACAGTAGTTAATACTCACCCGCTCAGAGCCTAACGTCTATATAAACTCCTGTTCAAAAGTTTAAGACCACTTGAAAATATAGAAAAAAATAACAACGTTCCAGTGGTAAATAAATTAACTCCTTTGACTCGGAATCAGTAATTCCTAGAGGTAAAAGGTGAGAAAGACGAAAAACACTTGCTGCTACAATTTAATAAGAACTGTAGTTTTTTATTTTTGTCAGATAATGAGCTTTCCAGTTGATCAAAATGTTTAGTTCTAGGGTAATTTTCGGCGTTTCTGATCAGTTACAGGCTTGCACTGATAGTGTGAAGGTGTCACTATGCCCAAACCAAGCAAACTCTCCGAATTAGAACGTGATCGAATTGTTGAACTACATAAGCAAGGTTTGTCGCAGCGTACAAGCGCAACTGAAATTCGCGCGAGTAACACTGTGAACTGCAACATCCTAAATCGACCCTGAGAGTTATGGAGAAGCAAAATCTGGTGATAGACCGACAAAAATTATCCCGGTATTGAGTAGGAGAATTAAGCCTGGTTGTTTCTCAAGACAGAGGACTGTCTTCCGCAAATCAAAGCGCTCGCAGATGCTAATTGCAGTTCACTAACCATCAGCTGGCACTTAATTACGACATAAGTGCATGAAGAACAAAAAGCATCTGAAAGGTCCACTGCTGTTTCCGCATTACAAAGTGACCCGCTTACAGTTTTCTCGAGACCAGTAAACATAGGACATTGAAAAATGCTCTCAAGTTTTATCTTCTGATGAAAAAGTTTAATTTGGATTTCACTGATGGCTTTTAACGGTACTAGCATGACAAAGAGATACCTCCTGAAATGTTTTCAAAGCGTCACAGCGGTGGAGGCTCTGTTATGGTGTAGGTGCTTTTTTCTTCAGGGGAGCAATGAGGCTTCACGAGGTGCACCTAGGGTCGTCAAAAAGTTGCTGGTTAATATTATGTCGTCATGTTAAAAAGATCATCTTTGTCGGCGGAGGACCCTCGTTTGTGTGGTGATGAATGGTTTTTCCAGCAGGATAATTCAGCAGTCTACACTGCCCGCCAGTCTGTGACCTTGTTTCAAGAATATGGGGTGCCTTTTTCACGTCATTAAGCATGTTCGCCAGACTTGAACCCAATAAGAAATTTGTGGGGATGGATGGCGAGAGATAATTACGGAAATGGTAAACGATTTGTGACCGTAAACGAACTTCGTGATGCCATCTTTAAATGGAGCTGAGACAGCATTCCTCCAACCCTAATAGAAACCCTCATTTCTAGTAATCCACAAAGAATTTGCCTCCATTCCTCATGAATGGAGGCAGTACTCATTACTAAGTTCAAACTTTGCTCACCTCAACGTCCTTGTCGAATGGTTACCTACGAATTCTGTTTGTAGTCTTATAATTTTAATCAACTGAAAACTCATTCTCTAATAGATATTTACATTTCTTAATAAAATGCTACAGCATGTATTTTTCGTCTTTCTCACCTTTTACCTTTAGGAATTAGGTACTGATTCCTAGTCGAAGGAGTTTATTTATCACTAAAACGTTTCTCTTTCTTTTCTTATATTTTCAAATGAACTGAAACTTTTGATTAGGAGTTTAATGATCACACATCGACCTATTTCTTACATTCCAAGATAGGCTTGCTAAATTAACATTCCACAAGCTCAGTGAGACAACGATGCTAGATTACACTTCCACCTATGAAAATGCTACAGCCATAGACTACAGCATACACATTCAGATACTAAGTGATAGGTCACTGTACATACTAGCTAGGTCACAAGTTCTACACGTTAGAATGCAAGGTGACTTCCCAGCCCAACCATTTCGCTACGGCCGCTTCACCGACAACAAATCAATTTGCCAGCAACGAGATTCAGCCGGATGATGACTCCGCGCCGAGCAGCAGGGGAGAGTTCGCGGTCCCCCCTACTTGCAAAGACCGAGGGATTTGCATGCAATGAGGCGCTGCAAGGACTTCTCATTTCAATCGATACACGTCAATGACTCAATTATACGCGCATGGGTGCACGTTGCGGGACACTGCACAGCCGTAACGTCATCATTGGACCGCGCGCCGTGTGATGAGTGGTAGCTAGGCCCTATCCGTAGTAGGTTAAACTAACTTACTACGAATGTTCTTTCGTAAGCGTACAGTATGTCAAATAATCTTTTTAGCAAAATAATGCAGCCTCGTATGAATAATGTTAAGGATAACAAGTATAAGCAACTCTAAATCTCCATATTTTTTAGAATTGCTGCGCTTTGAGTTGAAAGTAATAATTACTTCCGCCAGAGAGGTTGTGTTTTTATCTAGTTTATCCGTCTGTCTCTTTGTCTTTCACCAAGATGACTCAAGAGGTTACGAACGGATCTTTGCGAGACGTGTTGAGAGTAACAGATGATTAACTTCTGGTGAAGATCCGTTCTACCGTATGTTTGTCTGCCTCAGTTTTCTTAGTAGGCTACCATAACTCAAAAGTTATGGACGGCATTTGGTGAAATTTACATGAGCTGCTATAAGTGCATCACAAAACATAAATTATGAAATTATTGGGATGATCTATTTGTTCATTTGTTTGATTGTCTCTACGTTTGATTTCATGTACAAATAACTCAAAAATTGATGAATGGATCTTCATGAAATTTATAAAAACTGTCAAAATGTTGAAAAACATGAATAATCAAATTTTGGTGATGATCGGTTGGTTTGATTGTGTGTTTGATAAATGTGTGTGAGCAACATCCCTGGAAAAGTTATAAATGGATCTTGAAGAAAATTACAGAAGCTGTTATTATTATCAAAAAACACAAATGACCCTACTTTGATGCTGATGAAAGGAAATCATAGTTTCAGAACAAATTAAAATTTTTCATGAACGTTGCATTGCTTCGTGGAGGGATGCGCTCTCAGAGTGCTCCAGTTCATTTATGCTTTTGCTTTATGTTTTTCCGCGAGTCCGCGGTGAACGGTTTTGTGGTTTTTACGAAATTTGTAGCGTCGAATTTCACGAATTTGTTTCTTTCTTTGCTGGATCAAGATACTCTAAAATTGAACACTAACCGTGTCAGTCTTGTCCTCCGGTGGCAAATGTTACCGAGAAATCAATAATCACGCTTCTGAACTACTTTATGTAGTCGATCAATTTCGAAACGCAACTTCGTCTGCTTTTCATTTTAGCTGTGCTTCAGGCAACAGGCTACTTTATTTACGAACAAATTAATAATGCGTATTACCAATTACACATCTATTGATACGAACTCTCTGCAGTGGAAATATTTTACACTTTCTCCTGTTCTCTCAAGCATGAACAAATACTAGTCATGTGCATTACTAAACAGAAAAAATTTAATGTCAGTAGTGTAAACTTGTACATACCATTTGTTCATGCACGAAAAATTACGAAATGTATTTACAGCAGATATAAGAATAGAAATACTCGGCCAGGAAGCTACTCCTTTCCCCGGAAAGGAAGAACAATTTTTCCCATTCATGAAAAAGTTATAAAACACCACACCATAAAAATCAGAATGCCTCACCAAAAAACAGTTCAATGCAAACGAGTAAAACCTGAAAAATTCAGAGGGTCTGCAGCCTATGGCTTACGAGGCAGATCTGGCTCCTTTGATAGCTGCAGCTGGCTCGCAAATAAATCTTCGCTCACATTTCTGGCTTAATTATGCACCCGATCAGTAGCATTTAGTGCTAGACAAAAATTACATGACTCTCACGGAAATATATTTAATAATATTTAACTTGCACTGCTCTCTCAGGGGAAGAGGTTCCGGATCACTGGCCTAGCGACTTGTTGCTGAAATTAGTGTACTATCTCTAACCATCGTATACTATACGATAGAAGGGTACAACTGGTGTGGAGCAGTGCAATACCGCCATTTTAGTAAGAACGAGACACCAATGTAAACGTATTAAAAACTAATGACGCCTTTTATTTAAGAACAGAATTCATATTCCCACCGACATAGAGCTATAAATAGACAAGAAACAGCTCCTTCTCTCAATTTCTACGGCAGCAGAGAGGGCATCTGGCGCGCTCTACAAACCCTCGGTGAAATTTCTTCTAAAGCATTTCCTTGTAGCCGGGCGAGTTGGACGCTTTGCAGAGCGGCGCTCTTGCTTTATTAATCTACAGGAGTTTTTCGATACAATATTAAGGTTCTTCTCGAGGAATTTCGAAACTTTTGTTCTTTTATTTTGTTGGCCAGTGGCTCGATGGTAGTGAACTTTGGCTAACAGATGTGAAATTTTTCTCTTGTTGTTTAAATATTATGTTTGCATAACCCCTAAGCTGTCTGTTGCTGCGTCGTGTTTCGTTATTTATTCTACACTATTTTCTTTTTATTTGTGAACACCAGGCTATATCTGAATCATATTAGGTATTATTAAACGAAAATGAATCGATAACTGATGATGACCAACAGATAAGCATAATACTCAGCCGTCAATACCAGAAGCTTCTTCCGCAAAACAACCAGTAATCCCGAAGCTCTATTAGGTATTAGAAGCAGCAGCTGATAGCTACTTGGCAGCCTCTGAATTTACCCAACTAAGCAGTGCATTGAAGTGACCATCGATGAACTTGGCCGCAACAGTGCTTCAGGAGCAGATGACGTTCCTGCGAAAATCCTCAAAATATGTAAGCTAGATCTTTTTTACTCACTTTACTCTATGTGGCGCAAGTCATTGGATGATGGAATAATACCGAGCACTTATAGAGATGCAATCGTTACTTCAATCCCAAAAACTGGAAACAGTTCAGGGTTATTCCACAGTGACGATCGTTACATTGGGAGCATACGTATTGCCAAATGTCAGCCTTTAACCTTAAAGGTTGTATGATTATATAGCCTGATATGGTTTTTACCATAATAGTTCCAGTGTAATATTACTAACTAGTGGACCCGTGCGTGAAGAATTCACGCAATAACCTATACGTTTGCCTAATGCCTCTAGACCGGTGCGGAATCTCCTCTTCTCTTATTTGCTTCTTAATTTTCTTCGTTGATCCTTTGTCGTGCTGTCATCCTTAGGTCTTCTATATAGACAGGCAAAAGTAAAGTCTTGAGTAAAACACTTCAACAAACTTAAACAAAATAGCAGCTTATATACATTGTGTTCGCTCGGTAGCAAAGATACCGTTGATACCGTCTTTTCACCTCAAATATCTGTTTCATTTGAGGTG
>LQNS02276883.1:13275517-13309272 GCA_001587735.2 Parhyale hawaiensis | reverse complement strand
CTTAGTGGATTTTGAGCACCTGCGTTTTATTAATCTTTACATCTTTACTGAATTTGAGCGTTTGCATTTTAATAATAATCTTTATATTTTTGGAATTTTTCATATATATGTATGCATACCCTATTTGTACGATTTATTTCGTAACATCTAATTGATACGTATGCGCAGCTGCCGTGGGGCACTTACCTTTTCCAGAAATGGGAAGAGTAGGAGGGCATCAGTCGTTGCATAAGAACCTTCCATCGATGGCCTCCTAGTTATTTACCAACCGTGATCGACTGCCGCCGTATAGTTCTCTGGAGTCAGTTGGTCTATAGTTGTATCACAAACCTGTGCGTGTGGGTTTCCTGGTAGGGGATGCAGTCAAGTTTAGTTTACTTCTAACTATTACCTTACCTGCAGAGATTGCACTACCCTCCGTACACAGCGTTTCTTTCTTTAATTATGGTAGCTGAAAACTAACATTCAATTTCCTAAAGCATACCAACCTTTTTAGTATTTAATAATTTTTGCACCCAGAATATTACGTTTTCGAATTTTGGAATTGTTCTTAGAACATCTGTGCGAAAGTTGGTCCTTCAAGCTTATAAGTTCGCACTGTTATTTTATCTGTTTATTTTGCAAGTATATCATCAAGATTATAAATATTTTCGTTGCGTAACTAGTTCTTGATACAATGCCATATATTCTCTATTGGATTCGAGTCTGGTAACTGAGCTGACCCACCGAAACATAGAACGTAATGACTCAAGAGGAATCTGTTGATAGCAGCCGCTGTGAGCGTTGGAGCATTGTCGTGCATCAAGATGAAGTTCACAGTTACAGTAGCATCATGGGGAACGAAATGTTCAGGTAACATGTTTAGGTATTTGGGCGAACGAATTCTAATGAGCCAGAGGCCTTGGATCATGAGTGCTGCTTGCTCCCCATACCGTGACAGAACCTCCTCCTCCACCTTACACAAGTAGCGTTAGGGCCGAATCCATGGACGTATAATATAGGAACATACCAGAAGCAGTTCAGCGAGAAGTTGGCAGGCAGGCGGGCATTTTTTGAGACCCACAAAATACATTGGAGCGCGCACACCGAACAGCGGTAGCAGCCTGCTCAACTGCCCCTGTTCGGTGTGCGCGCTCTGCAATGCATTCCGTGCTTCTCAAGAACTGCCGCCTGCCTGCCAGCTTCTCGCTGAAATGCTTTTATGCTTCGGCCCTTAGCCTCTGTCGCAGATTAGCTGGAACGCAGGATATGGTATATAGGTCCGCGAATCACATAGCGTTTCCATTGGAATCAAATCAAAAGGACCAACGGTTATTCCACGAACCTTTAGAGGGCTGGAATTTTAAGGAGCCCTTATGAGGGAAGGAATATTACTGGTAGGTTCACACTAGGGTGGAGCTGGGGCGACCTCAATTTCGACAGTATCCTGTGTTTTCAGTTGTTGAGCTACAGGCGGAGCGTAAATAGCCATGAGCTCAGTGACTTGTATTCCGAGTCGGCCGCTACGCCCCCCCGTTTTGGGGCTATCGTGGAGACTTAATTTATGTATCCTTGCACTAGTGTTCCGTTATTCTACGAAATACAAGCAGAAATCGACTCTTCATTTGAATCCAACCCTTCAGCTTTTGGATACAATACGATTTAGGAGAGTCGTTTATTATTTAACAGAAAAATCAACAGGTTCACGGCAGCGTTGTTTGGCGGAAGCCTGCGCACTTTGAGTGCTTCTGTCGTTGCATATGCCAGGCATCTGCAGTGAAACCGAGTTAAGAGTAGGCGTTAACCTACTGTGGCGATATATTAGCGTGCTGGGCTTGCATACTCTAGGACCTACGCCTCGCCACCAGCCAGGCGTATTCTTGCAATGATTGGCCTGCGGCGTCAGCATTTTTTGCATTCACATTCCACTGCGAGAGTACTGACCCTAACAAAAAATGGGAATTGTAGGGGGTCGCAGTTACAGCATGAGCCTTGCGTCTGTGAGGCCAAGGCTTCGACAATCTCTGGTGGACTGCAGTCGTGCTCTTCTCTGGAGCCCAGAGGATATATTACTCCCGTACAAACAGCTTATACAAATTTTTCGGTTAAGACGTTGGGTCAATTTGACTTTACCTTTTAACTTTCTCACTAACATACGTGTATAAACAAATGTGATCAAATTGACTGGAAAAGTCTCTTTCTTGACAAAATGCAAGAATTACCGAAATTGTTTCGTGGTAATTGCAAATTTTTCATTCACTCCATTTAGTAAGCAAAGAAGTGAAGTTTAACCTAACCTGCTGTTGCAGCTACAGCTTACGAAACCTTGCTAATGATTTTCGACTTGCCTCTGTTCGTTCATCAATGACATTAGGCTTCGAAATTGCCTTTCGGCCCCTGGCTTCGCTCCTTTCTGCTCGCTAACAAGCCCATCAAAATTGGAATTTAGGGCAAAATTGAAAAATCCCCGTGTGTTTTCATGGCACAAGTGATAATAAAGAATAATTGCTACCTTATCATTCAACTTGATTTATTTATTTCCTACTACATAGTTGGATGAAATGTTACGAGACATTTTCGTAGATTTTTGCATCTTTTCCAAATCAAACGACATGCCCTCGAAGTTTTACATTTAGTAGCCTTGCACTGCACAACTAAACCATTATAGCTCCCCAGACGAATAGGTATACTTGTTTTCGTCCCATGCGATTTTGTCCAACGTAAAATTCCTAGTAACAAAAGCCCCTATTTTCATTGCCCATTTTCATTCGCTGGTAACAAAATGCATCAATATCCAGCTATAGCTTCTGGAATATATGTTCGAAAGTCGAAATGATACATTTTCTGGAGCCAGCTGTGATTTTGAAAGTAGCTCGGTACTACCTGGTATGAATTTGATGTGCATTTCTTCGCATCTCACTTGAAATTTGCGCCAAACGGAAGCCAAAATTCTTTCAATTTATATTATTTCAAAATTTCTATCCTTATGATTCAACTAACTGCTAGCGTCCAAACTACTGTAAGAACTGAGTATTTCCTGTGTTTTTTTATTGAACTGTAGTTTCTTTCTTTGTTCCGCTTGACTCTGAAGCATTTCAATACTGATATTTGGGCTTTTACTTGCAGGAGGGAACTTTGCTCTCGCAAACTCAGGACGGCACAAAATTCATTACGTTAATGGAAGATCAAGCTTCGAGGCATGAGGCATAATTTTGCTACCACATCCGTACCGCAAGCAAGGACAATAAGGTGCTTGAATACGAAGTTTTTACCGTCGTTTTTGACGGCTGACTTGATTAGTAACTATATAAAAAGGTCATTCTTATAGGTATCAGATAATAAGCTGATTCTTATGGTATATGGCAGCTACCGAATCGTCTTATTCATATAGGGGAAACGTAAGGTCATAAAGTAAACAGCGATGACAAACTTGAAAAAATAGTAGTTTAAAAGTGCATCACTCATCCAGAAATTGGTTGGATGGTGAATTATTCCTGCTTTTCCACTAGCAATGAGTAGGGGCAACATACGTAACTGCGGTAAACTATTAGGAAGAAAATTATTGTTGCCACTACCGAATAGGTAGCTCACCGGTCGATGGGTGCGTGCAGATTTCGTGTGAAGGTCGAGTTAAAATTTATGGGGGGAGGGCTAATACTAGAGCAGTAATGCCTTAGATATTACCTTAGGCGTTGCTAAAAGTGTTGAGTCAACGATTTTGATATTTACCAAATGTGCACAAACCTGACTGCGTGTAAGAGATTCAGATAATAGTTTAATTCTTTCTGTCAGCTGTTGGGTGAAACGACATACAAACATATACGTAAATATATATATATATATACACACCAGGGGTGTGTGGAAAGTTTTAAACATCAGAAAAACTAAAAAGGGTAAAGGGTTTTTATGATTTGTTGATTTATTTATCAGTATAGTCCTCCTCAGGAGCTGAAAACTTGCCCCAACAGCGATGAAGCGCTTTTATCCAGGTGTGGAACTGTTTTTTTTTTTTTTTTTTTTTACTCAAAAAATCCCTCTACTGTAGCTGTAACGTCGTCATCACTGGCAAATGGGGACCAGCCAAGGCTTTTGTCAATTGGGGGAATAGATGAAAGTCGGAGGGGACCAGGTCTAGCGAATAAGGAGGATGGGGAACATGTACGAAAGCATAATCTTGAATTGTTGCCATGATAACCATTGACGTGTGCTCTTTTGCCATGAATTTATAGAAGAGGATTCCTCTTGTGGGTATTCCTGCCCTTATTACTCAGATTTCTGAGGCAGTTTTGCCTTTCTACTGCAGGTATAGTTAATGACTGCACGAATTTCTGTTTTCTCCATTTTTCAGTGAATTCCTGAAAAAAAGCAAACATGTTAGATTTTCAAAATATAGCAGGACTATTTAAAGAAGGTGGTACTTCAAAAAATCATAGGTTTTTGACTATGCATCAACGCTTTTTACACACAATGCTTAAATTTTTTCTTGCACCCCTTGTATAGCATAGACAAAACGAAAACTTTATCACCTCTCTCACTTCGTTCCCGGGTGTTAAAAAAATTAAATTGTGCAGGTGAGACACTTTCGTTATGCGCAGCCATTACGGTATATGAAAAAATCAGAATGGCTATTAAAATGGTGGCCACAAATGCTGCGACCGAGTGGAATAAACTAGGTAAATTAATGCAGTAGATACGCCTATAAACTACAGTAGATAGATCAGAACACGGCGTTCAGTACTACAGCGTTTAACGATCGTTGCAAGACAGTAATATTGACGATGTTGTCTGATTTTCGCGTTAGATTTTTTCAATTTTCATTTAAATTTTAAAATCGTTCCTGTTGGTTGTAGTTTAATTATATTTTTTCTGCTTGCGATTTACACTTTATGCGTACTTGTCAGGCAATGTCTGTTTTCCCCGCACACATCTACCGTGTGCGAGCATATAAACATTGTTATTATTGTTATTATTCCGTTGATATTTTTGAAGCAAATTAGAGGCTTATTGGTAGTACCTTTATGAATCAAGTCCAACAGCTTCAGTAGGGGAAACTATTTTATTCTTGAACGTTACCAATAATTCTATCGCAGTCGGAAAAGTCAATAATGCAATGTCTTATCCTACTTCCTGCGCTCCCAAAAAAAGTGAGACAGAAATTCAAAATAATTTTTTTAAGTTGACGGGGAATATTTTAAACTGTTTCAGTTTACTCTAGCACAGAGCACAGTAGCAGTATGGTGTGGTCTATGATTCTACGTATCACATACGTCACCGATTTTTCACAAAATAAGTATATACGAGGGTCGTTTCAGAAGTAACTTTTCTTATTTTTTAACTAAAACAGTTGAAGAGCTACAAAAAATAAAGTGACAAAATTAAAACAAGAAACCGTTTGGGCTCTAGAATTCATTTTTGTACGTAGTCACCACCATTCTTAATGCACTCTTGCCAGCAACGAAGGAAGGTCTTGATACTTCAGTCGTAAAAGTCCGCGCCTGGCGAGTCGGTTCATTTTTTCACGGCTGAAATTACAGCGTTGTTTGCGGGAAAACGCTGCAAACGTAATGCGTCTTTCAGAGATCCGAACAAGTGGAAGTCTGACGGTACTAGGTTGGAACTTTACTGTGGTTGATACAGCACTATCCAGTTGAATTTTGTTGCCCATTCCGCGTCTTCAAACTTGGGTGTGGCCGTGTTTTGTCTTCCAGCATCCTTGTTTACCTTTTCTCTGGCCTCATTCGGGCTATCGAGGCTACATCCAACTCTACAAGCTCTTCATTCACCGTTCTTCGTCGATCGGTGAGCACAGGATTACTTAATCGAAGCGCACTTTAGTTCCAGGGTGGTGGCTGTGCATGGGTGTCCGGAGTGTACATTGTCACTCACATCCTTGTCGCCCCTCTGCATTCGACGCACTACCTCTTAACTATGCTGAAATCAACTACATCATCTTTGTAAACGTTCACCAGGCGCCAGCAAATGCATTAAAATTTTCTGCATGGCGTATTTCAGTGATGCATTTCTGCTTTTGACACGCGTCCAGGATAAGGATTACTTTCTTAGTGTCCACCATCAATATTTGCAAAAGAGACATACATCATTAGCGCATAAATTCACTCATCATGACTGTGCAATTTGCAGTTCCATCGGATTCCTTCGGACGGAGTAAAAAAAGGAGAGGCATTACTTTTAGAACAACACTCGTGCACACGAGTATAGTTATTTTAGTATTAGATAAAGTCATATGCCCACACATATTGAACGGAAGTTTCCAGTTGTGTAGTGTTCCGTACAGTCTAGTCAAGAAGCAAATTTACTGTGGAAGAGCAAAATGCTAAAACGTTCCCTAAGTCTACCATGTACACTTTTGAGAAAAGTATTGTGAAGCTCGGTATCCACGAGAGCCTAAAGTAAGAAACGTTTCCCTAGCTCATACCATTGCGTTGTCTCGGTCATAGCGTCTGTTTGCCCAATATGTTACACTGTCCACAAATAATTATTCACCCAAATTCTTTGTAATTACAGTTTTCCTCAAGACAGGTACCTATTATACAGTTTCAAGAGTCTCTCTCTTACTGTTGAACCAACATTAAAGCCATGTTCAAATACTACAAGCTGCAGCCGGTTGTAGCAGATAATTTCGTTTCAAGAACGTAAAAAAATTCGCACTTCAGGCGTTTGTGAGCAACGGTGAAACTGGTGAGTGAGTTGCTGTTGTATTTCTTGGTTACACGGATGGAAAATTTTCTGTTTCGCAAAGGTCCTTCACTTAAGTTGGAAGACAGACTCACTATAAAATGAAAGCGATCTCTAACACATTTCGCGCAAGCCAAACTTTGTGAGGCTTTTGAAAGATTCCAAAGAAGACGAAAGCTTATTTACACAAGTTTGGCTTGTTATAAAATATACACTGGTGGGCTCGCTTTCTTTTTTCCTTGGAGTCCATGAAAAGGGGAGGAGTGGTTAGGATTCTCATTCAATTCTGTCTTCGTCACAGGGACATTGTTTCGAGGGAATGTATCGGGTTCCATATTAAGCCATCAAAAGTGAACTGCGATGACTTCTCTCTCCAGTGATTGTTTCTACATTTTGCTTGAGCAATTTCAATGAGCAAACTATTCAATTTGAATGCGCATATTGCGCTCACAACTGCCCTATGGGATTATGTAACAAGACGCTCAGACGCTTTAACCTTGAGGGTCATTCCACCGTGACGATCGTTACATTCGGAGCATACGTATTGCCAAACTTCAGCCTATGATTTTAAAAGTTGTATGATTAGCCTGAAATGGATTTCACCTTAATATTACCAGTATCTAATAATGCAAATGGAACTATCCCCAACTTTCTATGATTATTGTTGCTTGAGCTATTTACTTTTAAAGTGGCCGTGACGATCGTTACACAGATGCAACCTTGAGTTCGACCTAGTGCTACAAAAGAGCAAAACTCTCTGAAAGTACCATTAGATATCTGAATACTTTATATGGAAGTTATAGATGAAGGATTAGGCTATCCAAATGTGTATAGGTTTTGTTAGGTGCGATTACCATTTTCCCTCAGTAGCCAAAGAAGCGCCGTGACGATCGTTACTAAAATATCGTGACAATCGTTCCACTGCAAATTTCGTTCCAAAAATAATATAAATAAAGCAATTAACCAATCTTTCGGTAGTCTTAGGGTCTTATCACGCATTTTAACAATAATGTTTTCATATGTGAAAATGCAGTATATATGACTTAGTCAGACTAACCACGATAATAGTTATTTCAACTGACGATTAAAAATTTATTATTGGCTTCCAAATGCAGTTGCTATATAACATAGTTTTGAAGCATAATGTTTACTTAGTACTATGGAAAATTATAAGTCGAATCTGTTGCATTTTACTGACTGTTTTAAGGTTTTTTACCAAATTATTCATCTTTGACAGAGTGTTATAAAAATTTGGTTCAATATTTTTGGGTTTTCTATTCAGACTCTTAAAGTAGAGGTCTTCAGCTTTATTTTGGTATATATAAAAGCTCCTTTTGGTGAATTTTCTAATTTTAGCCTCAGGCTGACCTTAGCGTGGGATGACCCTTAACACTATCTTGCTTCCTCTCGAAGAATCTTGCAGCGATACAGCTCAGCCTAAGCAAATGAGATCGACTTAAAACGCTTACATCAGGCCGTGGTTTGCTGCCGTTGAAGGCACCTGGCAGTGTATGGTTAGAGTTTAACCGGATCTCATCACAATTTGTGCCTATTACCCAATAAACAAAATTTTAGCGGAGAGCCAACGCCCACAGGAGACGCTATTTATTGATATGTTGTTATTTCTAGGCTAAGAATTTTATTTCACCACCGAGACTATTTCGCGATTAATAATTTGTCTCTAAAGTGACCATTATGCAACTATAATATTTTGTATCTGCAATTATCTCCTGTTTGAAATTGATGAATAATTATCTGGAAACTGGCTTTTCAGGGATAAAAGTTAAGTGCTACTAATACAAGCCTCTTGGAATTTATTGTCTTCAGATATCGTACAAATAAATTTGGTACAACTATGGCAAATTTTGGCAGTCTGTCGTCGTACTATGAAAAACGAAGTGTCGGGAATTCTTGCCACTGGAATTTTTTCTTTAATGTCTCAGAAATTTCTTCTATCTGTATGACGTTTCAGACAATTAATGCTATGGTTACTATAGAAGCTAATACTTCATTGGGCCGTTACAAGATCAAACGAAACAAAAATGATGAGTTGGCTTTTAAGAAATATTTTGCAGTCTTTTCACGCCAAAATGTAACACTTTACAGGTAAAGTGAAGAGCTTTCTCTCTATGTCGGCGAACTGCGATGCTAATTTTATTTCAACTTTATAGTTGATTGCCATAGGACTAAATAAGACGAACATGATGAGTTTGCTCAAAAAAACGCTGCATCTAGACACCTGCATGAACCCTTTATTGGTTTTGTGAAATTTTCTCTGAACGTAAAAAAATGGCGACACTTATTATCACCCGCAAACGAAGTAAAAGAGGTGATAATGTTTTCGTTCAAGATTAAAGCATGTTTTCGTCGAATTTATATTTTTGTCTGGCTGTTTATCTGTCTGTCCCTTTGTCTGTCTGTCACCAAGATAACTCAAAAAGTTACAGACAGATTTTTTTTACAAAATTTGCATGAGTTGTTAGGTCTATTAATTGCGAGAGTAAATGATAAAATTTTTGTGATGATCCGTCTGTTCCTTTGTTTGTTTGTTTGTCTCAGTGTTTGATTTAATCCTTGTTAGCACAATAACTCAACTCAAAAAGTTATAACGCATCTTTATGAAATTTACAGGAATCGTTGGCAATGCTGAAAGACATAAACGATTAAGTTTTGGTGTTGATCGGTTGGTCTGTTTGTGTGTTCGACTAATGTTTGTCAGAATGTTAGCAGCATAACTCAAAAAGATATGAACGGATCTTCAACGAAATTACAGAAGCAGTTATTACTGACAAAAGCTAAAGACACAAATGATTAAATTTTGCTGTTGATACAATGAAGATCATGGATTCAGAACCAATTTGAATTTTTCATTACCGTTGCCTTGCTTGGTGCATGTAAGCATGCGGTCTCAGGATGCTCGATGTAGTTGTATATTTGTTGTGTGTCCACCCAAAAAGAGGGAGAAGGATTTGAGCAATGTTCATAATTTTTTGCACGGACTCAGGTGGGTTGACCTAGATGTGAAAAATACCAAAATTCTACAGTAAGTTGGCCATCAAAATTGATGGCGTTAAAATTTGCCTCCCACCGCGGGTGAGGGTCTTAAGCCCGTGGGCGTTCTAGTTTTCTTTGGATTTACGTTGTTGTTGTTGTTGTTGTTGCAGGGTTGAATGAAACTAAAGTGATGGCATTGGATTAAATTTTAAAAATGATATTTTGAACAGTAGGTACCACCACAAGTAAAGCTACAAAGGTCAAATGAAACTTTTTCTGTGAGTAAAAGAACTGTGATACTAACTTTTCTTTGACTTTACTTAATGATTGTGACTAGGATCAATAAAATAGACTTGTATAGATGGATCAAAAAGATGATGTTTGTACTGTATCTCAGCACCAACATTAACGCTTTACAGGTTAAGGTCAACTAGCACCTATTCTGTGCAGTAGAAAAATACAACGCTTTTGTATTTAATTGGATACACTTGGTTGTTATTGGGAGGAATAAAATAAAAGTGATAAATGTTCTTTAAAAAAAAATTACGTTTGCACTACGTCGCAAAAATAAACTATGACGCTGCAACAGGTCAAGTAAAACGTTCTCTGTATATAGACGAGTTGTGATGCTGTTTGCGAAAGGTCATGGCGCTTTGCTAAGATCTAGAACTGCAGAATTACAGCTAAGGAAAAGCTTCGAAATTGTGGAAGCGTATATTGCTTGTATACAAAAATAATAATTCCAACAACTTCTGAGCTGTCCGGGAGTAAAAAATGGAACTGGAATGTAAAAATCAGAGCGGGGTTTCCTTCAAGGAATGCGCTCAAAGTTTGAAAGGAATTTCATTTATCCGTGAATTCCAAAAAGTATATTTCATAAATGGAAGAAAAAATATTCCAGGAAGTTTTTTGAAGTTTTTTTTTTTTAATTCCGCTTATTCATCGTGAATTTTGCTATGATTTAAAGTCGGCTGGAACACTATAGACGTGTTGAAATAGCACAAAAACCATGAATAAGTTATAAGTAACTTGTATGCCGGAGGTCAGTATCGTCAGTGTATATTTCCTGGGTGTTATTATTGTCAGTATACTGTAATATATTATTTTCAGCATATTATTATTATAATTATTACTAGCAGTGGGTTTTTTTCCCTTCTCACTGGATAATGTAAGGAGCAACAATGGTCAGTTCCGTCGGTGTTTTAAGTAGTTTAGGCTAATTGGATTAGGTTTTCCGGATTGCAGTGTGCGAATTGAACACACCACAATTGATACATACATCAGCACCTCGAGAACAATGTTGGTCTGTGTTGTGTCTATGTGTGACGGTGGCGGGCAGCATCGCCACCATGTGTGCCAGCACCCATGTACACTTTTTTTAGTTTTTTATCTAATAACTGTGCTGCTCTTTCGTTGATGCTGTCTTTGTTTTTCCTCTTTCATTTGGCACTAATGGTCGTTTGGCACTAATGGTCGTTTGGCACTAATGGTCGTTTGGCACTAATGGTCGTTCGGCACTAATGGTCGTTCGGCACTAATGGTCGTTTGGCACTAATGGTCGTTTGGCACTAATGGTCGTTCGGCACTAATGGTCGTTTGGCACTAATGGTCGTTTGGCGCTAATGGTCGTTTGGCACTAATGGTCGTTTGGCACTAATGGTCGTTTGGCACTAATGGTCGTTTGGCACTAATGGTCGTTTGGCGCTAATGGTCGTTTGGCGCTTATGGTCGTTTGGCACTGGTGGTCGTTTGGCACTAATGGTCGTTTGGCACTAATGGTCGTTCGGCACTAATGGTCGTTTGGCACTAATGGTCGTTTGGCGCTAATGGTCGTTGGGCACAAATGGTCGTTTGGCACTAATGGTCATTTGGCACTAATGGTCGTTTGGAGCTAATGGTTGTTTGGCACTAATGGTCGTTTGGCACTAACGGTCGTTTGGCACTAATGGTCGTTTGGCGCTAATGGCCGTTTGGCACTAATGGTCGTTTTGGCACTAATGGTCGTTTGGCACTAATGGTCGTTTAGCACTAATGGTCGTTTGGCACTAATGGTCGGTTCTTCGTTATTTCTGCTGCATAATAGGAAAATAGGAAATGATCCCCTGCGTTGATGGCGCCCTTCTCGACCGTAGCTGCATTCTTTCCAGGCCCAAATTCAGAGAAAACTAGTCAAGTAAACTGAGAACTCCTGAGCCCTGAGATGAACAGACCTCAACTCTTGCATTGTTCATGTACACTTCTCGACCCATCCAATTACGCCAGTCGCATACGTAGCCGATTCTCTAGGCTTGTACGCTCATGCACGTTGTTTTTTCAAAAGTGCAAAAGTACTTTGTTTAGTACAGTAAAGCTTTATCTTCCTGGGGAGATCTTATTTTTACATTTCTTAATGAACGGCGACTTTTCAGAGGTCGAGCTGCGTCTATTGTAAAGTTTACTACCTATGAAGGCAGTAGATATTCACTACATCAAATTACCTTTTGATTCACTGGAAAAGCTGTATTCTTTGCGTTAACTCACTTAACTTCCTGTGCCGGACTACTTGACAACCTCGAACTTTTACTGAAGTTCGCAGGAGTTCCTTCCGTCAGTTCCCTTGTGGAGTTTTTTTTACTTAACAGCATCAGTTCCTTATGAGAGTTCCTTCCCAACTCCGGACAAAGACTCCGTCAAGTTCACTGGGATTCCTTGCCACTCGTTCAGCAGAGTTCGTATGTGCAAGATGTATGTGCAGTCGCTATCTGCTACGCTCGTGTTCCTTCGTCTCTTCATGGGTGGTGACGTAATCCGGCACTGTGTGAACGACGCCTCTCGGATCTGCATTTACCCAGTTCTTAAACCTCTATCGCTTTACTATTAAGTTGTTGACCATCAATCCGACCATCATTGGTTATTTTCACCTTATTAACTAACCTGGGATTCAACATCGATTAAATTCGGAGTTTCTCCATCATTAACTTTAGCTGGATGCCTTCGCCAAAAGGTGTTTTGCGGAGAACTCCAAGTTTCTCCGTCATCTTCCTACACAACCAAATTGCTGTCGATCAACTTTATCTCTTTCTTCTTCTAACTTAAGAGGTTGTCTCGCTGATTACTTCCCTTATCCCTCAAACTGGGTATTAACCCACTCAAGTGCACCTAAACTTGAGGTTCGTAGCTAATATGATATTAGAACGTACTAAATTTTTGACCTCAAGTTATTTAAACTTATCAAATTACTTGTTAAAAGAAATTACTGAATCTGACCTCAAGTAGTTGAAAAATGTACATTGCTCGTAAATCGAAATTCCTAATTTAAACCCCCAGTTATTGAACGTGTCAATTTCTGTCCCTGCTTTCTTTCTTGCGCTGTAACTATAACCTTGATTATGTTTGTGCAGTACATGTCCGTCTTCTGGCACCAGCTGCTGTTACCTTTCTTGCCTTCTTGAGTGCCTCATTTCGTCTACTTCTGCGCCTTCTCTGCGTTATTCGAATTCTGCTTCTACAATGTTCGCTAAGGTGTGTGGGGTGGATAGGGGTGAGGGTCACCGGTGCCGAGATTTACCTCACAGCGGGAGGAGGGTTGGGGATGGGGGCGTTTACGTACTCTGAATTCACAACATTTGCCTTCAGCAAAGCCTTTACTTAAGCTTTGCTATTCATTTGTCAATTTAAATCAATCTATTGAACTGAAAATTACTTAATATTAAAATGTAACTTAAATACTTTAAATTTAAACTTGCAAATGAAATTAATGTATTTATTCAGTTAACTTTTCTCCATTATTAGCAAAACTTCTCGTATTTCATTACTCTTCAAATTTCAACTCGCGCATGGCTCTTCTTTTTTTATGCAAAGCTTGACCTCTCGTTTTGCTTGCAGCCTTCCTGAGCCAGCTGTTATTGAAAATTAGTCGACTGCCCATGGGTCAAGACTGGCTTCGCCTTAACTCCTTGTTGCCTGCTAAAGGAAGTTGCGGTTTGCTGGGCCTGGCTGAGTGCTGAACGTTCGATTCCTCCTGAGGGTCGCCAAGAAATTTGTGCGGGCCGCCTAGAAATTTGTGGGGCCGACCAGAAATTTGCGTGGGCCGTTACCTGCCGGCAGTGTATCGAAGTGGCCGAACACGCTTTCTGAGAAGATTATAAGCGCCCTTTTGCCGATGACGACCGCCGTTCTAATGCCTGTTCTTGCTTGCTATTTCAAATGTTCTTCACTATTAACATTTAGATCAAATCTAACTTAAATAATACTTTATTACAAAAGAGATGTTAGCTAAAATATGAACTATTGAATAGAACTAAATTATTACGATTATTGATCATCTGTTCCTTGAGCGCAATACTTGTACTTTAGCCTCGAGATAGGTATAGAACCATATAGCATTACTTTAACGTACAGCCTGTTTTTTTCAACTAGACAGTTCAGGTTCTCTACTGAATTGTTACCTTATTGGTCATTGTTCCAAAGTCATCCTAGCGGTGCAATTGATTAGCAGCCGAGCTGCCATTGTTAACTAATGCTTAAGAATAAACTTTTAAATACTTAATCGCTTATTCCTTAACAAGCTTTTGTATGGACAAGTAAAAGTTCACATTATTTCAGGGGTGATCATAGTTGCTTTGCTCAACGGTTACGATTTCTCACGGTTGCTATGCTCAACGATTGCTATTCTTAAACTGTTGCAATTCTTACCGGTTGCAGTTCTTAACGGTAGCAATGCTCAACGGTTGTTATGCTTAACGGCTGCTATTCTTAACAGATGCTATTCTTAACGGATGCTGTTCTTAACGGATGCTGTTCTTAAACGGTTGCTATTCTTAACGGTGTCAAATGCTCAACGGTTGCTATTCTTACCAGTTACAATTTTTAACGGTAGCTACGCTCAACGGTTGCTATTCTTACCGGTTACAATTTTCAACAGTTGCTATGATCAACGGTCGCTTTCTTAACGGATGCTATTCTTATCGGTTGCTATTCTTAACGGTTTCCATGCTCAACGGTTGCTATTCTCAACAGTTACTATTGTCAACAACTGCCCGTAAGGTGCCGCCCTCTTAACCGTGTGCGCTCTTACTGACTCGTCTCATTAATCTTGATGCCTGCTTATCTTGTCATCTCATTAATTTGCCGCTTCTCCGTTTATCTCGTATTAACAGTTACGAGTAAATTTCCTGTTCCCATCTAAACGACGATCGACTTGCATGTTTGGACAGTCGCTGGCCTGCGAGCTCCACCAATCGCGGTTGTTTATGTCAACGACGTGCTGCATTTTCATTGGCTGCGGCGTCAGCCAAGTCACGTGGTAGTGTGCTATCAGTTACGGTGGCACTAAATTAATGAATACATCCAAATTCCAAGCAATAGCATTAAGCCGATAATTCAATAGACGGCAAGTCAGAGCCGTAGATTAACTAGATGTCAGCTTATGCTAACGCTGATTAATTAAATAAAGGAGTTAAAGGTGTGACCTCCTGTCGGCAGGCGGCCAACGGACTTGCATGGGGCAACGCGCTGCCAAGGCAGCTGGCAGCCCTCGCTACGGCGGGATGTTACGCAGGTATGGTAGTGTCAGGCTAGCTATTCCTTTCTTTCCCTTGCTATTGAAGTGTGCGGGTGTCGGCAGATTGGAGTTATGTTCTCTTCTCGTTCGAACTAAAGTGACTGATAACATCGGGACCAGTATTATGGTACGTAGCTTAAGTAATGAATTTGGGGCAGTTTTCTTGAGCTGTCCTCAACAAGCTGGTCCTGAATTAACTGCTTAATTTACGTGATATTTTTAACCTCTTCAAGTGAAAATTTCTAATCCCTAACTATTAACTCTTATTCTATGTGACATCGCTCAAAAAGTTTTCCTTTAGTTTAGCGGGATAACGAAAAGTATCACTTATCTGGGTGAAGATTCGTTTTAGCGATCCTCTGAATTTAGGGGTTTGACAAACAGTGTTAGAGAGAAAATGTTAACAAATGACTTACAGACACATTTGTTTCTTTTGGAAACGTCTTATTGCAGCACAAATAATGAAAAACTAAAATACTATCACACGCCCCGCGAGCAAGTGTCGGCCATACTTACACGACGCCCACACAACGATGGACGCAATAAAAACAAGAAGCAGCACCGTACTGAAAACGTGAAGCTGCAAAACTATGGATAATTTCGAATTTGTAAGCCAAATTTGAAGGTATGGCAGGAAACTAAAAAGACTTACTTGCGTAATTATTTAGAAATGTATATTTCTTTCAAAGGTGTTGAAAACTGGACTGAAAATGTTTACCTTTGCCAGTTCGAAAGCACTGTCGCGTCATTCCGTCGTCACTTACAGCAGTGGAAGTGTGGATCAGTGCAACATTTGTGCAAAAACCTTTTTTCCAATTCATAAAAAAGTATTATGAAGAAGAAAAAGCCAGTGAATGTAATAACGGCGCGTTCCAATCAAAACAAAGGCGCGTTGACGTTAAAGTATTTCGATCACCTGGACTCTCATGTCCAGTGCTGGCCCGCTACCTGTGGAAACAAACGCGGTCACGGTCACTGTCCCACAGCCATGTCTCAGGGGCATGGCCGTCGGACGCGACCCATTGTGTGGAAAGGGCATTAGCAGCCAGAGTCGGGGGATAAAGTAATGAGGATAAAATGTAGTGAGGCATAACATTTAAGTAACATTATTTATTTGAAATAAGCTGATCAGTACTGGGAGTACTGCACAAAAAAAAATTAATTCCGTCACAGCGCTTCTCCACACTGGGTTAGAGTATTAAAGTTCGATAATAATAAGTCAGCCCGTCGGTAGAATAATAGTAAGAAACCTAGTTGGTGTATTGGTAATAGCTCACAATAATAATAACGGATTACAAACTCTACTTCGTTAACTGGAGACAAAACTTCAATACACTAATGGTATAGCCAGAACGAATCTGCAGCTCCTAATCTCAAGAATACAAGCGAAGAAAACCTTAATTGCAATATTACACACTTTATAATGAGAAGTGGCGAAAGTCCATTGAGAGAAACGAAGAGAGTGATTTTGTTTACCTTAACTTTGTTAGATTATACTATAAACAAGTGTTGCAGAGGAAAGAAGAGTTTGAAAGATAACGGTTAAACGGTCTCTCCCGGGAAGCAAAGAACGTAACGGGAGGACTCACCAGAAATTAGCATCAAAAAGTGACGTTATCATCGATGAATCTATGGCTGAGCAGCCTAAAAGTATTGTAACTAATTTCACCAGAAAAGTCGTCTCAAATTGAGAATGTCATCTGTTTAGCGTATAAATAAAGAGAATGTATACTGAATTAGCAATAAGCAATTATGTATAGAAAATTGCGCTGCACGCTGTTGGAAACTTTCACAGCACTAGCGCCGAACTTTTGTCCCGTTTACCCACCTGATTTACCTTCTCCTTTTAGTTGAAGCCTCATTTAAAATTCATATTCAGTTCACAGTGCTCTTCACAGAACATATTTATTCCTTACCAACAAATATAAGCTCCATTATAGCCAATTCTGTGCGCGAGAGAAATCACAGTAACAGTTAGCCATTGCCCGAACTTTCTGTACTTGTTGCCAACATTTTACAGTATTGTGCAGCTGAAGTAGCTGACCAGTCATGAGCGGATTTGAATGAACTAAATCGAAAAAATACGGTGATATGTGTAAGAAAACAACATACGAAGACCCGATGACCCACACTTAAATACTCTGACTCGTCGATGTGATGTAAATTTGCTACGTGCGGTCACGGCTAAGTTTTATTTTAGTCCTATTGAGTCCTCCCGTTGCATTCTTTGCTTCCTAGCCTCTCCAAATAATTGGTAACCTCTATTACTTTTTGGTTTCATGTTCCACAATGTGGGTCCAGCTGATCAATCTATTCACTTGTTCTTCGATCTCACAACAACACTGTTGAAGGCTGCGTTCTGCCACGATCAATCTATCCAATCACTTCTTTCTTGTGTTCCTGTAGGTCTGGCCGTATATTGTATAATTCATTATATCCTTGCAACTACCTTGGTTGCTAACAGAAACTCGGGTAAATCCTACTGTGAAGCAAACGCTTTGCGGCAGTCTTCCTCTAAAATCTGTCTATGTATAGGATCTATCCCCTGCACGCTTGAATTTGTCATCTTCGGGTTCTAGATAAAGAATATCAATTAATAATTCCATAGTCTTTTAAATCTGCTGTTACTGCTATACGCCACATGCGTTAATATGTGATAAGCAAAATAGAAACGAAACTTCGACGAAGATCTGCAAAATTTCTCACTGGAGTACGCACTACATTCGAAATTTTATCTTCCACAGAGTATGTGAATATACATACATACATACTTTTCTATGATATCAATAATGCTCACAGGACATGATATAAATGCTTGAGGCACAGATAATCCCTAGGCTTATGTTAGAGACCAGAATTGGCTAATATCATCGCATACTACACTGCATTACGGTTCATTGTAAGACCACTGTGTGGTAGCAATATGCGCTGCCCTCGGCTGTACATGTTGGAAAGTCTGTAGCCTGGGCCACCTATGCATCACCTTCTGTTCAAAGAAGCGTTTTATGTGATACGTGGAACTTCACTAATCCTTATAACCGCGACTCATGTACACGAGGGCTGAAGGAACGTTTCTAATCCCAGTTACTAAGTAGAAAATATTCAGCTTATTAAGTAAATCATAGGTATTATGACACCTCTTCAAGAACAGTAAATATTTCGTCAGACAACTTCTGAGCTGCAGTATGTCCTAGCAAATGGACGTTGTATTGCAGTGAGTGCATCAGTTGACCTCTGAACGTTTGGAAGGTGCTCATCCAAAGCGTAGGAAGCTGATGAAGCGAAGACAGTCGATCGTAGAATTCAAGAGACACATTCTCCCCAATGTTTCCAAACAGGTGAGAGACGTCCAACAAGTTGGAAGTTATATAGTACCAGAGAGGCGGCAGAGGCGATCCTGACGTATGGTTGAAGGTTTCTGTTTTAGATTCAACACCTGTAATCTTCGAAATCGCTGCACCTTCGAAACAAGCCTTGATTTTCAAGGCGTTTTTCAAGTCCGCGTGAAATTCTCTAGCACGGGACCAAAATTCTTGACAAAATTTTAAAGGCGCGTCAACTACTGAGAGGATCAGGCTCATTCCGCACCCGTACGACATGCATGCATTCTGCATGTACCGACGGAAGTCTGTCGTGTGCAAGGATGGAATTGGGATACTCTCCTGCTCCCCACAATGAGCCGCAACAATTCTAGCAAGTGCAGCATGAATGACTGAGCAAAACCCGGCGTGAAACGTCACTCCTTCTGCCTTGCATCGGGCTTTGAAATTCTCACTTTTAGCTCTGCTCACAATGTGAACCAATGAGTCGGTCCGCTGAGGAAGTCCAGGTTCTACTGGAAAGGCTTTTTCTAATAACGTGTTCACTAGCAGCCGCTTTCGAAGGCCACATCGTTGTTTGAACAAATCTTCATCTTCCCGCAAGGTTTCTTCAAGTTCTGTTGTCATACTTTCTTCGTTTTTCGGATCAATGATATTGGAGTTGAGCAAAACACTGCCAACTGTTTTACCAGAAAGAAGTTCTTCAAATAAATTCAGCAGCCGGTGAACAACTCTATGACATGAATAACCATCAGTAATGCCGTGGTGATAACTGAGAATGATATGACTGACATATCGTTGTGAGTTCCCGTCATTGGAGGCTTCCATTTTGGTCGCATCCACATACCTCTTGTGCAAAGATGACCAAGGCAGAAACCTGGCACTCCAGAAAGGTCCGCTCTCATGGAACTTGTAGCGCGACATGTCGTTCGCTGTTTGAGCCACATCAGCGTTTTCCAGAACCTGAAATGCCAAAGTTTATGAAATATGCAACTTCAACTGATGAAAGATCGCCATTTCAGCTCTTCATACATTATCATTTATCTTTGCAGTTTCGCACAAAAGCAGTCAGTCCTGAGTGAACCCTCAAAATCTGTACAGTACTTAATTGATGACCGTGTGCCGTGGGCTACACTGTCACGAATCAAGCTCATATCATTAATTACTCTCCTTAAACTCTACCTAATAATTAATATGATCGCTTGTCTGCTAGGTTAAAAAAAGAGTTTGAAGAACCTCTACGATTATATAGAATCTAAATTATTAATTGTAGGAAATAAGTTACCGCATGAGTGTAACTATTTGCTTGAAGAATTTCTGCTCTTCGAAGCTGGCTTCCAGAACTCGTAAAAAATCACTTCCTGTTTGGCGCTGTAACGCTTTTGTCTACAGTCATGAACTATAAAGAATGAGGAAAATTTTGGCTCCGGCTGTTGGATGGGTTATACCAGTACCAGTTTTAGAATGAAGTATATAGAGCGCTGTTGTCGATTATCTGTAAATATGTCTATGTGAGAAGATGACAGCAGCTGAAGAGCCTTTTCCTAACTTGGTCGAAAAACGCACCTCAAAATCGACTGGTCGACTGCTCTCTTTCATCCAAAGTTCGTCAACCTTCTTTTCGAAATAAGCGCGCAGATGTGGCGTCTTCCTGTAGTATTTCACAAAACATTAGTAGTGTTGATGTGATCATGCAATAGACTAGAAATATGCTGTCAAAACAGTAATTTTTAGACAATGTAGTTTACAGAGGTAATCCTTATTGAAGTGAAACGTTAAATTAGGTAATATTAAAATAAGGATTTTATTTTGGGGCATTAATGCATTTAGTTGAACTTCACTTGCTCCATATAGGCATGGGCTTCGAGATGATTCACGTAAATTGTCACGGAAAAAATAGGCAACATTGTCGCGCATGGGCAAGAAGAATAGATAATAACGAGTCGGAATAAAAAGTTATTTGACCAAAACGCTTTGTTTAACTTTGCTAGTTAATTTTTATTTAAGGTTCTAGTGGTTATGAAGACTTGTCATTGAAGAAGATTGCGAGAAGAAAAAGCAGTGGAGCTACAGAGAAATATACCATATAGACTTAGAGGAAGCTGAAGTAATCTATGGAGCTCTGCTGGAGGTGTGATTCTTTTCACACAACTTAGTATCAATGAAATGTATTAAGCTGTCTCTTTGATCTGTATCTGGTTCAGGCTCCAGAGGGGACCACCCTGCAGTCATCCGTCCACTGCATTAGTTCGGAGAAAACAAAACCCAAACATTCTCCATGACACGTACCGTACCCTGTAACCTAGTAAAAGTAAAGTCAACTTTGACCACACCCTAAACTGGGAAACCCGCACACACTGGTTTGTGCAGCGGATATAGGCCCACTAGCACCAGGGGAGTAAGTGCAGCTGCCGTCCAACACGGGTCATCAAGAACTATGGTGCCAATCAGACGGAAGATTCAAATGACCCCCTGCCCTCCCCACCCACTCATCTCTGAGGAAGGCAAGTTCCACCACGGCGCAGTGCATGTACACAACTGCTGAGTCAGCATACCTAGACCAGCAAAGAGCTCGCGTGCCTGCCCTGGGTTGGCATCGAACCAGCGAGTCGAGGATTGTGAGCTGCGAACGTAAGCCTGCTGCTACCGAGGAGTGAGCTACACGACAGGTATCAACGTAAGAGAACGAGCGATACGAACGCACCCTGTTACGTAGTAAATTACGCGACCCGTACCTATGTAATGGAACGAGTGATGAGACACGTACCCGTGTAACACAGGCAGCACAACCTCGAAATCTTCCCGCGTGAGCTGCCTACTCGTGGACACGCGCAGCACGTAGCTGATGCTGAGGGAGCCATTCGTATAGTAGTAATGCAGTCTCTCTTCGTGCTGATTTGCCCTGCGGATCCAGCGAGGGTCTGACGATGGGGCCATCTGAGAAGGAAGGTTAGAGAAGTTATTGTAATTATCGCTACTGTAGATATTATAGCGAACAACTGATATGCACTGATATCATAGTTTAGTTACCATTACAGTGTAAAATCCATTTTATTTTAACTTGATTTACACGAATAGACATGACTGAGCTGTAGAAAATACATGAAAACAAAGGTATTCCAGCTATACAGCATCGATCTATGTCTCGGTATCATACACGGCCTATAGGTACCGAAGAGTATGTTTTAAACTAGGTTTGGTGCAGTTCAGCTAGAAATGGTTCCTAATTACATACAGGCCCACGCATTATGGCCAAATCTTAGGTCACACACTATTCCGGCCCTCAAGCTGGTGGTAGGTACATGTCTTATTTATGTTAACTGGCCCTATTTCTCCAGCTGAAACACATGCAGATGGAAAAAGTTACAAGATAACCCAAGTGTCACTTATGGTACTTTTCATAAATCGGCACTCACGGTATGAGACAATGCACACAATCATGTCGTTAGTACATATATTGCACTGAACAGGCGCTCGCTGGTCACGAAAGTTCCGCCATAGGAACACACTGATGATCTGGTGAAATTCGTATTTTTCTATGCTTTGTGATCAAATTTGACATGTCTGTCATGGGTACTATATATAGCGAGCGAAATGGAAGGGATAAAAGTTCAGGTATTAAGAAGCCAAAATGAAATTAATCTTAGCGGACACTGCTACGGCGGGGAGCTGGTGAGCAGGCGTTAGGTAAGAAGGATGTTTAAAGAAACGTGTGAGGTACATACCTAAATTTGCATGTTTATGTTAGTGCATGTTTATATGTATCTACGTAAGACATATATATACATGCATCTATATATACTGCATGTATAAGTCTATATACATTTATGTTTAGCGTCATATTGTGTATATATTAATATTTTATGCATATATGTATAATGATACATAAATATCTTTATACATATATTTTCACTACACTTCTATCTACGTTATATATTATGCAAATATGTATTTATATTTTTATTCTGCTTGTCGCTCTGCTAGTTTCTCAGTTAATAGGACAGTGACGCTTCCATTAATATTATACAAGGAAAAATATGCAAATCTTTGAGGTATCCTTATTACGATCCGTCAAGGGATCAATAAAAGAATGATCTTAGTTCAAATATAAGCTACCACTTGTCGCACATCTAAGGTAAAATATCACTGCCTGGCTTGCAACATTATACTCCCGCCCTTTTCAGACGCCTACCGATGACAGCTTCCTGTTCTTTCTCGTCTTTCCCGAGTTGCTGTTTCCATGAGCGTGGGAACACCCTTGTGCACGAGTTCCACGTCTCTATCGACATACCTACTGTAAGTCCCTTTCTTCTTCCTGTGTGACATGTTTGTTAGCAACAAAACCCAAAAAAAATTTGAAAGGATCTTCAAGAAAGTTACGCACTTGTATATTCTCACCTTGTACATAATATTATATTGTGGGGAGGGGCTTCTGATACAACAAAAAGTGGCCATGAATAATGTTCTTAAGGCGATTCTCGACGTAAAACGTGATAATAACAACGTTCCTTCAATTCCTGTAAATGGCATGTATAAAAGACTGGGATATTTGAAATTTGAAGATATTTATTACTATTTTTTACCAAAGTTGTACGTAATGCTATGTTTAGAAATACGGAAATTTTTCATAAATATTACAGTAATCTTATGCTGCATCATAATTATGATACCCGTGAACGAAGATTAAGTTTACCCTGTACCAGACTAGAGAAGCAGAAGCAATTTGTAATTTTTCAAAGTGCGCTGCTTTAATTACATTCCAAACGCAACCAATGACCGAACCGTGTTCAAACAAAAATAAAGAGATTATGCATTAGGTCTATATTTGATGTTAAGTTTATTAAATAGGTTCTCATGTTTTGAACATACTTTTTATGTAACAGTTCGAAATTGTGCAGATTTTTATACTCGATACCGTAAGGTTGTTTCAAGTTTCAGATATCGACATAACTTTTTATCATTGTGATTTGATGTCACACTTTTTCGTACATGCATCTAGGTAATAAATGTTAACCGGTATAGTAACTTCAAAAGTCATTAGTTGAGGCCTATATATTATATTTCTTGCCAGGATGTTAATTTATTATAGCACGTTATTGTTTTTCCATAGTATATGCACTTTATTGCTATTCAAATGCCCGCCATGACTGTTCTAACATGTGTCTTAAAAGTGAGCAAATCACTTTTAATAGGCACGTTTTCTATTTTTAATGTGAAGTTTGTCAGATCTTAAGCTTTCGTGAGACTTACTATGAATTGTAACAATTATTAATTTTAGCATTGCCTGTGTTAGAGAACAATAAAGATGTTCTGTCAAAAGGCACAAATTATACGATTTTGTTTTTGATACAAGGAAAATAATAGTTTCGTTACCGTTACCTGGCTTGGCGTAGGTATGTGTTCTCAGAGCACTCTAGCTTTGTCGAGTTTTCCGTTGATCTGTCTGTCAAACTATAACTCAAAAAGTTATGAACATATTTTTTTAACTTACAGTGTTGATCTCATGTTAGTCACGATAATATCTCCCAACGTTATTAGCGTTTTTTATTAAATCACAGGACTTATTGGAAGCAATATCGGACATAATTAATTTAATTATGTTGATGATCGGTTCTGCCTTTTGTGAATTTGATTAGTGTTTGTCAGAGTGTTTGCCAGCAAAATAACTCAAAAGCTTAAACCAGATCTTCAAGAAAATTACAGAAGCGTTATAGTTGTCAAAAGGCATAAATGACTAAATTTTGGTGCTGATGAAAAGGAAATCATAGTTTCAGTACCAAGTTGAAATTTTTAGTTAATGTTGCTTTGCTTGGCTGAGGTATGCGCTTTCAGAGTGCTCTTCTCAGCTTCTCGGTCTGTGAGCACTCTGGGAGAAGAGAGAAAAGCGAGAAAGCCCACATAAACTGAATTCGGATATTTTTCAGTTATTTACATCATATTGAGTGGGAAACGTTTCATAACACATTTTTACTTCTCTAGCTAGGTTATCTGGTACGTTTTCACAATAATGCTGTACTAAGACACAGCTAAATACAACAGCAATTACAACAAACTTCATAAAAATCTCTGTAAATACGAAAAGCAACACGATACTGTGTGCTGGCAATGTCTCCCGCGCACAAGTGGCAAATTCCATAGGAACAAATTTTCTGTCATAAAAGGAAACAGTGGTCCCAGTTCTCCATTCGTATTTGCACAAATTTTGCATTAAAGTAATTCGCATATAGCAGGAAGACAGTGCATAGATGCGCCTCTCAGTGAAATATAAGGCGTTTCATTCGCAGTACGTGATGGCCCACTTCACATGTTCATTGTAAACATTGGACTCTAACATTCGCTGTAATAAGCTACTAATATATAAACTTTCTACTGTGTGATGGTGAGAGTAGTGTTTACTTAAGTTTCTTCCTAATACTGGTTGTCTTGGGAGCAGTTCTGCTCAGTGGTTAGTATAGGAAAGTAATCGCGCCTCACTCCTGAATCACCGCGTTACGTCTAGGGTGGTAAAACAATGGATCTAATGATAATATAAGAATTACACTCGTTTTAATCTCATGATAATTTTTTTAAATCTTTTTCCACTGATGAAATGCTATGAAGAACGAAATAAGTGATGAAGCAAAGTCTGAATTTACATAATAATTTTTAGTGGTCGGTCATATCAAACAAGAAGACACAAACGACCATTTTTGTTGCTGATACATGCAGAGGGCCTCATAGTTTCAGAACAAATTTCAACTTTTGGTTAATGATTCTTTGTTGGGCTCTAGTGAACTAGCATATATACATTGATCTGCACCTATTTGATACACACTAAATGGCGTGTTTTCCATGTATCGTGACGGCCAATAACCATTGTGGGTACATCACCTGATGACTAATTACTTCCGCCTTACAGGTCATGTTTTTGTCGAGTTTGTATGTCACTAAAATGTCAAAAAATTCATGTACGAATTTTAACAAAATTTGCATTGATAGTTAGGCATGCTAAAAGGAACAGATTATTATTTATTGGTTAAGGTCGGCCCGTCCGTGTGTTTGCTTGTTTTTCTGTTTTTTTTTAGCTTCAAATCTCAAAAATTTATGAACAGATTTTTATCATATGTATTTACAAGAATTGTTAGGTACTGTACACTGAGAAGAGTAAAAAGCCAAATTTTGTAATGATCTGTTTGTTCTTTCGTTTGTTTATTTCTGAGTTTTATTTTTACTTGCTTGCAAAGATTCTTTACAAGTTATGAACGGATCTTTGTGAAATTAGATTTAATTATTAATTCAACACCTTGAAGTCCCTGCAAAAAAATATGAACATTGCTAATCCCTTCTTGCCTCTTTTCTGGGTGGAGTTACAAATTCAACGTCGTCAGTTCTGTGGGCCAGCTAACTCAAAATTTTTAATATTTTTCACATCTCAGACAATCCACCTGAGTGCCTGACAAAAAAATCATTATTATGACTCACCTCCTTCTGCCTCATTTTGGGTGGACAGAGAGAAAACATTCATCGCCGTTATTTTTGAGAGCTAACTAATTCTAGTTTTTGGAATGGATCACATCTAGTTGAACCCATCAGACTCGGCAAAAAATTATGAACATTGCTCAACTCGTTCCAATACTTTTCGGTGGACAGACAATATATGTATATTCGACTATAGCGCCTTGTGGCGTATGACCATCACCCACAGTAGGGGGCACATTCAACCCCCCCCCATTTTAGATGACCAGCTGATTCTATTTTTTTGGCATTGTTCATATCTAAAATCAACGCAACTGACTCCCTAAAACAATTATGAACATTGCTCAACTCCTTCTGCATCTTTTCGGGTGGAATTATGAATTCAGCGTGGTTGTTTTTATGGCCAACCAACTTGAAATTCTTGCTATTTTTCGCTTCTCAGTTAACCCACCTGACTGCTTAAAAAAGTTAGTATAGCTATCATGGCTCAACTCCTGCCTCTTTTTTGGAATTGGGTGGACAGACAAAAAAATTCATCGCCGTCAATTTTTATGGCCAACTAATGGTGATGATCAGTTGAACCGTTTCTGTTCTTGCCAATGTTTGTTAAAGTTTTCTCAGAATGTAACTTAAAAAGTTACAGACTGATTCCCAATAAAATTACAGAAGCTGTTATTACGGTTATAAGGCACAATTGACCAAATTTTGGTGATGACAGACAAGAAATTCTAATGTCAGGATAAGTTTGAATTTGAACACTGCCATGCTGGGGGGGGGGGAAGGTAAGGGCTCTTTGAGTATAGTTAAGTGGGGTAAAAAATGTATTACCCACATTAGGGGTAATTTATACATTACCCGACTTTACCATATTCTAGTTGAGAAAGTAATGTATTAGTTAATAAAAAGAAAGAGTAATGAAGAAATACTGAAGGCAGTGATGAATTACACGAAGGAAGTTATGGCAGAAGTGACTTAAATAAGTAATGAAAGAAATAATGATGCTTTCGGCCTAGACTTTTGCCTCCCATTTAATGAACTTGACTTCTATCGACATTTTCTATGTTTTGAAAGGCTAATTTGGATTTTACAGAACTTTCCATGCCTCAGTTTTTGTGATTTTAATGATCAATTACGCTCTCTTTCATTTCGCCATTTTTACAATTTCATGCCTTAAAAATCTCTTCCTCGATTGTTTCAAAATCAGATATAACCTTACTGAAAACTTTAGCTGCAAATAAAACAATAGTCATCTCAAAACCAGACAAAGGAAGAGGTGTTATTCTATTAGATCGCCAAAAATACATAAACAGTCTGTTAAATGTTATAAGTGATTCATCTCGTTTTAAAGAAATTACGGAACCTATTCATAAATAGGCTATGTACAACGAATTGAGGATAAAATTAACAATTTCTTGCGGAAACTTAAAAACATGCAATTTCTTTCTGAAGGCGACTATGACAGCTGCCGCGTGACCGATTCAGGTCCTGGTGTTCTGTATGGCCTCCCTATAAGGTCCATAAAACAAACTTCAGTTCACAATTCCAGATGCAACCCATTTTCGCAGCCTACAAAACGCCCAGCTATAATCTTGCTAAGTTTTTAGTTCCAATTTTCAGCCCCTACACGTTTAATAAGTATTTTGTTTTGAATTCCAGTACGTTTTCAAGAGAAATTTCACAGTTTGCTAATGCCAATTCATACTTCACGGTCTCATTCGGCATAGAAAACTTGTTTACAAACATACCGTTAGCTGAAATCATCCACATCTGTCTTAATCAATTGCATCATAATACCTACCATGGATGTACTAGGCCTTTCCCGATCTTTTTTTAAATCACTACTGGAGCTAGCAGTGCTCAATTCGATCTTTCTTTTTTTAACGAAAATATTACAAGCAGTTAGAGGGCCTAGGCATGGGCTTACCACTAGGCCCTACATTTTCTAATATATCTATGTCATATCACGAACGAAACTGGTTAGATGAATGTCCCTCCGATGTTAAACCTCTCTTTTATTGCAGGTATATTGATGATACCTTCCTTTCATTCCGAGATAGATCTAATGCTACAAATTTCTTTAACTATCTGAATGGAAAACATCCAAGCAAAAATTTTATACTAGAACAGGAACAAAATAATAAACTATCGTTTTCAGACTGTCGTATCACTCGAGAAAATAACACTTTTATCAGTTCTGTGTATTGCAAACCTACTTTTACCGGCTTTTTAAGTTTTTGTAGCCTTAGATTTAAGGTCAATAGTATTTGTTCACTTTTAGCTCGAACATATCCAATTAGTTATAATTTTTCTACTTCACACTTAGAGTTTGCGTTGTTCCTGTGCCCACCGCTAAGACTAATAAACTTTTTATCACTGTCCCATATTTTGGCCAACAGTCCGGAAAGCTCAGACGTGAACTTGTACAGTAAGTTAGCAGATTTTTTACTTGGATTGACTTGAACGTTATTTTAGTCAACAATTTTAAAATAGGTTCATGTTTTGGCTATCAAGAAAAGCTTCCTGCTAGTATGCTCTCGTCTATTGTTTACAAACACTGTTGTCCACTGCGCGGATCTGAGTACGTTGGGAACACCACCCGTACTTTGCGAACACGTAGGTAAGAGCATGCTGGCAGGAGTTTTAGAACAAGTTCAATTTTAGCCCATCCTCCAAATTCTTCCATTAGATCCCTTACAGAATTTTGCAACAGTCTAATACAAGATGATATTTTCAGTATTTTAGGCTCCGGCAACTCTCCTTTAGAGCTACGCATTTTTGAGTCCCTTTACATATGTAAACTTAAACCGAACCTAAATGACATGCAGTCATCCCATCCCCTCCAAATTGTAAATAGTTAGGTTTGCCTTTTTAGTTGAAATCTCTTATTGCCTCCTGTCGGATTTCATTATGTAGAGCCCTAGTGAGAAATTTTAACAGTTTTCTGCATGTTTTTCCGTTGCTGAAGATGGCCGAAAAGCCGAAACGTTCGAATTTTAAGTAAAATGGCTTTTAGAACAGTGGACTTTGCCCAAATACTTTTATTTAAATTGTGTAAGGCTGTGCAACCTAATCTAATTAAATAACGATGTGCTGAAGAAAATCGTGAAGTAATGACGAGATGAAAATCAGCTACAGAAAACTATGCAAAACAAAGCGGAGGGAGTAACGAAAGAAACAGCGGTGGAAGTTAGAAAGGAATAACGAATCAGGTAACAAAAGAAGTAGGGGAAGTTGTAATGAAGGATATAAACATGGAATGAAGCATTGGAGTGATTTATTTACTTATAATAACACCTATGCAATAGTATACATGCACAATAAAGTTTTCAATTCACCCTTTCCACTTCAAAATAAAGCTAATTTCATTTCAAATTTTGTACAAGAGGTTGCCTTACTTCGTATCCTGTGCATCATAATTAACTTATAATAATAAAAAATCTTTAACAATTTTTTGTGGTTAGAGTAACTCTTAAATTTCGGTTTAGTTTAGTTTCGTAACATTTCAATGTCAGTAACTGACGACATTACATGAGTTATTTGGTATATCAAGAAGAGTAAATGACTAAGTTTTTGTGTGTGTGTTGCAGTGTTACCTCTGTGTTTGACCTTGTGTTTGTTGCCATAATAACTCCAAAAGTTATGTGGATGGATCTTTTTCAAATCACAGAATTATTAGGAGCAATATAAGGCACAATTGTTACAATTTTAGTGATGATCGTTTAGGCATTTTGTGTGATTGAAATCTGAAAACAGGTGAAATGACTATGTATCAATAATTTTTTTCCTTTTCACTTATAGTCTATTTTTATTTTTTGCTTTGTTTTCCCTTTCTTCCTTGGGTATCACTCTGTAGACTCATTTATTGACTTCCCTGCTTTGCCTCACAAGTTCCTGTGGTCGAGCCCAGTAATTTGACGCTTGGCTTCGCCGCATGAGGCTCGATGTGCTAATTTCTCAAGTGTGCAGTGATACGCCCGATCCCATGACTGTCCTGCAGTGGAGTTTTCACAGCTTCGCTTGTAAGCGGTTTTCCTGTGTTCGCTCGACTCTGAAGCTGAGTCTTAATGAGCGCAGACACTAAGAGACTTTTAGAAAGTATCTGATCGAAAGGTTAGGAGAGTCTTAAGTAGATTTGTGTGAGGGACCAAATATTGAAGGATCGCATATACAGATCTTGCATATCTCGCGCGGTTCTTTTTTCGCAAGGAAGAAGCGGGATTGCAAAGAAAACTAGGACGCCTCGTGGCTTAACACCATCACCCGAGGTGGGAGCAAATTTCATCACCGTCATTTTTTATTGCCATCTATTTCAAGTTTTTTGGCATGAGTCAAATCGACGGCAACCCACCAGACTGACTGCAAAAAAATATGAACATTGCTCAACTCCTTAGACCACTTTAATAGGTGGACAGGCATACATATATACAAATTTATATACTATACAAGTTTCATTGAAACGAAGATGTTTTCGAAGCTTACAGAGCTTTACAGCTTCCTTTTCCACTTCACGAAACCTAGATTTGAGTTCTGCAGCGCAAATACGTAGAAATTTATCTACAATTATATGTACAAACAATTATGCTTAAATCTTCAACGAAAACATTATCACCTCTCTCACTTTGTCCGCGAGTGATAAACACTGAACTTGACGGGAAAGAGCTAGAACATCACGAAACGCATAACTCAAGGTCGTTCAACTACACAAATTTGCCTATTCGCGGGAGTTAGCTCTATCACTTGTCACATACACTGCTCCAACTGAAACAACCAATGCCGATTGTGACTATTGCAGTGTTGTTAGTGATAACCTTCTACTGAAAATAGGATAAGAAACGCAACAAAAACAGTTACTTCTTGGTCGGACAACAAGTATCCAGCTAACCACGTGGAGTAAAGTACACTGAGGACCAAGGAGGTAGAATAGAGCCTCCTTGCTGAGGACAAGGAGGTTGAATACAGGGGATGGAGCAAAGCCAAGGGCAAAGCCATATTTCTCAGTTCTAGCTACGTGAACTTTTCATCTCGCGACGGCTGGGCGTGTGTTCATGTCTGCTTGCCGTTGACCTGTTCACGAAATATATTCTTCAAATGAGAAATATAAGGCAATGTGATTGTACCTTTGTCTCGACGAATGATGGAAAAAAGTTAGTGGAGTATGTTACAAACCAATGTTTCAACAGTACAATTTCTTTACGAAAAAATTTGGATTATTTACTTAAAGCAATTCAGTTCAGCCATGGCGACTGCTTCTCCCGCCGCTTTTTCAGCCAGCAGGTCCACGGCCACCTGCCAAAAGCAGCCATTTCTCTCGTGCAGCACCAGGGAAGATGAGAGTTCGACCTCATATAGAAATCAACGTGTGAACTCTCGAGCCCAGCTGACAGGCCAGGGTTGCTAAGTCCCTACTCCCTAGAGCAGTGGTTCCCAACGGGGGTGCACCTTTCAGGGGGTGCGAGACTTCGATAAAAGAAACTTGGATACATAAATATGTATTGAAATTTGTTGTAAACGTCATTCTTTTTCTTTCATCAGATGAGTTTTCACTTTTTCATGTGGTGCGACTACATACATATTAAAAGTTTTCTATGTGTGAAAGGTTGAGATGTTAGGAACCTCTATGTAGTATAGAGGGAGATGACGCACATATATTGAGCAAGAGAGCAGAAAATGTTTCTAAATGAAATTTGAAACCAAATAGACAAATGAAACCTGTGCATGCACCGAGAATAAGCAAAAAGAAAGAAACTGACGCTTAATAGAAAGGAATCGAGCCATAATTGTGTAAGTGGCAGCCGTTACAAGAAAAATACTGGAGGAGATGCAGCATTGAGCAGGACTGGGGATAACACTTCTAAAGGAAATTTAAGATGAGATAGACAAGTGAAACCTGTGTGTACGTGCACCGAGATTATGCAAAAAGAAATAAATTAACGCTAAAATAAAAGGAATCGAGCCGTAATTTTGCAAATGGCACCCGTTACAAAGAGTACATTGAAGGAGTTGCAGTATTGAGCAAGACTGGGGATAACGCTTCTACAGAAAATTTCAAATGCAGATACACAAATAAAACCTATAAATTTAATGCATCGAGATTAAGCAGTAAGAAAGTAATTGACGTTCAAAGGAAGGGAGCCATAATTGTGCAAATGGCAGCCGTTACAAGCAATATATTAGGGCAGCGGTTCCCAACCATGAGTAAGTCGCATTCCACGAGGGGGGGGGGTTACTAGATGATTTTCCCGTGGATGAGAAATCTTGGATAAAATGAGGTTGGACACATAAATTTGTTCACAAATTTTGAGTGAATTTCATTCTCTATCAGATGCGTTTATATTTTTGTAGGGGGTGCGAGATCGTAAAACTTTCTAGGGGTGCCAGGCTTGGAGAAGGTTGGGAACCGCTGCCCTAGAGAGTTCTACAGCCAAATTCATCTAGTGTCACTGCCAGATTGAGCTCTTCACTGCCAAACCCTCATCGATATTATTTTATATGTGCTCGTCACAAGTCGTTTTTATTAAGAAAACAAGGATTAGAAACGCTGTTACAACTCTGTCATCATCATCGTCATTATCAAGTCGCAAGCACACGCACAAACTTTTTTCCCTGGAGTTGACTAAAATATTTCGCATCGCGCAATTTGTTCTGAAACTGCTTTTCAAAAGAAAGAGTGGTGTTTATGACCAGCACACAACACGCACGACATAGCCTCAAGTTTCGAAGTTTACATCCGACACCAGCTTCAACTATCAACGACTCAGCTTGGCGAACGCGATTCCCATAGACCACAGAAAAATTCTCAAATAAACACCATCTCCAGTCTACGGCACTTGAACGTACACGATAAAGGGATAAATTGGGACGGCTTGAATGCAGAACTGCAGTCAGTGAACTGTGACGTGCTTCTAAATAACTGAATAGAAAGCGAAAGCATCAAGGAGACATTCGAATACATTTTATTACAAAAGTGCATGAAGTACCTTATCCCGGTAAAAAGAAAATTTCATAAAAGTCGACACCGCAAATTCCGTAAAAGACTACTTAAGAAACGGGCAAAACTTATCAAATGTCAGCAATCGACGAAATTACTACAACGCAAATCCAAGTGAAAAAGGAAGCTAGATGAAATAGAACGTCAGCTTGCAAGATCACACGACGAAGAAAAACCAGAAAAAAGAAAAGAAAGCCATCGAAAAAATTAAAAGCAATAGCAAATATTTTTTTGCCTTTGCATCGCACCGTTCCTCGATAAAATAAAAAATCTGACCACTGATAAATGATACAGGATCCATTGTTAAGAATGACCAGGAAATGAGCGAAACACTAAGCCGTCAATATCAAAAAGTCTTTAGTGACAAACTTCAAAATCCTGAAATCCCAAGAATTTGATTTAACTACAAACTACCTAACCGTCTTTGGGTTCACAAAACTAAGCATTGAACTAGCCATTGACGAACTTAGCGGCAACAGTGCAGCGGGACCAGATGATGTGCCTGTAAAATCCTTAAGATGTGCAAGCTAAGCATCTTCACCTCCTATACCTTATGTGACGGAAATCAATGGATGATGGAGAAATTCCACGCACCTACAAGCACGCGATTATTTTCCCTATTCCTAACACTGGCAATAGCATGGATCCAGCGAACTATAGACCTGTCTCCCTAACTAGCCACGTAGTGAAGACGTTTGAAAGGGTCCTTAGGAAACACCTTGTACATCATTTAGAAAGCAATAAGCTGCTTACATCAAATCAACATGGCTTTCGCCATAAA
>LQNS02276883.1:13244755-13268049 GCA_001587735.2 Parhyale hawaiensis | reverse complement strand
GCCTATTTTCTGCCTATCACTTTCAATGGAGCTTGAGAGGAGCACCAGAGCCTCCAACCTGGGCTAATTTCCGCCTATCTATTTCGTTAAGAGCGTGACACCAAACATATAAATATAAACACACGACGGTCATTCTTAGTATTAGATAGATTTACCTAAAAATTTTCTAGTACAAGGACCATTTCTCCTGCATTTCATCTCATAATACGGCTTACCTTAGCCTGAGCTATAGGCCATCGGGATATCTTTCTTTCGTGTCCATTGCGCTCCCTTCCTGTTTCATACTAATGATGGGTCGGATCTCATTTTTTTGGACATCTGCTGATGCGGATGCAACTGCAGATGTTGCAATTTTGACATCCGCGGATGCAGATGCGGATGCGAATGTCAAAAAAGGTGCGGCTGTGCCGCAGATGCGAATATTCACTCCATAACAAACACACGCACCCCATCTTATGACGGCAGTGTATGTTTATACAACACTTGGGGGGCGGGGACTTAGATGGTGCTTTGTTGACAGGGACAGCGCTTGCACACACTTCAATCCAAATGATAATTTGCAGTTTTTAGCACTATGGATGAGCTTAGCGGATTTTACAGTCCTGACATCCGCGGATGCGATTGCGGATGTTACCATCTTCGCATCCACAGATGCGGATCAGGATGTCAAAAAAGGTGCGGATGCTCCGCGATGCCAATATTTTCCCCATCACTATTTCATAATACTATTTATGACACTTTCCTCTGTTTTTCCTCTTCTTTCCCCACTTCTTACTTTAATGCGAGCTCATCCTGCATGGGAATACTCTCGTGTATATTTCTTCCTTTTAACCTATATAATCCAAACCACTGAAGTTAAGTAATGCAGTCATTAGCAGATCAGACCCTTCCGAAGGCTCCCTGTTTCATAGCTGGATCGATTACCGCTGCCAGGACTATTTGTTTTGCTACAGTACTCCTATGAGAATAAGTGTTAACGTGTTAAAAACAGCGACAAAGGAGGCTTAATATTGACTATTATATTGTTATATTAATATCAAACCTCCTTGCCTCTACATCACCCTTCATATCCAGACCTTGACCGACGAGCGCACTCCCGACCCTCATTCTCTGTCAGGTGTTCGTGGTTCCTGTCAGAGATCAGTGATAGATACTTTATGTTGATTCTTGTACCCGCAGGTTCAAGAGTTACCCACATATGAGATGCCGATTTGTACATTTCGTATCCCTGCGTAGGATTATAGTTCTTTGAATCAGCCCAGAGCCTCTTTACTCCTTGTCCGTCTTTGGGTAGGGTCGACTGTGGCGCCAATACTTAGCCTTTGAGGTTTGACTCGTTCGATACGTCAGGCAGAAGCTTCGGATCTGCCACTTTGAAAAGTGTTTCAAGTGTTAGTAGCAACGCGATTACGTTGAACCTTCTCAAAAGTCCACTTTAAGTTGCAAAGTTGAATTTCGTCAAGTCTCATGAGCAGCCGATTAAGGGCCAATGCCTGAAAAGCAGTTCAGCAGGTCGAAGCCAGCGCACCTGCTTTCGAACAAATGAAGCCTCGAAAGCTTAATTTTAGCGCCCAATCGAACATGTCCTTTACATGTACTGTCAAGTCATCCCGTGCCTTAAACGTTCCAAACGCGTGAAATGAACTTCACGTAATATTAGAGGGGGCACATGAATATCATGTTGGTAGACAACCCGTATCTACGAAAATTGAGACAGGTCTCGAGTTTATAACAAAAGCCAGTAAACAGAACTCTAAGGAAAGTGTACATTGTCGAAAATAGAGTCCTGATGAAGATATTGAAGAACTATACAAGCGTTACTTTAGGGTGCCCGCGCATATGCAAAGGCAACGCGAGGCGATCCAAGGCGATTCTAAGCGATGTTGAAAGACCTCGCGCACTGAGGCAACACGAAGCGATGCTCACGGACGCTGAGGCTGTTATTCATGTAGTTCATTCTTTAATTTTCAGATAATATTGAATCAAATAAATATTACATATTACAATAAACTTTCACCGAAATGTTTTTGTACTTTTACTATCCAATATCCTATATTATTCGGCTGATTGCTGCATCATTTTTAAAACCAGCTCATTTTTAAAACCATCAACTTTGTATTTAACAATCGCATATTTATATTTTGGAAGGAAGAGTTCTGTTGATACAAAAAAATCACCTCGTGTTACCCAAGATTTGTGGCAATGGCGGAATTCATAAGTATACATACAGTATATGTATTCTTATATATACTTCGTGGCTTAACACAACACCGGGCTAAAATCGCCCTTCAGAACGGCAGCTTGTCGTCGTAATGGGCGATTTATGAAAAACTCCGCCCCTCAGGATAAATAGGATGGGCCATAGGCCATAGGGTTACGTTAGTTTTGGTTCATCCATCGTATGCAATGGGGCCAGGCTACCCCATGGGGTAGCCTGGCCCAGCTTCCTGACTGCGTTTGCCCGCTTCCCATACCGTCCAACGCTTATATAAGGACCCTCGTTCCGCACTGTAGTCATTTGCCTTTAGGTCCCTCCATGCCAACACTGTCCCGACTTAGTCCTTACCTAGTAAAATTTTCTTTTTCAGTCATCCTTTGCATGTTAGTATTTTAGTTACAATTTCTGAAGATGGGAATTTGAAATTTCCTGAAACGTTTAGATTTTAATAAAAGTGTGTCCACACTTCAGTATATTATTTTATGATAACAGTTTTTTCTGAGCAACAGACGCTTTGCGTCAGACAGCATTTTTTTTTTTTCAGGCGAGCAGCATTTGTAGGATTAAAGCCAACTGAGCGGGCCAAATAATGTCAACAGATACGTGGGCGCGGTGTCACCGGGACGCATTTCCAGGTAAAACATCACTCGTTCAGAGCCTTTTTTTTTTTTTTTTTTTTTGTTAATCGTGTAGAGAGCGCTTATGGATCGTTTCATTACGACGGTAACATCTAACATCGTTACCGTTCTTCGTTTATTAGGCGTTGCAAAAATACATACATAACCAACCTAACCTAACCTAGTCTATACAAACTTAGTATTGCCAAACGTATCGTAAGCTGATGTGTCCGAATCTAATTTCCCGCAGTCCAGCCCACTATCTAATAGGTAATACTAGAACACCCTAGCTGCATGAGAGCGCATACCTCCGCCAAGCTTAGCAGCGTTAACGAAAAATTCAACTTAGGGATGAAGCCAAAATATCCTTTCTGTCCTCGCCGAAATTTGAGTTTTTTGTCTCTTTAAACACCAATACCAGTTTCAGAAATTTTCTTCATGATACGTTCGTAATGTTTTGAGTTACATAAGAACCATACGCAAATTATTAAGCCCGCTGCTGACGAGCGTCGAAAAACAAGAACGTTTCACTTTCCTGGAACAAAAGGTTCTGTCACCGTGACTACATCTCAACGTGTTGGAACATCGCAATAAAATGAACTTTATTGCGAGCTAAAACTCACCCAAAATTAAGCAAGATATTCCAAACTGTGCAGTTGGCATTTGCCGTAGAAGAATTTTTGCAATGGCAGCTTGGATTTAAAATAAGTCATTTTTGACAGTTGATATCTGGCCAAGCCAAAGTTGTGCCACGTAGCGATAAAATCGGATGAGTAAGGAGAAACGTTCCCGTGTTTCGACTCTCGTCTGCAGCGGGCTTTGGTCAAACACACAAATGGACGAGCCGATCAGCACCAAAATTTGGTCATTTAAGTCCTCCAGCATTTGTAATAATTTCCACAAATTTCATGAACAACTAGTAATAACTTTTCTTGCTATGTTGCAGACAAAGAAAAACAAATAAAGAGACAAACAAAGAAACGGGCTAACAAATCTTCAGAAAAAATTAGTCGTCTTCTTCGTAACATACCTAACAATTCCTGAAAATTTCATGAAAAGCCGTCTATATTTTTTTTAGTTATACCAAGAAAAAAGGTAGGCAAACAAATAAACAGTAAAACGGGTTCACACCAAAAGTTAATCATTTGTTCCTGTAACATGCCAAACAATGCTTATAAATATCGCCAAGATCCTTCCATAACATTTGAAATATCTTGGTGAGAGACATACAAACAAATTCGACAAACATAACCCCTTTGGTGGAGGTAATAACATGAATATACCAACTTAACTTTCAGATGAGGCAATCAAATGAAAGAGACTTGCATGCGTTCGGAAACTGATCAGACCCACCAGGTGTTCTCGGTCAGAGCTCCAGGGAGAAGAAGCAGCAGCAGCAGCAGCATCAGCAAGAGTGTGTAATTAAGCGTGTAGCTTCCAAGCGCTCCGTGGCTGAACAGCCTCAAATGGAGCTGTCGGGCTTCCGGCCGACGGCCCTTTACATCAGACCTTTTGACTACAGCGCCGTCGGTGCGCCTCCGTGCCTGCCTGCGGTGCAAAAAGTCTTCTTCGGCGGTAAGCAGTCAATGGAGCTTCTCGAGGCGCACATGGTCTTTTTGTGTGTGTGTTACAGTACGGCTGGTGTTGACGTGGTGCTATTTCATGTATTAATTATTGAATCGAGTCACTGCAAATATGATTTCTTGTAGAGAAGTCATAAAGATATTTCGCCTTGAACTCCCTAGATCGGACCTGGGTAGTTGGGAATTCGAAGAATAATTTGCTTACTTCTTGGCACCTTATACCAATCAAGAAAGCGCGCATCGACTGGTTCGATCGATCATACGCAGTCACTGGTTCTTGAACTTAACCCTAATTTGTTTATGTTTGTGCTACCTTGCTCTAAAGGTTTTTTCCCGTGGGAGTAAAATAGTAACACTGAACAAACAGTAAAAAAACCTCTACGGTTATAAAAACAACCTGGTTCAAGTACGGCATAGATACGAAGTGCGAGCTAATAGCTTTGATATGATCCTTTTCCTCTTTCCTTCTTCAGATATGTAAGTGATTTGACATACTGACAGTAGCTCATCGAGGGCAGCTCTCTGCGAGTGGGCCTGCTGGCCCGTTTACTAAATAACAGCTATTGACTTGGCCAAATATTTCATTCGTTTTTGCTTAAGTATCAACTTCCGGGCCATTTAATCTTTGTTCCTATATTCCTTTTCTTTGGATATTGTACTCGGAACAGCGACTACGTACATTTGCATCAGTGGAAAATAAGCCCCGAAAGAGGGATGTTCTAATACTTTGCTTACATTTCAACCCTTGAATTGAAGGATCAGGCGGAGCAGTGTCGGCGCCTTGTGTTTCAACTCTACAGAAGAGGAAAGAAAGGAGCAGAAACTGGCCGAAAGATACGCAATGTGCGTGAAGAGAATGTTGTTTCAGGACTGGTGTGCCAGGAAGGGTTAACTCGACTTCGATAAGAGAATTTTCAGTAGGAGATGTACCTCGCTCCTGCTGGCCTAAAGAGATTGCTACCAGCCAGCTGAAAGCTGTTGTCGAACAAGACACTAGTCTGACGACGAGACAAATCCCAGATATTCTCTACATATCCAATACAAGCGTGGAAAATGACTTAAAGCCTGTAAATAAATAACAAATTTTCCGACCAGCCCAATAATTTCAACGTACCGTGCCTTGACTCACTGGATCATGCACGATCGCTCTAGAAATGAAAATGAGAAATGCCCAACCTCTTTCTTGCCCCGATGCCCCATCAAACACCCACCGCCCGCGTGACCGCACACCTTGGTCCCATTGGATCGGACTTGATCGGTTTCGGAAGGGAGAACTCATGAGATCGTGACTCAAGCTTCAAACGGTCATTACACCGCGCCATGGCGGCGGTCACGGGGTCAGCTCTTTGGCGCCTCCGCGGCACCTCGGAGAGGAGCTTTGCAGCAAGCGAAACACCGCAACTCCGGAGCGTGGACCACCTCACTCCCAGTCTCGGACTGAGACGTCGAGCTCAATGCTTCCAATTCTTCCTTCCTTCAGCAGACTTTAGTCGGACAATAGACGCGGTAGGGTGAGGTTGTGGAAGACATTGATCCTGCCCAGCTCAGTTAAACTGTATCTTTTTCCGGTAAATTTCGAGATTGCTAGATCGTGGTTGTTCACGCTGAATAATTTATTTTTAGCTACTGTACACAATATTATTGTGCTCTCAAAAAAATTTTCCAAAAGTGATCGGTTGTCAAATTTCGATCAGGATAATTTAATGAAAACATTATAGAACGTGAAAAAAATGATGTATTTTCTGTGACTGGAAGCATTTCAGGTTCGCATGCTTTGGAACACCGAAAAGCAATCGAAATGTCGCCCCCATCTTACATCGCACCCAACATGTGCGCTGCAATCACCAGGTGAGAGCCACACATAGAGGAAAGCCGTAGGGGGGTCATGTTTTGTGCGTTTTTTCTACTGCTTAGACAAATTTGGCAGGGGTAGTTGTTAAAATTTATTCACAAACTTATCTATGCAGCGAGTCTCGAAGGCACTGTATTCATCGTAGTCAAGCTGCAATCAGAAAGTTATTTATCCGGTACTTTAAATCCCTCCTCATCGTCGCCAAAATTTGTTTGGAAAGCTAATCAACTCCAGTGATTTAATGCGTCGATATGCTCTCGATCTAAATATTCACCAAACACATTATTCTTGTGGTACTATTTTATTGATTTGGATTGTCGATACGCCATGTAGACAGACAAGATATTCACCTATATATGTAGACGTTATGGGCACAATCTAGCGGGTGCGAAAACAAAAGAATTTTATATTGTATATTTTTCACGATGATTTAAGTTGTAACATTTCATCATAGCTATAAAAAAATTCAAAAATAAGAGTTTTTTTTTCGTTATTTAGTGTGTTACTTCATATTATAGTAAAAAAAATAATATTCCTTCATAAAATGTCCTTTTCAACTAAAAATTTCAGTTGTTGCTATTTATTAAAACTCATACAATGAGATTTTCCAGTTTCTTTGTCGCTACGCATTGCCACTAAAATAACGAAAGTTAGTTTTCTATGATTTGGGATATCGATACGTATTGCAGGTATTACCATGTAAAGTTGGTTTTGTGGTGGTTGGTTTTTCCTACGTTCTACCGCAACGGTCGTATGTATTTCCAAGCGATTTAGCATATCGTCCAGTGTTGAAAATTGAAGTATTTCGCTTTATAAATGCGCTTCAACCACATTAGAGTACCAGTGTACCGCACATACGTATTAAGCAACACTGTTTTTCTTAGAGAAACTTCTTTTGTCTTTGGTCCTTAGATATAGAGTTTGGTTTTTGCTGTGAGTTTCAGTCAAGTTTTTACTCATATTTGTATGACAAGTGCCGGTGTTATTTTTTATATAAGTCAACAAAAGAATTTTATTTGTCCATAATTCATGTTTATCTAGCAAGTACGTTCATTAATTTAAGATAAATTTATATACCTATCTGTTAATTATAAAATTTATCCATTATTGAAAACAAAATTTTCTTTAGATTTTTAACAATATATTTACACTACAAGTACATCCATATAACTAAGACACAAGTTCTCACACTATACTTATTCTACACTTGTTTATAATAGAAGTTTATCTCACTTCAATTGTGTCTTCGCTTTGTATCTAAATCAAAGAATGACCTTTCAATGAAATTCAGGATGAAGTTTGTTTATTTAACTAGCTTCTCTAACTACTATATTCGCTGACCAGCTATTGTTGCACTACAGACCCAGCATACTAGGTGCTTAGTTGATCGCGCCGCTACCCACTGAATGGTAATTAAGTACCATACATTAAGTCCTGAGTAAACTTCGTCCTAAAATTTGTTCGGTCGCTCTTTAGGTGTTTGATTTCTTTCTCTTCTATTGATTCTGGCTGTCCCAACGCACTGTCGCTAAAAACTCTCTTTTTTTTCAACACGGGCGGTTCGCGCACAGTTCTTTAGTCAGTGCGGTACTACAACATATTCGCAGATTCGCTCCATTTCGTCGTAAACGCTCAAATTAAGCCATTAAAGCGCGCTGTCGTTTTTCTGAATGTTGTGTTTATTGTGCTAATTTTTAGGGGAAGGAAAGGTTTGGTCTTTAAGATAACCCTACCGGTATTTGTTACATCCCTATTCGTCGTGTTTGTCTGTCCGTTTGTTTGTCTTTTTGTCTGTCACCAAGATAACTCAAAAAGTCCGCGGACCTAGCAGTTTTGAAGTTCCCACCATGACAACGACATTCGCTGAGAATGTCGAAAGCTTGGTAAAAATAAAATTCGTCGTCCAGCAGAAGTATTATTTTACGTTAATTAAACACATGGAACCTGGATGTCCTTTATTTTCATCGATTAAAGACCTGTGTGTATTAACATGCTTACCTCCGCCACGGAGGTTATGTTTTTATCGAGTCCAGTTGTTTGTCTCTCTGTCTGTCACCCGGATAATTCAATAGGTTATGAACGGATCGTTATAAAATTTGCACAGATTGTGAGTGATGTTAGGAGGAACATGCGATTAACTTTTGCTGAAGATCCGTTCAACCGTTTGTTTGCTTGTTTTGTCTGCGGTTTTTTTTTTTTCATAACTCAAAAAGTTGTGGGCGGATCTTTATGAAACTCGCAAAATTTGTTGGGGATTTTACTAGGAACAAATGATCAAATTTTTGTGTTGATCTGGTTGTTCGTTTATTTATTTCTCTATGCTGGTTTGTTTGGTTGACAGTAACATATTTCAGAAAGTTATGGACGTATATTCTTGAAATTTCTAAGAATTGTTAAAAATTCTAATCTGCACAAATGACCAAATTTTGGTCATAATCTGCTCGTCTGTTTGTTAAACTTTGTGTGTTTGCTTGTTTGACTAATTAGCTATCACTCGCGAGCGAAGAGAAGAGAGGTGATAATGTTTTCGTTGAAGATTTAAGTACATAAATTTGTATATATATTTGTCCCCCAAAAAAGAAATAGAATGAGTTGAGCATTGTTCATATTTTCTGTAGGGAGTCAGGTGGGTTGACTGAAATGTGAAAAATGCCAAAAATCTAGTTATCTGGCAATCAAAAATGACGGGGTTCAATTTCTCCCGACCGCGGGTGTTGGTCAGACGCCACGAGGCGTTCTAGTGTTGGTAGATATAGGCGTTTGTCAGAACGCAATTGAAAAAGTTACTTACGAAGCTTCAAGAAAGTTGCAAATACTGTTATAAACATGAAAAGAGGTAAAATTGACCTAATTTTGGTGATGATAAAACAGCCTTCTGGATTTCAGCTCCAATTTGTATTTTTCGTTAACAATGCTTTGCTTGGCGGACCTATTCGAGTATGCGCTCTCAGAGTGCTCCAGTTATTTATTTGTCCATTTTCTGTGACGCTCTATGGGAATAAGTTAGGAAGAAATTCGAGCCCTGACGTGTCAAAGTTCCAATAACAACGACCCTGCACCTTACGCAGGCGTGCTTATATACTGGGAACTCCACGTCCTGTTCTATGATTAAGGCAGTCCGAATCGTGACCTGCTGGGATGTGCCTGTTCCCGATGTTGTTCTGCTAATCTCTACTCTTGTACACCTCGTAGAGCTAAGTTAGCGACATCATTGCCACATCTGCCAGGACAATATGTCGTCTTGCAAGCGGATTCGCATAGATTGTTGTATCTTTGCATCTATTCACCTGTTCCTGTGATCACGAAATAAAGAAGATGAATAATCAACAGTGAGTCGTCATGCGAGTCTTTTACATAAGTTTAAGAAGCTTCATTTGTTACCGAAACTCACTCATCCTCAGAAAATCCAAAGAGTACCAACAACACAGCATCGGCATGCCAGACAAAGACGCAACGATATCATGATGCCACGGGGTTGTTATCGTGCAAATTAGAGGCGGCTTAACAGTTAAAAATATCGATGAACTTTGAGCGCGCCTGCGTGAACCCGATCGTTTTTCATGAAGTTACTGAAAACCACTTGACTGTGATATACATCAAAGCCTGCAGGCAGACTGCTGCATTTTCCTTAGGGAAATATTTTAGAGAGTAGATAGTAGAGAAAAAAAATGGGGGTTCTTGCTGAATTACCTACTGATTTTCTGCCGTCGTTTACTGAGGGCGCAAGCGATGTAGTAGTAAATAGCACCCGTGTCATAACTCACCTCCATCACTGAAGATCCTAAACTCCTTCGAGTATCCATCAAACCTGCCTCGTAACTCTTCTACCCTTCCGTTTAAGAAAAAGTAACCCACAACTCCCGTGCACTGGGAAGGTATCCAAATAAGTACAGTACGTATCGCCCAAACCAGAGAGGGACATCCCTCACTCAATAAATTATTGCCTGCATCATACCTCACCTCCATAACTAAAGAAATATCCCAAAAGACCCTCGGGTATCCAGGATGCAGTCAACTTCGCCCATCCCTTTAACGATTAGCGGGCCAAAGAACAACTTTTTCACTTCCCCCAATGCCACGGTTCGCTGCTAATGCGCTCTGCTAGGGTGGCTAATGGCTCAATTAATTTTATTACCGCAAGTTTGAGGCGGGAAAAATAAAATATTACGACACTTTTGCCAGCAAAACACAATCGGTCCTGCCAGCCGGACAGCTTACTCAGCTGCTTCTGCTAATTTTTATTATTTTACGGTGTCGGACCACACCTCGACGTTCATTGTGAAGACCATTAATGAACATTCTGGTATTTTTCATTGCTTTCATCGCTGAATGATATCGTAGTAGTTGAATCTTCACGTTGAACAGCCGCCTTTTAATATTGAATTTACAGCGCAGCCAAAGTTCGACGCTGGAGGTTCAACAATCAGTTGGTATCCACAATACGGTGAGCCCTGGGCATTTCCAGTGAATATTTTCTTAAGGCAGCTTAACGTCTGATCAATTCCAAGCCGATATTCACGCCTTATCTTGCATGGAGGATATTTTGCTATCGCAAAACTCGTGGTTGTACAGTACGACTAATGGAAGATCCTGCTTGCAGGGATGAGACCTATACCTAATACAGCAAAACCAATACTGGGAACCGGAACAATAAGAAGCTCAATCACAAAATTTTTGCCTTCATTTTTGACGGCTGGGCCCTCTAGTCTACAATATAATAAAGACCGGTGCCTATTTATCTGTTTGTTTATCCATTTTCTGTCACGCTTTAACAAAACAGATAGGCAAAAATTAGCCCAGGTTGGAGGCTCTGGTCTTCCCCTCAAGCTCCACTGAAAACTGATAGGTAGAAAATAGGCCGGGTTGAAGAAGGTGGCAAACTTAGCTTAATTAGGAACAGTTTAAATTCAAAAATAAAGATATCGCAGGCTTAGTCTGATTCGTGCGAGTATTACCTTCTCCATACATCGAATCTATGCCAAAGTATTGGGCGGCCTCAAGTCTAACTGCACTTCTTGCATTGCCGAAGTTGAAATCGCAACACTGTATATATCTGAAGCTTCCGTTGGCACTCTCATGCATCTTGATTCTTAGTTTCTTCCCACAGATGATTTCGTTGCATCAGCTATTCTTCCAACTTTGATGCAATTGTCGACGAAACATCTTTCAATAACCAAAAGACTATCGGACAAATATGACACGCTAGGGTATCTATGATACCAAATCGAATCAATTCTTTTCAGTGTTGCTGAACTGACTGCAAAAGTAATGAATTATTTTCATGTCAGAAAATAAGAGTGTTGATACTCAGTAATTAGGGTAATTAGGATGCCGTGAACCCTCATCTGGATGATCTTTAAAATTGGCAATTGTACGAAGGAAATCATGGTTAATGAAGAAGGATCAACACAAATTATTTGCTGTCATTATATGACAGCACGGGCACAGTAGTAATATATATAGGCCTAATAGGCAGCTGGCAGCAAGTTATTACATACCAGTCAGACAAGCTCAACGGGTCTTTGATACTGTATTTTTGCCCCTTCTATTATGACCGAAACATACGAGATAACAACTCATATGTTGAATGAGTGCAGTAGAAAACGTTAGCCGAAACTAAAAAGTTTCTCGTATTAAATTGAAAAGTCTACTTCAAAAAATTATATTCTCGAAGAAAATAGATGGTTACTCGGCGCAGATTCAGTATAATATATCGCCTACCCGACAGGTGTAAAATGAGTGCCTGTTAGTTAGGTTAGCCGAACCAATCCTAACCTGACCTGCCCTCACATATTGTTAGATAACAGAACACATGCTTTGAAATAGCCGGTTATTCCTTGCTAGTAATAATTGTGTGGACATCTAATGAAGCTTATTGCTATTTTTTGCAAAAGCCTGGATGAAAGTCTTTAATTGTACTCCGTGCTGGCACCTTATACACTTACATATCTTTAACTATATAATATCATTAGCTAACGGCGTAACCCTAGTGTATCTATCCAGCACTCGCCTGGTGTCCGTTCCGGGTGCGTGAACACTTATGCTATAAAGTGAGTGACAATGTATAAGCTATGATGAGTATGAGATTCCAAATAGTAGATGTTAATACATGTTATATACCTAGATATAATATATAATAAAATAAGTTGCTCTCTAAATAAAGTGTAGCGTTACGATGCTTTGGTCAAGCTTCAATCACTGCCTGCATGGGGCTCCCGGCGAACGACAAATTTGAATTTATGTGTACTAGTACATACTGTTTGGAGGTTATTTGCACCAAATTGAAACTTCGTCGAACAAATAATATACCTATATTAATGGGTTACTAGGGCTAAGTTTTTGCTGCTATAAAATGAAATATCTATCTGAAGTTCGTTTTGCAACTCTTAAGTACTTCACATCTCAGTTTTCGCGATGCAAAATTCCATTCACTCGGGGTCATCTTCTTTTCTCCTCATACAAGCTTAGGTCCCTTGGCGCAAGTATTTTTCTGTCGTCGTCTTCTGACTCAGTTTCTTAACCATAACGTCGATTGCACACTATACGCAATTATTCCTTCTATTGCGATGTTTGGAGTAGTTCTTAGAGCGAAAATGTCATGCATCTTATCCAGAGGCCGAATGCATGTCATACGCATTTCTTCCTATAATTTTCGATTTTAGTTTGAATTTATGAACGAATTTCTTTCGTTTCTCACATCGAGGATTGCACTCTAGACGCATTTCTTTCTTTTTCACATACCATCGTTTTTTGTTCAGCTTCTCTGGCGAAATTCAGTTTTTATTCACAAGCTTGAATGCATGCAATATGCAATTCTTCGTTCTTTCATCGTTTATCATTCAATTTCTTCAGCGAAGTTCTCGCGTTGTCCACGAGGCCGAGCGCCTATCATTATCAGTTCGGTTTTCTCTCCCGTTCGGTTCCCTGTAAGGTACCGAGTACTGTATTTATTGCAGCAAGTACGCCGTATCTTGTTTTCCCCAAGGCCGAACGCATGCCACTGCTCCCCTTAAGCTCTTTCATTTTTTTTTTTTTCTACTTCTTTGCTCTCTGCCGTGTCCGGCTCGACGGTCCATGTTTATTGTTACCTGAGCGACGTACCTGCCATGTTTTTCACAAGGCCGATTGCATACCATTATCAACAGGTTCTTTTTTTATGCGCTATAGTGGTTCGAAACGTTTTACTTTTTGCAGTTTCAAGTGGTTTTGTTAATCTTCAGCCGTTCTTGCTTTCTTTCGGTTTAGTTACTGCGCTGTATCTTTGCTGCAAGCAGCTTGAGCGACACTTCTCTAACTTCTTTGTTGTTCATTCACCACCGCTGGTACACGTGCCGCCTACAACTCTGTCTTCACTGTATCCTGGGCGACAGGAATATCTTGTCTCTCACGAGCCCGAACACGTGTTTTTACTTCATTTCTAGATCCACTTCCCAGTATCTAAAAACCTGGCAACACTTTTTTTTCCTTCCCGAAGCCCCAGCAATCGTTTAGGAGGGGCTGGCCGGAGAGGTAATGGGAGAGCGTAGCATCAACTGGTACCTTGCTCTGCTGCACGCCGGGCTATTATTTGTTCAAGTTTATGGCGCACTCTGAACTGGGCATGGGCGGCCATGGTGGTGACGTGGTTTCCATGCTCTGCCTGCCCTGTAATTGTGACATCATCGTGCACTATTATGGGCTCTGGAAGGGAGCTCGAGATCTGTGCAGAGGTGTTCCTTACTTGACAGGCAATAGGTACAGTATAGACAGGGCGACTTAGCTTCGTTCAGGTTGCTTGTTACCAATTAGCGAATGGAAGTAGAGCAGAGGTTTTCCTTAGTGGACTGGCACATGTATAGATAGGGGTGGCTTATAATTATGATGAGATTGATTACTAATCGGTGAATGGAAATAGTACAGGATTGTTCGTTGCTTGATAGGCAATTGAGTAAGATGGCGAAACTGTTGCAAAACTATACTGCGATTGCTTGTCACTAGCCAGTGATTGGGTATAAATTTGTCTTAGTTTATTATAACAATAAACCAATAATAATACTACAGGTATGTCCACAATAGTAAATACTTAAAGCAGACAATAGATATGCTAGGCGTGCGGGAAGCAAGTGTTCCATTGGTGTATGGAAATCGTGATCTGCCAGTGTAATTTTTACTGTGTGTACGAAAAACGCTTAGCAATGTTCGAAAAATGTCAGACACAAAAAAAAAACAGTTATGCCGATCGCGTATGTCGCTGTTGCTCCCGAATATTTCACAGAAGTCGTGTTTCTGGGTGTATTACATATATTCACAGCTTGTGGATGGCCACTAGACAACAGAGAATTATTGAGGTACTCTTGAGTATACGCCCAAATGGCTTAGCTTGCCTGGTACCGAGCTTACACCAGCAGCCATTGCGGGGCAGCAAATGATAAAATTAGCTACAGCCGTCAAATTGAGTTTCCTGGAGGCATAGCATTTTTAGTTGCTGTACGTCCACGAAGGACTCCGGGCAGTCTAAGATAGTTGTTTTTTAGGAGAGTGGGCGAGGTTAATGGAAAATGAATGAACGAAATTTGTTCCTTTTTCTGTTGAACTGCAGTGAGTGGACACAGATTAGTTGGTGATGGTGTTCGTAGGCGTCAACTTACCTGAAGAGGTACTATGTCAAAGAAAGAAATGCGGAAAGATGCCTAAATCATTACAATTTATTCTTCTGAGCACCCTAAATTGCTGAGTGGTAATGGTCCTGGACCTTTGGAGCAATCCTATTCCATCGAAAACTCAAATGTCAGGTTATCAGCCCGGGGTTCCTGATAAAATTTATTTCTGTCGCTTCACTGTATCAGTCGACAGATACCTCAGTCACCTACAACAAATTTCCTATAGGTGTACGTGCTAGAGAGAAAGGTGCAGGAAGTGCAGCAGTTTTATCTGATGTCTTTTCTTAAGTGGGTAGCTAGTTACCCTTTAATTGTGATCAGCTTTCTAGAAAGCAATTGCAGCAGAACCTGCTGAGTCAGCAGTCCCTGTTCGCCCACCATATGACTCTTATGCTAAATTCTTAACCCCGTAAGGACGCAATAAAATATAGTTTTCTAGTTGGAATAGCATTGTTCCTAACGCTGTCTCCATGATGAGGACGCTTGTATTTATTTGTTGTTCGTAAGTCGTACGCTTTCAACACGAGCTTGTATACGAAGTAGCCTGTACTGGTATTAACTATTTCTCTCAAGTGTGGTGTAGGTATAACATTTCAAATGGTGCTTTGCCTACAAAAAATAGAAGATTAATTTATGAGAAAAAGAGTTAGGAACAGAATGGCTTCACTAGGAGTGGCAAAGACCAAAGATTATTCTAGTTTTATTAAAATGGTTAAGGCGGCTTCACACGTGAGCTATTTACTTACAGTACCAAGTGAAATCAGATTCTGGCGACAGTGCAGCCTTGTAGCGCATCCTCAAGCTTCCCAGCGGGAGTGACCGTTCAGGCCGCCTGTATAGACAAACATATGAACTTCTGCTCGTTATATGTTACTACTAAGTGATGTACGGCACATGATTTTAAATTTGATGTAAAATCGAAGTCAAAGCGAATCTAGGATGAAGGTAGCACTCGTGAAATAGATTAGTTGAAAAAATAGACAACTCTTGCCAATATGAAGCCAGCCTCGGTAAATCAGATCGCTAATCAAGCGCTATTATTTTAACGAAATTTTTAAACAAAAATCGTCTGCTGTTTCTTCGATTTTTTCAAACAATTTACGTTATTAACTTTGAATTACCAGGCTAGCGAAAGAAAATTTGCGATATGTTACTTCCACCGATCTGAGATAATTGTCACTCTAGCAAGAAATTTTTCTGGCGCTGAGGCGAGCTTTTTCTCACGATACTGGAGTATCGTGAGAAAAACGCTGCCGTTTGAGTTTAGCTGCGGCTGTGCTTTGTGGTCTGTTCGAATCAATATTATTCATTCTAGTGAGCTTTAATTAATCCGGAATTTCAGTCCCGAGCTTTGGTTTCGCCAATTTACAGCCGTCATGTCTGTGAAACTTATTCCAGTATTCTATTGTACGAGTCCGTATAGTCCATATATCAGCTTCTTGTTGCCGAATATAGGATTGCCATACAAAATAAAAGATGTTAAGTAATCTATAGAAAATATAACTCAATCGAGCCGCTATTGCTGGTATCTTCAATAAAAGTTTGATCCCTCGCAAAACAAAGAAATGCCTGCAACTGAAAATCCCACAAGAATACCAGAGACTTTACCTAAAGCTGTACTGGGTAGTTTTCCTGTCAAAGTTTTTATGTATTTTGGAATATCGTCCGGAAATGTCAGTAATTGTTCGACGAGGCCCAATGTCCCTGGGTAAACAACTAAGCATATTGCCTTACCCTATTTCACCATGGAAGCTTGGCTCAGGCGGTAGTGTCTATTAAAATACACATGCAAAATAACTCATATTGATAATATCAACTTTTCATTTCACCATTCAAACGACAAACAATCGTTGGCTTTATTTTTACAATCATTTATTAAAATTGCTTTCAAAGTTTTCAGCAGAAAACGCACTGGTTGTATCAGAATAAACACTGGTATCTAGATATACCATCGATGTAAGTTGTGCATGGTTCGGATGTTATCAGTTTAGCCTCGTTGAGCGATGCCAGAAGCAACAAAGCCGCACGTACGCACAGTAGCATACAGAAACAACCAGCGCATTGTACCCATGAAAGCAAGCAGTTGCTGTGTAGAAGAGCTAGGCACTGAATAGCACTGAAGCAAAAGAAGAAATGCCTCAGAGATCGTTTAGCAATGTCTCGGGCCGACTCTGTGATAAGAGTTCGTATACAGTTGGGCAGGATACGCCCTGGTGTACCACCGAGACAAGTTCTCGGAAGGTGTCGTCTTCAAGCATGTCAAGTGTCGCCTGGCTTCGGCGTAGGATGATTTTAGTGGGGTCGGTACTGACTAACCTCCGCCCTCTTGCTTGGCTATAATAGGTGTACCTATCAGTTAGGTTAGACACCCAGTCTCGTTGAACCGAACCGAGCCTACTCTGTTTTTAACTAACCTCACCGATTCTACCGTAACCTGACACCTGTAACCTATATATAGTACCTACTCTCATGGAGGCCACACGACTATATCAGGACCAACTAGACAATTATTATCCAAGCTGCTATTTTTCCAAGTCCATTATTTGTCGCAATACAAGTCAGTTGGTCATGCGTGAAATTCGATTTGTCAGAAACGAAATTTAGTTCGTGATTAATGGAAAGAAGTTTACTTTGTAATCCATGAAAAATTGAATCTCTTTTAACAAACGAGTGTCGCAAATGAGAAACTGAATTTATTTCCGATAAATTTATTCTAAACTTTGATAAATATGCGCAGATGTTCAACTGGGTGCTTAATTGCTTATTACTTAATCTCTTGTCTAGCATACAACTACATATATCAAATGTATAAACCTGCAGCTTCTCCAGTTACATCGTGTGAGTCTGTTGTGGTCGTACAGTAAAACATATTCTTTTGTTATCGAATGTTGAACTAAGTTAATTGGCTTTAATTCAACGATATGAACAGCTGTAATGTAAGCCACTGATGTCCCTTAATTGTACGCTTCTCACTTCCCTAAAGCTGGGTTTACGAGTTACCACCCGGGGATGCTCGCACTCACACCGTAGGGGTTGCGTCATGAACATTTAGGGATGCAAAATGTAAAATTATGCAATTTATTCAAAAATGGACGTCTATATATTTGCTACACAAACTAAATTGGTATAATTTCATTATTTTTATCATTGGAGTTCTCAATTTTGTAGAGGCGCGAGGACGTAGGGCCTACTATATATAGCCTATATAGGGGTACCAACCAAGTTTAGAAAAAGATTGGGAAAGGCTGATCTACATCTACAGTATAAGGTATCTCTTTTACTTTGTAACGTACGGTAATAGTTTAATATACAGTAATTGCAGACTTAACCGTGGTGAAGATGTTTTTCTAGCCTTACAGAAACGTTAACCCTTCATATTATAGTCTATTTTCGATATCTTAACATACCCCGACCAAATTTTGGGCTACTCCAGAAGCTAAAACCTCAAATCCGCTTCTGAGAGGCCGAAGAATCTGTTGATGTATACCTTATTGTCATTATTGTATTATCCCTTATTATCTCTACCAAAAACACAGGCTTAGGTCCAGCAGTGAAGAGTTAGCCTCTTATCACCGAGATAGATCTCGGGTCCACTTTCACATAGCTTGTGCTATTCCTACCAGAACTAATGATTAAAGTAGACGCCAAAAAGCTTACGGCACGCTAAGGCCGGGCTCCACTGAAAGCAACAAGCGACGCAATGCGATGTTTACGGGAGTCGTGTTGCAGCAATGCACGGGTGTCGCGAGGCATCGCAGTTGCGGCGATGGGGGCAGCAGACTGCTGTACCCGCCGTTGCATTTTGTCGTGCAACAAATTTGTCGCGTTGCACGTTGCTTGTCTCGGCTCGGCGGTGTGGCGGCGGCCTAATATGTAGATCCAGCAGTGAAGGATCAGAGGTGAATCTCAATGTCCACTTACAGTGTTATTCCTACGAGACTTAATGCTTCATGTTGAGCGTAAAGGGCAGAGAGGACAGCTTTTGTCCTGCAGTGAAATGTTAGCCCTGTATGGCATAGGTGGATGTCAGATTCCATTTTCAAACATCAGTATTCCTGCTAGAATTGATGCTTTGTGTAGACCAGAGCTACTAATGGGATTGTTAGGAAAACCCAAAATCAGGCTATAAGAAACCCAAGATGAAACAACATGGTAAAGCAATATTTAAAAGTTGGTCAAACATATGCTATTTAAGTTACTCAGTATGTTTGACGAGGTCATTCGTCGTGTTTCTGTCATCACTAGAGCGAGAAAACCCAAGATAGCCAGAATCAAATCCAAGACGTTGAGCGAAAGCCCAAAATCTTGGGGAAACCCAAGACGGCAGCCCTGATGGAGACAAAAAAGGCCTTTGACACGCTGCTGGTGTGCGCACGGTGGCACTGAGTGGTGCATGGGGCTTCAGTCGTGAGTGTCAGCCGATGATCGCTACTATCGGCGAGTCCGAATGTCACGATCAAAATGGCGATGTTTGGCTCTCAAAATTCCCTGATGATGAAGAGGAAAACGTGAGCCAGCGGTCGTTTCTCAATCGCCGGTAAGACTGTTGGCCAAATGTGGAAATAAAAACTGTGACTTTCTTTACGATAATGTTTCTGTGATGAACTGGATAGCAAATATCTTTGCTTGAACTGCGTTCGAATGTTCTCGTTTATTATTTCATAAATCTGAGTCAAAAGCAAAGACTCGGTTTTGTTAAGGAATAGTGTGCGCAGGAATCGTACGTTTTAGGGTCCAAGGAGTCGGAGTTGGGCACTAGCTGGACTCTAAAGGCCCTCAGAGGTACATTGTGGCGGGTCCTTTCCCTGTCAGAACATAATATTATCTGGGCATCACTGACTGGCCTTCTGCGCGGGGAATGTTGCAGCTGGTCCCAGTTCCTGCTTAGTAGGTTATTTGTTAGGTTAGGTTAGGTTGGCACTCAGCACTTCCCCTTCTGTTCCACTAGGTGGGCCGCCCAATGGTGGAAAGCAACCCATCACATGGGACTCCTATCTGCTCCCGTGTGGGGGGGGGGGGAGGGCATGGAATTGACCCTCCTCACGAGTGTGTGTTTCTTCTGTCTTCTTCTATTTTCGTTTTGCGTATCTTGGCCCTCTGCGACGTGAGTGAGCGAATTCTTTCAGCCGTGCCAAGGTAGTTGGAGATGCTTTGCGCCTTCTTTCTTGTCATTTAGTAGCGCACTGACTACTTGAGACCATAGAACCCACCTGAGTCCGCATATAATTTGAGACCTTCAAACAGAAAAGCCGAGATAAAATCATTGGGAATTTGGCTCTATAGGGCAAGTGTATTGCTCCCTGCGCTAGTAAACCCTTCTGCAATACTAAGTGTATTGCTCCCTGCGCTAGTAAACCCTTCTGCAATACTAAGTGTATTGCTCCCTGCGCTAGTAAACCCTTCTGCAATACTACTAATGGACCCAGGAACCCGGAGCCTGGGTTGCGCTTGATCCATCGGGATCGCAACAAGTGAGGTTATGGTAATGCATTTGTGCCCGCAGCTGCACATAAAATTACGATACCTGCTAATTTACGATGCGTTTGAGTATCCAACCGCCGGCTCCTAAGCCTCTGCAGTCTTTCGTTGGCTCGTTATAAACAAACACTCAGTCTTGATTTCATTCCCAAGAAGTAATATCATTTATATGTAGATTATTGCGCACTGTAATTAGTTTTCTGAGCTGCTCTGTGAAGCATGCCTTAATTAATACATATTTAGCTCGAACGCTTGTGGACCTCCTCCCAGTTAGCATACATATATAGGGAGGGCGCTATAACCACAACGCTTAGTTTGAGAAGTTCAGCCCCATGGGTTACCGCTACTCCCTAAGGGTACCGAGTGTTAACTAGGCCTTCAAAACTTCTTTCTTTCGGTGATCACTTAGATGCTCTCCCTGTTCCCACGCTCAGTTTACCTTAGATAATCTCTTCCTCTTCTTTCCGACTTGCTGTTCCCATCCACCTCCTCCGGGTTAGGGTGTCCTTTTTTAGCATTACATATTATGATAATAAATTAAATACTCTCATTTCAAACACACTCGCCATTACGGTAATAGGTTCGCATCTATCACTACTTTGTTCTGCGTTATTCATTATTATATTAGATTTGGGGTTGAAAAAGCAACTTTCAGACACTATAGTAGGGCGAGATAGGATATAGCTCATTCTCCGTCCCCTCGTAGGGTGACCATTAAACTTTAAATGTAACTGATTTAATACTAAAGGACTTATTAGACAGGAGACCACTGCTGTGGCAAACAGCGAACTTTTTCTCATCAGGCAGTTCTCTTTAGTTCGGGTTCTGTCTGTACTGCCAGCATTCGCTGCTTTTACGGTTTACCGACACCGCTAACTCTGCTCCTTAAACAGCGAGCAATCTCTGACAGGCGCTTTAGTTATGGGTTTGCAGCCTTTCTCATTCATGTAAAAATAACTGCAAACGTTATGGCGTTCAAAGACATGCAGTTTCGTGTTTACGGTGAAGTTACATTCAAACCAAAATTACTCTACATTGAGAACGGAGAGTTTCTCTGGAAAGTAGCCGTATAGTCTAGAAACTCCTCAGTGTTTGGGGGTGGGGGAACTTTTCCTTCTGATGCGTGTGCTGTTGGACGAATTTTGTTCGCCCGTGTAATAGGGCATTCAGTCTGTAATGTGCGTTATGTGAGGTACAGCCGGTTGTATATGTACCACTAGCTATCGTCGGAATCATACTCCACGTAATTTCTTAACTGCAAGAAGTGCTCGTTATATAGGTTGGGCTCGTATTATGCTGTTCAGTCGCCTCCTCTTAATCCGTCTACATTGGGACCTCCAGTCTTGGCCACTTTAACCGGCTGGTCATTATATTTATAAAAAAAGCGAAGTTGACAATTTTGGAAGATTATATGCTAAATATTGGTTAATAAGAACCCTGTCTCAGCTAAAGTCAAATTTTCTTTTTTTTTTCAACTGCGGAGATGAATAAACAATAATGTACGAGCCCTTAATGTAGGCACAGATAGGCCTACACCCCTTATTTCCAAGTCTTAAATGACTTAGTGAAATAGAGATGATGCTAACGACACCTTTTATCACTAAAAGCAATATTCCCCAGAAATAATTATTTTAATATAAACTTTCCTACTTTATACTTATAAATGCCTACTAATAGGAAAGAGTATAGCACCATTTAAAACTCACTTTAGTCCTAATATCTTATACCATTATTATAAGTAAATTAATAATATTGAATTAGTTCACGGAACGCTGGCCACAACAAGCAAAGCTACTCTGTCTTTGCTTTGTACATAATGCATAGCGTTTGAATTCATTCCAGCTGAGACCGCTGCTCGTCTTAACCGGTGGTCCTATTATGCGGAATCGACTGTATTTTAGTTTAGGTTGAAAATTTTAGTTTTAGGTATCCGACCCACTAGCTGTATCTATCCTCACACTCTTAATTCATGATTGCAATTAATGCCCTGGAACTAAAAAATTTGAACTTAAATCAAGGACGGCATAAAAAGGGCATGATTTTCAACGAGGCCATTTGTGTCAAATTAAAATGACCTTTAAGGACGCTCTAGGAGTACTAACAACATTGAAAAAACTGTGCAATGTTAACAATGGAAACCGGTGAATGATGAATTGAAAGGAATTGATAGAAATATTCCAATGTATAGCGAGTAATTGTATTTCTTCCTACTCTAGTGTAAATTCTGAGCTACTCATAATGAAGCGGGAATTAAAGACCGTTCCCTTTCCACTAGTGCAACATCTTTCTCGACAGCCTGGAGCTGACGCTGTTCTATTCCTAGCTACACTCTGCATTAATATTCTGCCTTTCCAGGCTGTAATTTCTGGAGCAATTGCCGATCATCTATGCAAATTTGCTGGATTGATAAAAGGCAAGACAAGCCGGACTTGCAATACACGGAGGAGCCGGCCGGCCGTCGACCTGACAAGGGTCGCTGGAGAGCGCTCATTGTGTGCTAAGCAGGGATTAGCATCCACGGCAGTTGTTCCATGAATTTCTACTCGTCATGTTGGGTATCCATAGTTGAATTATATGCAAAGCAAACAAAAGAAACACATGTAGATTCCTTTATTTGGAAACAATATACTGAACCTCATTCTGTCCTGAGGAGGTGTTATACCTTCTATTCACCGTGAGTTACTTTAGGTACTGGTTGATTTTCATGGAAAACCAGCATTGGAAGCAGTTTATTACATTTAAAACAACGACATAGACCTCGTCCTGTACACACAGAGAACGGCGAAGTCATAGTAACCAAAATTATTTAGATGAAGGATTTTGTTTGGGTTAACTAAATTTTTTTGTTGTCTATACGAAATGGAAAAATTTGCTTAGTTGTATTTACAGTTTTATTTGTTTGATATT
>LQNS02276883.1:13217768-13232320 GCA_001587735.2 Parhyale hawaiensis | reverse complement strand
TAAACATCCTTGTACAACCATCTACCATATATAGTCGTCAAACATCCATGTACGACCATAGACCTTCGTTTCTTGACAAACCATAAACAACCAATATTGCCTCCACTAATATCGACCTAAATATACTAAAATCAACGGTATGTTATGGTCGACATATCTACCATACTGTTTCATCATCCATAATCGACTCTAATGTCTCATACACTACTATATTCTACCATAATCACAACCATAATTTCCGACTGGGTGGTAGTACAGGCCGTGGTTTCTTCTCAATGGTGAGTAGCGACTTCACCGGGTGTTGACTAATATCTGCAACGTTAGCTTCGTGAGTGTATAGGCTGCTACCCCGAGAGAACGGGTTGATGTAAATATCAAAGAGGTGCATTGAGTCGCCACTGAAAACATACACATGGGGTAATACTAACCAACCTGTTCTCTCCGGTTAAACCCGTGGATTATTCGCACTATCTATAATGATTTCTCCATGCGTAGTCTATCTAGCTGTCCATTAATTATTGTTGTAGCAAGTTCAGGGCAAAACATGGGCTTACTTTCTCTCACATTAGGCAGAATACAATATAGGTGTTAGCACCTCCGTTTTTCCCTCAACGGAATATTTTCGAGTACTTTTTCAAGATCCCAAAGGCACCTGCTGATACGAATATTCTATACGTATTTAACGACCCAATTGTTGTTATACCCTACTCTTAGTTCGTATACTGTTACTCCTAGAGGTCTTCTGAGGTTACTGCGTTTATATTATTTGCATTTTAACATATATGATCCAGCCAAATTGAAGAACTGATAAATGGCTACTATTAAGTCTTGGATAGCACCCATTGATATTTTTGTAAAAAATACTTTTATTATATGAAAACGACGGAGATTTTGGTTCGCTAGCTAGTGATCAAGTGCGAAGCTATCGGTTGTAGATGTACGTCCGCGCATATATGATATATTGTTACGATTTATTGTGTTACAGCCTTTGCCCTTTAGCTATATTCTTTCTGTGTCCCCCAGTTACCTCCGCCAGTGAGGTTAAATTTTTTTCGAGTTTGTCTGCCTCTTTGTCTGTCCGCTAGATAACTCAAAAAGTCATTGAGGGATCTTTATGAAATTTAGTATCATTGTTAGGTATGTACGGTATAGGTATATATTAGGAAAAACAAATGATTTACATTTGCTGAAGATAAGATCAACAATTTTTTAACTCAATTCAAACAGGTATGAACAGATCTTCATGAAATTTGAAAAAATTATAGGGAATGTTACAAAAAACAACTGACTAAATTTTTATGATGATCTGTCGGTCCGTTTGTCTGCCTCTATGTTTGTTTTTTATTGTCACTAAAATAAAACAAAAGTTATGAACGCATCTTCATGAAATTTGCAGGAATTGTTAGAAATGTTGAAAGAGACAAATGACCACATTTTGGTGATGACCGGTTGGTCCGTTTGCGATTTTGACTATATGTTTCTCTTAGCAATGCTCTAAAAGTTATGAACGGATCTGTTATGAACTGTTATAAATATCAAGAAGCGCAAATGACTAAGTTTTGCTGATAATAAAAAGAAATCCTAGATTTAGAACCAGTTTCAAGTTTGCGTTAACATCGCCTTGATTGGCAGGAGGTGAGCGCTCGTGAGTGCTTTTTTAACAGCTTTCGATGCGGCTGTGAAAATTTTTCAAGGTTTTTTTCCTGGCTGCGTTTCGGGAGTCGTGGGTCTGCGCAGTGCTGCATTTGAGTTGCTATTACCCTTCCCTTGATGTCCGGGCATGTAATTATAATAACAACTAGAGCTGTACTCCTAGAGCGCATACCTACGCCAGGCAACGTAATGCTAAGGAAAATTTCAAAGCTCTGCAGAATCTGAGATTTGATGCAGATCATCACGAGATTTTAGTGTAATTCTCCCTAAGAGTTTCCTTTAAATTTCATATGAACCGTTCAACCCAGACTGTAACGGGCAGACTTCGGCAAAAAATATATCGTCCTAGGTGGCGCTAATAATAATCATAGTATAACTACGTAGACGTATTTATACTATGGTACAGTAACAATGAATATTTTTGGTAACTTTTGATTTGTTGGTCAGATCGAAAATATGAGTTCCGTTTTAAAAGTTAACAGATGCAATCTGTCTGTGCCTTACCCTAGAACACTTTAACCACGAGTAATGTGTATCCTATATCTACGGTACATTTACCGATAGCAATGTATGGTCCTAGAGTTACTCGGCATTGTATCATTCGATCCCTGTACGTAAGGGATCAGGTGAGAGCGCAACAACTCCATTACTAACCACTCCAGTGCCACTCGCGGTTTTAATTGAAAATCAGTACTGTTGCGGAGCTGACGAACGTGAACGTTTTAAAGCTGCCAAGCAACTTTATCATAGCCATTTTTTACTACCAAATGCGTTAGTTTATAATAATAATGATATAACAATGTAAGTTTGATTTAGTTCAGAACTTCAGATCATAGCAAATTTCTAAGTGTCCAGCCCTGTGCCACTGATGCTTTTTGCTTGCAAATCAGAAGTTTTGCAGGGAAACAAGACGAGGAAAGCGTGACGGGCTTTGCCATTAATCCGACACCTGATCATCGCCGGCCGCTGATTAGCTTTTTGTTTCAGTTACCTGGCGCGTCGGGAACCCGTTTGGGCGCCGCTCTGGTTACTGCATATAAGGGTGTAATGGCGGTGTGTATTGCGTGGTGCAGTGGTGGTGTGTATTGCGTGGTGCAGTGGTGGTGTGTATTGCGTGGTGCAGTGGTGGTGTGTATTGCGTGGTGCAGTGGTGGTGTGTATTGCGTGGTGCAGTGGTGGTGTGTATTGCATGGTGCAGTGGTGGTGTGTATTGCGTGGTGCAGTGATGGTGTGTATTGCGTGGTGTAGTGGTGTGTACCGCAATAACAGAACATCTGTTAGCAAAACTGCGCTATTATATCGTGTTTCAGGCTACAGTCCCACTTCGAGCGTAACTCAGTTACCGTCAAGAACCCCCTGTCCTCTTTCTCATCTCAAAAAGCACCAGATGATCCTACACAAAACTAGAGAAGCAGTCTGAAAGCGTATACCTCCGCCAAGCAACGCATTATAAAAAATATTAAATCCATCCTGAAACCATTTCCTTTTAATCATCACCACAACTTAGTTCATTGCATCTGTTGACATTGTAATAGTTCCTCTTGTATCCGTCCATAACTTTTGAAAATATGTTCTGACAAAGCATAGAGCAACGTTACGTTGTCAAACACATACACGAACAACCAAAGCATCACTAAAATTTGGTCATTTGTGGCGTACATTTCTTGCAATTTCTGCAAATTTTATGAAGATCCGTTCAGAAGTTTTCGAGTTTTATTACTGGCAAACATAAAAACAAACATGGAGACACAGACAAACGGACGAACAGATGATCACAAAAAAGTATTCATTTGGTTCGTTCATAACAATCTAAATTATGTTACCAAAAACATGTAGACAATTATTAAACAAATGGCTTAGTAGGTATTCACAAAAGTTAAATATCTGTTCCTCTTAACATACTTAACAAACCTTGTAAATTTCTCGAAGACCCATCTATAACTTTTTGAGTTATCTTGGTGACAGACATAGACACCGATACAACCTCCTTGGCGGAGGTAGATCTAGGAAAGATATTTACAAAAACTACGTGTACATCAATGAACACTTGGACACGCCAAGAATCTTACCAACAAAATGCCTCAAATGAGTCAGGTACTACAAAGTGTGAAGTTGAAATACGCGGAAGATATCCGCGAGATGCAGAAAACTGCAAGACTGCTCTATTTGCTTAAGAAAAAGAGGAGAAAAAATTCAATGTATAGACAAGGAAAATATCTACAAAATACTAGAAATCGGATCCCAATCCCCGAATGAAGAAAAGAGTTAAGCGATATTAATGATGAAATTTATGCTGCTATTAGTAAGAAATGACGAATGCTATGAATAAACTACATAGAAAGAAAATAAGGGGACCTGGGGAATGAATAAGAAAGATTAATGATGATACTTTTGAAAGCATTAATATTGCGCTACGGGAGAATATATTAAAGAAAAAGTCTGTCGCGACGTAGGTTTAGCGAAGAAAGTCTAAAATGGGTCCAGTACAAAAAGCGAGGCAAAGAGAGAGCAGAATACATTGATAGCTTACCAAACAATCACGACTCAGAACCCTGCGTAGAAAAATAAAATAAATAAAAGTCCTTAAAGAGGGACCTCCACCTAAAAAAAATAGATAACAGAAAGACCGAATGCAAAAAAAATAAAAAGATATGGATAAGGCAGTCAACGGAGATATTTGTGCCTAGCGTCAACTAAAGAAAAAATTAACAAAGAAGAGAGTCGTGCAGTGGAAAGCTTAGCAAAAAATATAAGCTGGATCCGGTGCCCAAAAAGAGAAAAATAAGAAAATCAGTGACAAGAGTCGTGCCAGCTACAGGCTTAAGAAAAAAAGTGCAAGATGGACTCAGTGCCAAAGAAAACTCCAAGAATAAAAAAAAAAGCTAGCGAAGATAGTCGTGCACAAGGAAAGCTTAAGAAAAAAAAAGCAAGAAAGACCCAGTGCCGAAAAAACTCGTAAAAAAACTGCGGGTGCCTTGCGTGCGCGCAGAGCAACGGTCGCGGAGCAAGGCAAGCTCTGCGAGACTGGCCCGTCGCGGCACTACTTCTGGGGCCCGATCCACAAAGCATCTCGTGTTTGATTCACTATGCCATAAATCTCATCATTAATGTAGCTTTACTCTCTGCTTTTTTCGAAGATTGGGATCCGATTTCTAATATTCTGTGAATAACTAAGAAAAAAGAACAGTGAATAATTATCGAACATAAAAAAATTACATAATTGTTGGTTCACAGGTGTAGCTTCAATGAAGAGGAGTTGGGGAGGGGGAGAGTTGGGTGTAGAGAACCGCCTTGAAAGCTTAGTGAAGAGCTGGAGTAAGACTGGCTCGTTGAATGTTCATACTCTCTCACATTGTGATCTTTTTATACACAGTGCGTTTTTTGTAGATCTTACACACTTTTGTATGTTTTTCCGAATAAATTGACAAGCTTATCGTTACTAATGTACCTTGCCTTTAAAAAAAACGGTAGGTTCCACGAGCGAGTGAAGCAATGAAATAACGTAGGCAGCACCATTCATATTGGTCTATTCGATGGACATGACATGAGAGGCAATAAAATATTCCCTCCGTTTCGTATTTCTTTCGTACCAGACTTGGACGAGGTGCACGTAGCTATACGTACTCCCTCCGATTTCAATCAGTGAAGTGAGATACAAAAAGAAGCAAATAATATCTGAAAAAACTAATAAAACAAATTTATCTGTATACGCAGAAATTATTTTATCGTTTCTATTTTATTTCATCCCTGATCCACCAGCTATTTCATACTCTATTGACAAGGGGCTTGGGTTTTTACCCACCATGGATCACCTGCTTGAGTCATCTCTCAACGTCATGTTTCATTCATTGTGAAATTAATAGTACCCACTGTCTAAGCACCAACAAAAATGTTGGTTTCTCTTAGGAATTATAGTTTTTGAAACGTCCTTTGGCAAGAGCGTTGGTCCTTATGAGGGTAAAAGTTCTCTCCATGCATGATTACCTTCACAACCATTGCACTGGCTTTTAAACCTTTGTCCGTCCAGATATTCTACAACTCTACATCACCTCAGGTATTTTTTTTTCGTTTTAAATTAAAATCTTCATCCTGGTGTCTCCACAGACCCTCCACACGCACTGTATTGCCTGGTAACATCCCACAAGTGTCTTGGGAACCAAAGCAGGGCTCCTTTTGGTCGGTTAGCACCTATCGTAAATCTTGCGCAACTTTCCAACCTGTGACCCGCCGGCGACCGTTGGGCTTTTCGAAACGGGTTTGAATCTGTTCAATGGCGCCGCGCTCGGTGACGAACTGCTGGTGCGTGCGCCGGTTACGTACCGGTTTCTTCCCTATTGTGTCCCTCTCTCTGACATATGTTTTAGTGTTGGCGAATTTTTCTACTTCGACGACTGAAAGAGAGTTCACAAAACAGTCTCCTGATTTCCATCCGTAATACTCTGCGTTCGAATGTTTGGGTGTGTTCTTTTAAGCACAGTATTGTGTCTACCAAAATTGTTTAGCTTACACCACTGGCGCGTCTACCAAAATATTTACTGGAAATGCCAGACGATATTTCATCTGGCAGGGCAAGTGTCGCTAATACGAATTTGGATATTTCTTCCAATTTGGAGTGATTTGAGACTGAGCAAACTGGACACATTCCCTTCATTTAAACGAGCAGAGAAATGCATTAGAACGCAGAGTATGTAGCACTAATAGGGACCGAGAGACCTGCGTGTGAACCCACCTGTATGGGGTGGCGCCTTGATTTCCAAAAAGGGAATATGGGCAATAAAACAATGCATGCGAGTAAGAATGTGGCAAACAGACTATCAAGATGGAAGCATTGTACATTATCTATTCATAAGAAAAATTTGAAATGGTTCTAAGCCCCCCCCCATCCCTGTCACTGTAATCCAGCAGAAACATATATCCTGGAGCGATTGCACGTAGCAATATTCTAGCCATAATGAGAAAAATCTCCATAGACTTTACTCATTGTGGTATTTGCAATATTGTATGCTATTAGCCTCTATACAGTAGAGTTGTGTAACTCCCGATATTTTTCTCAAATCCAGTATTAGAATCAACAATGATTGGTTAACGTATGCAGTACTGTAGCTTAATTGTTGTAGGTAGACCCAATCCCTGCACAGATTGGTGTGCTTCATTTCTCATCGTGGAACGATTTCTAAAGCAACAATTAACCATTTATTGCAATGTATTATTCATTTGACTTGCGTGTGAACTAGCCGGCATATGGCCACTGCGCATGACACGCTGCTCGAGTGTTGTGTTGGAACGGTAAGTTCGCACGCCCCCTCCCCCCCTCTTCCAGCTGTATTAGGATGGGCCATTTGGTTGGGTTAGTAGTTGGATTTGCCCAGGTTATGTTATGGGGAGCAGCGTCCCCAGGGCCATCCTGTAAGTACCTAAGCCATAGTTAGGCCATCGGGTGTCTTTTTTTTTTCTTGCCTACTTTGCTTCCTTCTACTTAGATATTCTCACTGGTGATGCTGTATGCGGCCCTACCGTATTTTTCTCGACTGACCATTCCCATGTACATTGATTCTATGTGGAAACACCTTCGTACATGGGTTCCACGTTTCTATCGTCTTACTGTATGTCCGTTTTTCCTTCCCCTGATTACTCAACTTTGTTATTTCTTATAGAGACGGAGGCAGGCGTAAACTATTCTGTGTAATATTGATATTGAAAAAGTTCGCGCGCTCACCTCCCACCATTAGGGGAATTCTGGGCTTGTCCGGTTTGCGACGTAAACGTTTCCGACGTTCTTGCTTCATTGCAGCGGCACTGGCCTACACCACACACCACCGGCATGGTTGAGGGGGGTCGCGCTTAGTCTTCAATGAGGCTTGCATCTCTGCCGCCGTAGCTCTCACAATATGTGGGCAACTGCCGCCGTGCATCCCTCTGTGGCCTTAGGAAGCTGCGAACTCAGCGTATGTCAGAGTCTCGTCGTCTTGCTATTCTGCTAGTTGTTAGTTTCCGCGAGGGTTAATGAGCACAAACTCTTGAGGAAAATTTGAAGTTAAAAACGTTGGGTCATAGCTGAAAACTTCTTACTTTTGTGTGTTTGTTAATGCAAGAATACTAAAATTTCTGTAGCGACAGGTCAGTAATTATACTTTACGTAATGATATCAATCCTTGAACAAGATTGTTGCTTTAACAGTTTAACAGCACGCTTCCGATTTCGAATATGCTTTGTTATTACATGACTGGCAAAGAGACAGATTTTTTGATTGGTACCAATATTTACAGAGCCGTAGTCGGCGGGAGTAAAACGTTTTTATAAAGACTCGCCTGTTCCAGGAGTTGGTGAAAATCTGCCTATTTTGTTAAAAGTTGGAGTCGTAGTCGATAAAAATCCGACATTGTTGTGGTCCAAGGAGTCGGATTTGCATATTTACTGACAGGACTCAGGAGTCGGAGCCGGACCTGGCCTTCCGACTTAACAGCCCTGCTAACGTCAATGTTCTCCACAATTACAATCACAGCAGCCACAAAATAACAGAAACTGTTTAGACTGCCGAAATTTCAGCCCTCGATAACCTTTCATAGCGAAAAGCTCTCCAATAGAAAACAAGAAGCGCATACCACCGCCAAGCAACACAATGTTAACGAAACATTTTAATTGGCTCTGGATCGAGGATTGTTTTTCATCGCCAAAATTACGTCATTTGTTCCTCGTAACATTTATAGCACCACTTTTAAAAATCTTGAAGACCCGTCCGTGACTGTCTGAGTCATGTTCTGACAAATAAACGGACAATCACTGACACAAACGAGTATATAAATTATCACGAAAACTTGAACAATTGGGCCTTCTAACCGTCTTAACAGTCCTGGAATTTTTTTCATAAAGATTCGCTCTTTCTTAACTTTTTGGGTTGCGTTGCTGATGAACGGTGAAATTATTATAGAGTGAAGCAGGCAAACGGAGAAGCGGATTATTACAGCGATTTGGTCATTTAATTCCTTCTCGTACCATTCTCAAAATTTCATCTAAATTTTATGATAATCCGTTCATAACTTTCCGAGTACTGCAAAAAATTAATCTGTTCAAAGTCCAGAATCGCTCTAAAAAAAGACATAATAACGTACCGAAAACACAACAGGAAGTTCTTCATAAAGACAACGTAACAGAAACTGTTCAGTCAGCATGCATTGCTCGCGTCGATAATCGCCGATTCTCTCATAAAGACAACGTACCCAAAAGGAAGTCTTTCAAAAATACAACGTACCTAAAAGGATGTCCTTCAAAAATACAACGTATCCAAAAGGAAGTTCTTCATAAAGATAACACAACAGAAACTGTTCAGTCGGCATAAATTTCTCGCGCTGACAATCGCCGGATCTTCCATAAACAAGCGCATCCCAAAACAGAACTGAAACACAACCGAGCCGCAACTCCGCCCCGCAGCAGGTCAAGGTTCTGCCGCATCGGCAGCGGCGGCCGTCAGAATCACAGGAGAACTTTTCTGTCAGCTTGTAACTCAGGCAACTCGGCATCCCAATTAAAAAACTTTTTTCGCATTGCGACTCCGCGAGTCGCTCAAATTAAAAACAAAGTTCTCTGAGCTGCTTCCGCTTACGTCTCAGGACTAAAAAATAATCTTGGGAACAAATTTAGCTTTGTTTGAGTTTCGTAAATATCGTCTGAAGATGTTTCATATTACGACAGCTTCAAGATTGTTTAGAAGTTGTTTATTCTTTCATATTGCTTAATACTTACTTCTTACGTCGGTGAAAAATGCTTCGAATGCGCTTAATTATGTGTGACGTTGAGAAAGTCATTTGGGTACATTTAATTATATGCGATTTTTGATGGCTGTTTCCGCTTTGTTCTGAATGCTTGACTGCAGTTTTAGACTTCTTTTCGTATCTATGTGGGGGATTCATGCTGGTTCTGATTTTAGGCCACCGTTCGAGAATTTTATCAGCAGGCTTAAGTACGTTACTGTTCACCCTTGCATAGTTAAATGTATACCGCGCCTTTATATCTCTGATTGCCCAATTGTGTCGCTCTGTCTTTGTCTGCCCGATAGGCCTATAGGCTCGTTCGCGAATTCTGCATTTCGGATATACAGGCACTACATTCTCAAAGTATGGGCTCAATTTTCTATAAAAAGTCTACTTGCTCCATTGACGACTTTTTTTATAGTTTATATACTGCCTGGGGCCTCCCTTTCCTTACTTCTCTCACCTACTTACAGGACATACGATACCAAAACCTCCGCGTTTTCAAAATCCTGCCCTTGCTTTTGTGAACATTGGGCTATGCTTCATTGGGACCTTGAGTTTCTATATTTTGGCCATGCTGAACTCTGTGCACGGGACCCTGTCTTTGTAAGCTTTGAATTATGCTGAATCTCTTCCATGGGCCCGAGTCATTCCTCTGAAGTCTTCGGGCTATGATGACCCTACTTAGGTTTCGCCCATGGCTTCTACACGCCAAAAAGTACTACGTAACAGGTATGCTGAAGCGATTCCAAGAAGTCCTGTATCCTAAACCAGCCACCAGTTGGGTCTGTGCTTCACGTATCTCACAGTACATGGACCCTCTGCACGCAAACATAGTTGCACCGAACCATGTCCTGGAGCCCCATACCCGTGTACCATGCAAGGTCTCACCTTACCATCCCCGACGCTGCAGGCAGACTTGCGTGTCGCTCCGCCGGTGCAAGTTTCCTTATGGGGCGCAGTGTGCGGTGTAGAAATTTCTCTTCGTTTGTTTTGTGCAAGATTTATGACGAGTGCACTGAAGAGAACATGACTCACCCTGCTGGATCTGATGGTCGATTGAATTAGCCACTCTTCCATGTACGATTTTTATTGCTTATGTGCACTTACTCGGTTCGGATATGGCCCATAAGCAGCATGGATACTGAAGGACCCCTAATGTGCAGCTGCTCATATTGCTGTTTGATTATTGTTAATTGTTTGCTTAAGGTTATTTAGCAGTTGTTATTAGTTGTTGATGTGGCTATCCATTGAGTGTTAATTGTTGTCAGTGTAGCCATTTTCTTCATTCTTTATTAGCTGTGTGGTTGTTCAGTGTTTCGTCATCGATATATATACTTTTTTTTGCTGTTCGTGTAACCATTTGTTGCTTGCATTAATAGCGGTTAATTATTTATTACCAGCGTGATCATTTACGTTGATTTTAGACGCGTAGATGACCGATCATTGATTGTAAATTGGTGTGGTCGTCTATTGATGGTTATTCATTATTGAAATAGCTATACAGTTACCTACTGTTCATTGCTGATATTGCCACCTATTCATTGCTGAAGCCACTATTAATTGACTGATAAGCATTGGTGTGGACATCTATTGGTAGACACTAATTTTTGCTGATATTGCTAATTAATTGATAATTAATTGTTGGTATGGTCACAAATTTATAGTAATAGACATAAATTGCAGATGGCTACATTTAGTGAACGTCGCATTGACTGCAGTGTACTTACTGAGCAGTGAACCACTTTATGCATAAATTATATACCTAGGAAGTTACAATATCTTTTCGCCACTACCTTGAACGAATCAAATTTTAAACTGTAGAAAATGCTGATTATTTTGTTAACGTTGCTCGATCGTGGACATAAAATCTATAGGTACACCTGTTCTTGTTATATACGAGGGTTACATTTACGGAGCGGCTCACAGAAAGTGATTCGCATGTATGAGCCATTTTATTCACCTCTCATTGTTAAATCTGGCTCTTCTTCGTAACAATATTGTACCTACTAACGCAAAGCTAAGACAGCATAAAGTTATATTACAACAGTCTATATGAAAAACACTGAAAAGAGGAAAAAAATCTTGCTCCCGCTTGTGGCGCTGCATCCCCCACGCTATACCCGCATTTCCTCCCAGAACTCACAAACCGCACACGAGGGAATTTTTCTTCTACAATGAGAATCAGTAGCCACAATTGTCCATTGGTGATTTAAGCGAAGTCGAATATAACAAGAGGTATATATTGTACTACGAGGCCTCATGGAGTTTTTGCTTTTGAAATCGAAGTTCTACGAGAGCCCAGCTGACACGGGTCTTCGGGTATCAGGTCTTGCATCTACCTCGGCTGCCTGCACTAATCGCAATCTATCGTAGATGCCTATGCTTACTAAAATGTGGGTCACACGTCAGTCCTTTCAACGTAATCTTTCAGCTCATTGTCGAATATGTTGCATGGTGCGTCATTTAAAGAGCAGAGTTCACAACCAACTTTTAAATGCTAATTGACTATAATGTTGAAGGGATGCCAGAAACTCTGGCAATGACAGTCGCTTAATGAAGCCCACTGTCTTGACGGTAAATATTTTATTAGATATACTTATGTGTTTACGAGTGCCCAACAGCACATTTGAAAGACTAGCTGAGCGAATACGTTCAAATGACTAAGGTGTGAACTGGCCTTTAGTTACATAAAACAGGGGTTCTTCAACTTTTGGGAGATACTTTATTCTAAAAGTTCCATACTTATTTTCACCAAACCCCTTCCTAACTGGAAAAGCAAAATATAGTTTTTCTTACTGCAGCTAATTTGCTGATATATTGGAGGTGAGCACCCAGTGCGTGTGTTGACTCCGCCAAATCCCTGGGACTGATGCACAGAATACATGGGGCTCGATTTAATCCGCGCTTGAAGAACCAGCGAGTTGGAAATTCTTTGGACGAGGTCCAAATGGGGTTATAACGTAATACACGCCGCCCTACATATGAGGGTTGGTGGCCCGCTGCTCTTCATTTCCGTTTCTTTTTTTACACACTTAATCGGCTAATGTCGAGCATCAAGAAATATCATAGCTTCTAAAAATAGATTTTAATGATTCTAAGTGAGCAAAGGAAGCAGGGGATTAGATTAGATAGGCAGCAGTAGACGATCCAATAGGCCCATTCCCAAAGAGACACCGGTACTTACGCCCCTGCCTTCTATGAGCTATTGCCGTTATGTTTGTAGGATGTAGAGGACTGGAGTAAAGAGAAAAAAAGAGAAAGAATCCCTGCCAAAAAGACGATCATGAATGCAGGCTACAACGATCAAGAGCTGCTGATATGCGGAGCTTGGAGATGTCAAACTGTGTAGTTGGAGCGGAGAGAGAAGAAGACGGATTAAGGTGGCCTCGGAATCTTTGGCCGTAAAGAGTTTGCGATTCCTGGAGGAGTTCTTAGCTGTGGATGATGTCTCTCCCAATGTATGTCAAGATGATTTTTAAACGCGTTGACTGACTCCGCACTAACAACATCGGAAGGGAGTCTTTTCCAAATGCTGACTATGAAATACGGAAAGAACTGCTGACTTAAGGTCATTCTTCGAACTTTATGCTTGAGTCTTTGACCGTTGTTTCGCAAGGGATCATTGAGGTCTCTTTCAAAGAGACCCGTTGTAGGTACGTCGTTGAAGCCATTCAAATACTTTAATGTTTCTATTAGTTGTCCTCTGAGTCGTCTTTGCTCGAGAAAGATCAGACCCAGTTCTTTTAGGCGACATTCATACGGTTTGTTTTGCAGCTGAGGTATCAATTTCGTTGCTCCCGTTGGACTCTTTCCATGTTATCGATATCTTTGCACAGATGTGGCGACCAGAATTGAACAGCAAATTCCAAGTGTGGCCGCACTAATGCCTTGTACAAGGGAACGATGATGTATCATCCACAAATTTACTGATTTTACTACGGATGTTAAGATCGAGAAGCGGGGAAAGCGCGCTACCTTATGGAACCCCTGATGATACCTGCGTCCAGGCGCTCGTTTCTCCTTCAAGTGTCACTCGCTGCTGCCGACCCGTAAGCCATGCCCTGATCCATCGTAAATAGTCTCAATGGATGCCATGGGCTTCCAATTTTTTCATTACGCGTTGATGGGGGACTTTGTCAATAGCCTTTTGGAAGTCTAGATATACAAGGTCTACACTTTTTTGTTCATCTCTAATATCCGCAACTTTCGACAAAAAGTCTAGTAGGTTTGTTAAGCAGCTTCTTCCATTTCGAATGCCATGCTAAGTGTCGGATATGAGCTGATGCATCCTCAGGTGATCAGTGATGCGTTTTTTCAAGAGGCGTTCGATGGTTTTGCTGACAACCGATGTAAGACTGATTGGTCGATAGTTGCTGGGGAGAAGTAGTTCGTCAGCTGTCAAAATTGTTAAATACATTGTTTATTTTTATTTAGATGGTAAAGATTTCTATGTCTAAATAAAAGCCTTTCTGCATGGAAGTAGCGCAAATGTGGTGCATGTTAGCTATTGGTTGCTGCGTCTTAACCCGATGATCTCCATGTGAGGTGTTTATGAGGCTCAACTACACAACTGCTGCTGGTACTTGGGTCATCGCGAGTTCACACGTCCCTCATCGTAACGCGTTCAATCACGAAAATGAACACGAGCTGTGCATTAGCTTTTTCTGTCTCTGTCCACACGTAGAAGTGTTCTTCATTCAAGTGAATGACGCCACGCGTTCAGTTATGATATCGTTTCTTTACATTTGCTCTTCTATTTCGCGTCGGTTTGAAGTCACATTCGTATGCCATAATTATGTAGCCTGATTTTGATAGGAACAACCTATTTTCACAATATTTTTAGCCTGGTAAACCGATAGAAGAGAAATCAGCACTGAGCAATCAGCCGGGCTCTCAAATCAAAGATGGCGCCCATGTTCTTACAACATTTTCAGGCTATCTAGTTTTCTTGTGGTTAACAGAAATGACGTAGCGTGTTCAAAAAAATAGAACATGCTTCATCCTTCAGTCACCAATGTTTGCTGCAGCTGCTGCTATCTTCCACCCCATTGAAAATGAATGGGACGGAATTGGCTACTGTCACCCAACAACGTGACTTAGGAATCACTATTACAAACAAACTACAACACAGTCAGCAAGTTGACAAGA
>LQNS02276883.1:13172271-13209751 GCA_001587735.2 Parhyale hawaiensis | reverse complement strand
ACAAACAAACGGATGGACATATCTTCACCAAAAGTTAATCAACTGTTCCTCCTAACATACCTAACAATCCCTGCAAATTTCATCCAAATCGGTTCTTAACTTTTTGAGTTATCTTGGTGACAGACAAACACACAAACACGACGAAAACATAACCTCCTTGGCGGAGGTAAAAATGGACAGTGTGCCTGAATGGATTATTGAGGGCCGAAAGAGCTAACCGAGAGTTGCAACGATCAGGATAGAGTCGCTGCAGCGGCTAGCTGCCACGGTGGTCTCCGACTCCCCGTACAAAATACAAATTTACAGGTGTTGTCTATTGGCACGTCTCGACGGCGATAATCTCGCGTCATTAGCCTAAAGTTGTACGAAACTTCCAGCAGGATTGAGCTTAAGGCAGTATCATTCGCAGTCGGTTTGCGATCAACACCGGAAACTCGATTCCAAGGGGTGGCTAGCAGTTTCGGGTGAGTTATAGCTGATAAAAAATTATAGCGTCGTTGTTACCAAACGAAAATACCCAGAGTCTTTGTAAAATTCCTCCGTGTTTCATCTGCCGTAATTGAAAATGTTGGACAGAAAGTGCAAATCGACTGCAATTCTGCTAGAGCATGCTGACAAGATGGCTTCTCTAGGAAACATGAGATCAGGTTCTCGGGCAAGCCCTTTCTTGTTTTAATTAGTTGTTTAAGCTGAAGAAGCAAGTATGTTGCTCTGCTGGAAGTATACTTTGGCTGGGAGAGGGAGTGGCGCATGGGAGTAAGTTGTACAGAAAAGGTAAAATGATATATGGCTACGAATCCAGCCCCTCCTTCCCTAACATACCCCTCCCTGGCGTCCACCCTCACCAACTTCCCCTTCCAGTTCAACTCATTGATGCATTATCCGCGTCTCGGTATCGGGAATGGAAGACAAGCACGACTGAAGATCCATGCATGATCCTGACACCAATTTTGAAGAGATGCTACGAAGTCATATAAGTTTATACTTCCCACCAGCGTTTATAGACTTTATATCCTGTAATTGTAAAGTTTCTATTTCGACAAGAAATGATACATGTTTTAACGGGTTTCTACGCTTTGTCGGTGACCTTCGTATACGAGCTCCCGGTTTCACTAGACATGTTGCAGATTTAGATCCGCTTCTTTTTTTAATGAAACGTTTAGCCCATATTCGCCCTTGCACCTTGATAATCGTTGCAAACTCTTACAGTTTAACATTTCATACCGAAATTGTCTTCATGCATTCGGTACGCACGATTTCTGACTTTCATCGTTTTTTTCGAAAATTGTAATACCAGCCTTTTTAGAAGAGAGTATTTTTGTTTCTAAACACCCAACTTCATCGAATTCCTCTGTGAGTAACAACGAAGTATTATATGTTCATTCCGTTCCCCTGGGAGTCGAGCGCTATAAGTAGAGGCTGGATAATTCGCGTATCAATATCATTGTTTTGTCTCTATAAGCAAGTTTCAATATCTTCTCTTTGTCCCCATAAGCAATCCCAATTTATCCAATTCAGTGGTATCACCGGACCACTGCGCTTCGATTGAACAGGGGCAGATGGATTACTCAGTACAAAACACAATACCGGTGTCATATCTGTTTGGACAACTCCTCAATTGTAGCAGCAATGTATATCAACTTCTAAGTCGGAACGTGAACGGCACGCAGGTTGTTTAATTCATTAACGCTAAAGTTAACCCCTCTTTGTCAAAGGAACCTCGCTGGAGCGTAGGATGGCCGATAGTTCATAGGGTTAGGTAAATTAATTTCGCCCACCCTCTGCTGTGGGAAGTAGACCCTGCGATGTCCCCATGAGTTGTTATGTTAGCCTACTTTTCTTCCTTCACTTTGATGTTCCGACTAATGATGCTTCGTATTGCTCTTCCTCTTCTTTCTCGACCTGCTCTTCCCGTGCCTGTACGGGAACTCCTTCGTGCATGGTTTTTTCCGACATGCTATATGCCCCGTCTTTTTCGTCTCTCGGAATACCTCTGCTACATGTGGCTAGGGAAAACTCTAGTAACTTAATTACTACGTATAAAATGATCATCGAAAGAAAGAACAGCTCAATCGACATCACCCACAAGAATGGACAGCATGCGTTCATGGATAAACTTTATAAAGACTTATTTAATCGTCGGGTTCTCTGAGGCACAGCAGTGTTTGTTATATCGTTGCTGAAGTGCGCTTAATAGTATGTATAGCGACACGCAATAATTTTTCTTCCTTATATGCGTCGCGAGTTCATCAAATTCGTCTTTCACTCGAGTCTGCGGTTGGGCAGGATATAAAACACTGATGAACACTGAGCAATGCAGCATACACTATGTACCTCTACGTTAATATTTAGTCGGGAAGACTTACCACTTAGTTATTTTTTTCATGACACTATAATTTTTCTGCTGTCATAACATCCGAGTTTACTAAATTCCTCCGGCAGCAAGGTCAGTATTAGACTGGAAGTAAGAACACTGGGTGGGGACAGTACGGCATGGCACCCAAGTCGCCCCTACAACAGTGATCAGTTTCGCAGAAAGGGGCACCTCCAGGCCAGCACTTCACCGGTGCCGGCTCCAGACAAAGCTTGCAGCACGGGTGGCTCGCTGGAGCATGAGTCAGCATTTTTTTCTTTGGTGAAGGATCGAGGCAAAAACATCTCGCCGGCTTTGCTCTTCTACACAAAGAAAAAATGATGCGAGCATATTTTAATACGATTTGTTTTTGTTGGGAGTTGTGCAGTCATTTAGAGCTTAACGTTTAAACTTTGCACCGGAAAACGTGTTATTTTGCTCAGTTGTATGCGAGTACATTTAAAAAGATGGTTTTGAAAACATGTATTTCCTGCAATGTCGCATTTGTTCGAAGTTGCGGAATCTGTGAAATCATTAATACTTAATCACAGAATTATTCTTTATGCTTGGAATATATTAGTGCATTAGCTGCAAATGAATGCTTTATAAGCTAAGATAAATTATTTGACAGCATTGCCGCTGCCCTGCATAATATGAGACGATAAATAACTGAATTTTAAACTTTACACCTGTACCTTCTACATGTAGGGTGTCCAGCGAAGCGGTAAAGGCTTTCACTGCATCAAATAGTGTTTCCCTAAAACATACATTCTATTTTTCTATACTGCCACGCATTTACTTTTAAAATTCACGGTTTCATTTGGGATTCTTACCCCAAATTCCCAGTTTATTGGTACGTATAACTATTAAATATGAAAATCTGTGCGTGCGTTAACAGTAAGGAATTAAATACCCAGTGGAGCACTTTCACTTCTCTGCAGTGCCCCACCAGGAATTGATACCTACTGTGTGATGGCCCTCACTATTTATGTAAAAACTCTATCAAATGACAATGGGTTTGGTTTCTAGATCCTGGCAAGCTCTACAGCAGTCCGAAACTAAACATTCCAGAGGATGCAAAATAAGAGCAAATCTTGGCATTTCGACTCTAACCTCTCTCTCCAACCTACATCAACACAAAAAAGGTTAAGGAAACATGGTTAAGGTTAAGGCAATTATTGGTCATGTATTAATGCTAAGTACCGGTCCAGTTTCACGGTTGCCAACAATCACCTTTCCTATTGAGGATTCCTAAAAAAAAACACTAATCACCAGCCCAAATTAGACACTAAATGCATCGTGGTAAAAATTGGAAATACTCAACTTATTACTCGTCGGGTCTTCTGTTGGCTCAAGCCCTAAACGGACTTGGCGAGCTCTCCTCAGCACTCCTACTCGTAAGCACACCCACAAGGTTCTGCCAACCCATCGCAAAAATCTACGCTCGTGGGGCCTCTGAACTGTTAGGCTTATCCTTTTTATAAAAATTGTGTTACTTCTGAGTAAAGTTTTGAAAGCTTCTTATTGAAATTAAATTAAATTGATCAAAATTATGAATATTCTTGCCTTGGCTATGGGAAATAATTCACATAAATCATAAGAAATTAAACTAACTGGTAACTCTTGCTGTCTTTGTACTCCTTGAAGGCACTCAGTTATGTGGGGATGAGTGAGGCTGGGGTAGCATGTACTTTCTCCGTCAGCTTAACCGTTATTCCTAGGCTATTATTGAATAAAATCAACCTAAATTTGTACAGTATTTTAAATATTCTGAATAAGTAGAGTTACGAGAAGAAATAAATAATTTGTACATTTTGTAAATAGGTGTTGGAAATAGCAAATCAAAATTTTGAACGATTGATAAATGGACTCTATGAGAAAGGTAAACAGTATTTTAGGCAATTTGATGAAGGGACTTTTTGGGGCGAGATGTCAGGGGCGCAGGAAAATATGCACCGTGCACATGACGCTGCAGCGCCTTCATTTCGCTGTTCATCGCCAGGAATTATTACCTAGTGCTGCACCTTCACTGCTCTGCTGTGCCTCACCAGGAATCAAAACCTAAAGCAGCTCCTTCACTTTCCCGCTTTCAACGACTCACCCCCTGGAGAACAGCGCTAGTTTGTCTCCGTATCACGTTTCACATTACCATCTTCCGGTGCAGTCTCCAAATATTACCTCGGTTCCCTTACGGAAGCCCACAAATACGGCGCAAATACCATGGTTGCCGACAGCCGACGTGTGCGCGGCGGACGGACGGAGTATCTCATTTTACGGGGCGGCGGAAGAACTTCTGCCGCCGCCAGGCTTCGGCTAACCGCAGACTCGTGCTGCCTAATGGGCGCTACCGGCCGGGAACTTCTTCGGGGTTGTAGCCTTCTAGTTTGTCCGATTGTTTGACAGGTATGCGGGGTTGCGAGGAGGGAGTCGTGAGGTTTTCTGTGTGGGTGTGTGGAGTAGGAGTCGTGCACCTACCGGTGTCAGAAGTCACAGTGCGTTAGGTACTTTGGGTACCGTGAGCAATATCCGGCGAGGTTCATACAAGTGGGATGATGGGCAGCACTCAGCGTGTGGAAAGAATATTCGTGGCTGCCTCTGTTGACATTCTGATTTGGTAAAGGAGTCGAGTGGTGCGAGTCGGGAGTCAGTCGATTTACCTCCCTTCTCAAACAAGAAAAGCCCATTGCCTCATAAAATAAGCTTTCAGCTGAGCTGTAGTGCACGATGGGAAATAAAAAATTCCCTTGTGTGGTTCTAAATGCAATAGTTTGTCATCCGTCAAAGTCACGGGTGCGCTATCACTTTGCGGAGATTCAGTGCCCTCGAGTTCAGGTAATACATCAATAGAGATGTAGCGTTGTTTTCAACTCCTTTCAATTGTAACGCAAGCACCACTTGAGCTATAACACACACAGTAAGCTGTGGAAAGTTCGAAGCCTGCGAACTTTGGCGCTTCGAGTGTCGATTGCAAGAGAAAAAAAAAATAAGTTGAGTGGGTCAAAATATTTAATTTTGAGTGCAGAGTCGGTTACTAACAAGAAACATATCGTGGTCGATGATGTAAAATTTTGGTTGCCCTGCAAACTACCTCGTCTTGTCGTAGGTACGTCCAGTAATAGAAATTGCTGCAGTTCTGAGTCAATTATAACACATGGCTCACGACATATTCAATTTACTACAGCATTAAGTATAAATTGGATCCAGGTTGAAACACAACGTTCATGGAAGCTCTGTAATGAAATTTATTGTCGTCATTGTTTGACTCGCATTCCTTTACCTAATTCCTATTTTGACTCACATTCGCCCACTAAATTCCAAATTTTTACTTGTCTTTTCACGTCAAATTTCAATTTTAACATATCTTCGTACACCAAGTTTTAATTGTGACTCACAAGCGTACGTCAATTTAAAAAAAGAGCTTATCTAAGCACCACAAACTTGATTTCTTCCAATAACTGGCTTACTTAAATTCCCTGCATTGGACGCAAATTCCCTCGTTAGGCGATAAAATTCACAAAACTTTTGCCTGTTTGTCATTGATGATGAAGGCGAGCAAGGAGTTCAGAAGCTGATAAAGGTCTGTAGAATATTGCTCCGCCGATTGTTGTAAATTTGAGCATTTATTAAATCAGAGTTTCGCTCGCTCGCAAACGTAAATCATAGCCCGATCTTCATACTGTTCCTCTTTCGCTGTACGCTGATTTTTATGTAGCTGCATAGCAGAATTTCTCTGATGTTAAAGCACCTCCTGCATGAATACGCGATTTTCGATAACAAAGGGATTGATTTTTACTGGCGCATTATTGCGAGCAAAAGTGTAACTGACTGTCTGATGTACGCAGACTCACATTACCTTCTCATGGAATACTTGATACGTTTACATTGCTCATCTATTTGGTATAGTAAGAAAAGTTCCGTCGGTAACCTGACGCACTGCGAGTCATTACCATAAAATCTCTTCCCCCCTCAGTTGCCTAACAGAAGATTTTGCATTAATTTGTCCTTTAAAAATCTAAATCTCAGTCGTTCTCGTTCCTTCTCCACTCCTCTGTTAGCTGACTTTACGTCTCGACATGATTTTTCAGTTCTAGCAACTTGCAAATCGGCTAAGTCAAGCCCAAGATTTTTGAATGTACATAAGCCTCGCTGGAAAGCCATCCATCTTAAGCCTCTCCCAATGAAGTGTCACCTGATAAAATCTACCCTGGCGCCTATAATGTGCCTCAGCAGACTTTGGTCTTTAGCCTTGTTCTACACTGCTGTATCTTTTGCAAACACGACATGGATGCAGGTCTCCCCGAATAAAGAAGACGGGGATATAAGCTTGTTTTGCAATTTTTGTAAATATATTTTACAAACACGGCATGAATGAAGGACTCATCCAATTACAAGTGGAAAACAATAGAGAATGTAACCTGGTTCTGCGATTTATTTTATATTTTACACACATAGACGATTTGCCGGGCCCAATCTATAAAAAAGACATGAGGTGTTCATGACTGTCTTTTCTACATGCGGGATCACTGCAGGTATCATTTAAGAAACAGAACGCACGATACGACCTCGTACTGCACTGCAACTAGTTATGTCTTTAACTTTGCGGAGTTGGAGTGGGTGCGGGCTTGAACCGATGAAATGAATACGGAATGTGCCTTTATTTTGTTATGGTTGTATCAGTTGCATGGTCGGTATACGTACGTGCAAGACTCAACCGCAGGAAAGGATATGAGGTGCAATCATGCATAGCTCCAATGGTTATTTCTCATTTACAAGTAGCTACGTTATGAATGGACTCAATCGATAAAAATGATGGAGTGATTTCCGTGCTGGATAGAACTTCTTTTTTAGATATTTTATCATTTGCAAACACGTTCTGCATCAAAAGAAAAATCCCATGCAAGAAAAGTTTATAACAACATTTACTGGGTGCATGGGATTACTAAGATGAGATGTACTCTAGCTTAATTCTTTTGCAACGGCTGTGCTTTTGTAACTACGCTGTTGCTGAAGGACTCGATCGATGCATGCTGAATACCAGATTTATCTAGCCTTGGGTTATATCCTTTGCAAACACGTTCTGTCAGCAAGATTTGGCTATGCAAGGGATATGAGGGAACCTTGTATTGTGATGACAGCTTCTGTTCCCAGCCCTAGAGCTGCAAGACCTGTCCTTTAAAAAATTCAAGGTGCGTAGCTCTGCTCTGCGACCGTTTTTTTTTATTTTTTGTGAAAAATTGCAAAAAAAAGTGTAAAATGCATAAATTAACTCTGAAGTATTACCCATTGATGATCATTTTTTGGCGGCATGCAAATGGAGCTGACAATTTTCAAGATTTTTAAACTTGTTTTTGATATGGTGTTGCGAGAACATTCCAAACTCTGCTGAGCAATCTACGTTATGAGTTTTTTAGTGAAATTCCCACGTTTGTTGAGTGGTGTTGTGTATCATAAAGAATGTTGCTGCATGGTCATTATTTGTGAGCATGACGGATGGCTGGTAGGAATTTAAGATTTTTCAAAATTCTTAGCTATGAACTAATCCGAAACTTGTCTGAGGGAGTCAAAATTGTGGAAAATTTGATTGTTGTACTGTTTTACGTCTATTCTTAAGTTTGAGAAGCAAAAAATACAACAATTACCCATATCTTCTGAGTTAGTGCGACAGTCATTATTGATGCGGCGTTCAAATCGACACAGTTCGTAATGGATACATCACCTTCTTTCTAAGTTAAACGGTATTTGAAAACAATAGGATATATTTTGTTTTAAAGTCTTTACTATGCGTTATCTCAACTGACTGTTGCTGCTAGTTCTCACAGCAATTTGTTCAAAAGTCACCACACAGTTACTGTGTTGTGTCAATTTCCTCCCATTGGGTGGCAAGTAAATGGCCGGAAATATACATACAAATTATATATAATATACCAGTATAATGCATAGTACTGCCTAGTGTCATTAAAAAAAATATTGTTTATCAATTTTTAAGCTTAAAAAGTAAGAAAAAAATCTATGTGTCCTGGAGCTCAAAGCATCGGGCAGTTCTTAATTTTTCAAATGCAAGAGTGAAATGTTTTATGATTTTTATTCTAATGGTCTCTAAATGCCAAAGTAATACCATTCTCCTTTGAGCAACGAACATGATCCGTTAGTGCTTGAACTGCATAGAAAAAAACTCATCACTCACGAAATTATACCGCACACCGCACATTGAGCTTCATATTACCAAAGGACAAAATACGTCTCCCTGCGCGAGCGGGTGCGCCGATAACATCTCCCCTCCCAGCAAAAGTGTTGCAGTTCGAGTCGCTCTAAAATCTCCAGATTTCCTTTGCGTAACTCGAGGCAAAAATCGTAGAACTTCGCCGGCATTTTTGTTGACCCGCGCGACCTCTGGTGTTGAACTCTGACATTACCGCCGTGTGAGGTGCGCATGCGCTGTTCCGGCGCCACCTGCTTATGCATCCAAATGTTTTTCATGCGCACAAAGAATTTCTGGTTCATGTAAGCAAGTGATTCTACCTAACACGTTTGGTTGCGAGGAGCAAAGGAACTGGTTCTTCGACTAAATGTAGTACATCATTATTACTTGATCTCTTAAGCGCGCTGCACACGAGAGTTGAAGCATGAAAACGTTTCGTGTTTTTGGAACGAAAGTGTCTGTGGCTGTGACTACAACTTAACCTGTTGGAGCATCGCTTTAAAATATGCGACGTTGCGAATTGAAACTCTTTTCAAATTAAGAGAGATATTTGAAACTGTATAATTGGAACCTGCCGTAGTGAAATGACTACAGGAGCGGTTCAGATTTTTAGCACTTATTCTACTGCGCATGTAGTACTGGGCAAGCCGAAGCCGTCCCCGCTGTAACGTAATCGGACGAGTAAGAAGAAACGTTCCCGCGTTTCGACTCTCGTGTAGTGTGGGCTTTATAACTATGAAAATCTATCTTTGTAATTTTCATTGGAAAAAGCTCTCGCCAAAGTCGAAACCGAGAAATCAAAGTTATTTGAAAAAAGTGGAAATTAGTAAAAAAAATTGTTAACCTTTTAGAGAGGAAATACCCCAAGCGGGCTCTTTCAGTAATGTTGTTCTTACGAAAACTTTTTAGCTGCCTGGATTAATGTTAATTCCTGGCTTCAGTGGTTACCGAGAGTGTTGCCGGTGTAACGTATGCAGTACGAAGAACTAAGAAATAGTAAGTATGTGCTGTTTGGTATGCAAAACCAATTGTGTTAGATTAGAGAATATTGTTACATTAACGGGAGACTTCTCCCTCTGTGTGCTGAGAGCACGAAAATTAGAGAATATAGTTACATTAACGGGAGACTTCTCCCTCTGTGTGCTGAAAGCACGAAAATTAGAGAATATTGTTACATTAACGGGAGACTTCTCCCTCTGTGTGCTGAAAGCACGAAAATTAGAGAATATTGTTACATTAACGGGAGACTTCTCCCTCTGTGTGCTGAAAGCACGAAAATTCCTTTATCTTTGCATGGACGTCTTGTTTTCATAATTTTCAGGCGTCCTACATTTTACAATTTGAGCTTGTACAGAGTCTTGCTCTCATACTTTAAGAAATTTTAATGCAATTCCGAAAGTATGGAAGCGAATACTCCAGATTTACTATAATTTGAAATTGTATTTAGTAATACGAGCGCATAGCTTTGCCTAAAAATGTATGGCTATACAGTCTTGCAAGCATAGGGTCCTGTGCACAAGCTGCAGAATGTATGTAGCGAGATAGATTGGAACTGCTGTGAAATATCATGTTGTAAAATACGATTAAAGTAATGAAAATTGGAAAATACGATAAAAGTAATGAAAATTGGGAGGACATGAAGAACGCCAAAATAAAAAATGAATATATACGGCACTCGAAGAAAGGCGAGAAAATATTACATATATGTTAGTTAATGTTACTGTTATCATTAAATTATGACAGTCGTAAAATAATTGTAAACGCCTGTCCTTGCTAGCTATTTTAGGTATCAGTACGAATTTTTCACGAACAGTAGGTTTTTCTTTTGTGCTGCTTCCTACCTGCCATTATATTTTACTTCATTTTTCTTTATTTCTGTATTTTTGCGACCCAGAACTTTTAGGCGTTTCAACTCTATGAGTGCATTCGATTGGGCATCAAAATTAAGTCTTGAGGTTTGATTTGTCTAATTCTTCAGAAAGGTGCGCTGGTTTCGGCTTGCTGAGTTTCGGGCGATGACACTTAATTAGTTACCTGCGAGACTGCCATGAACTTATAGTCACACACTCTGTCAAATGGAGTTGTCAGCCGAATCAACCTAATCGGGTTGCTTTTAGCACTTGCAATACGATTCAAAATACACGAGAATTGTTTCCAACATGTAGTAGATTGGAACTATTCATTTTTAGTAATCGTATGGCTCATGATACGTAATTAAAGATTTTCTTTACAACAGCTGCTACAGGAGATGATGATACAAAACTCGAGGTCAGCTAAGCTCCATAGGCTTAACTTGTCTGGAACTTGAAACAGGAGCGTTGATTTCATCAGTTTGAATCGTGTTGCCGGTGAAAGCTGCAACCCGATTGGGGTTGAGACGAGCGAGAACTCCATTTACTGGACCAAGATTAAGTTTTCGGCTGTTTCAAATGCAACAGACTCAGGTTGACGCCTGGAACTCGATTGAATGTGGCGAAACTAACGCTAGTTCCGGAGAAGTCAAGCTGTGTGACTTAATCTCAACTCGATTTCGTTGTACCACTGATGGCGCGCGCCCTCAGTTCTTTTAGCTCTGCAGGGCGTGACGAATTTGTCCCTGTAGCCCATATCATTCCAATGAATTAATGAATTTTGTATGGAAAACACCACTTTTCAATTGAGTCGCCGTCTCCATGGGCGGTATAGGGTTGAGAGGCTGCGAGTTCCATTCACGAATATTTTCGGAGTTAGAAATGCAGTATATCGATCATTTATGTCGATTGTAAGATAACTATTGGTTTGTTGGCTCGTCACAGAGAGCTGTGCAGCAAAGCGAAAGCGATGCTGTATATGTAACAGCGTCTGTCTCTCCTCGTGTGCCCACGCCGCACGAGCGATGTCTGTTCGGGGCTTAGTATCTCTCAGACTGTTGTCGCGTGTGATCGTGCTATGCTGCCGGCTGTGGATTTTCGCGAGGACTCTTGTTTTAATTTTCAGCATTGGACGTTGCTAACCCCCTTAACACCCCTACTTTTGCCTTCACTCCGTACCAAGCTTTTTTTACTCTTAGGAATGCAAAAGTTCATAGAATCTTTGTAGGAAAATAACACAGCCTAGTATTTGTAGAATTACATTCCTAGACCACGAATTCATGTCGAACTTGAACACGTAAGCTAGTCCTTATATGAAGGGTGAAGCGGAACTCTTGGTGGTGATGAGAACGCGATGATGGTGGGTGGCGACCCTGAGTCGACCTCCTCACCGCGACTGCGCGGACCCCGCGTGCGTGTCCTGCGGCCGCGCGTGCTGTCAGGTCTAACGAGGGTTCGTCCAAGTCCGGCACGCCACCCCTCAGGGGGCATAGGATGGGCCATAGGGTTAGGGCTCATTTGATTGGGTGCTGAAATTGAGCCTTCGATCTGTGCTTGACATGTCCGAAACTCCCTACAGAAGCTTTGGGATTACCTCGTTGAACCGTGTCGTGAAAGTTAGAAGCTAAGCGATTACGTACGTTGAGGCTGCTCAAAATTCCATTTTACGGTGCAAGATTGATTTTTGGAGGTCTCAAGTGTAACCAACTGAGGGTCAATACCTGAAACGCAATTCAGTGTGTCGGAGCCAGCGCACCTGCGTGAAATTTCAAACAAGTAAATTCTCAAAGGCTTAATTTTGGCGCCCAAGCGAACCTGCCCCTTAGTTAGGTTCGACTATTCTAGGCTATGGGGAACAGTGACCCCATGTTCTTTAGCCTAAGTTCGGCCTTGATGACGTCCTTCCTGCGTGCCCACTTTACTTCCTTTCGTTTTCATACTCTTAGCTACTGATGATGCTTCCCTCTGTTCTTTTATTTCCTTCCCGATGTGCTGTTGTGGTGCGCTTTAATCTTGTGAGAAAACACCCTCGTGCATGGGGTTCATGTTTCTATTGACGTACTGTACGTCCCTTCTTTTTTCTTCTGTGAGATCGCGTTTGTTGTAAATAAAAATGCAGGCGTAAGCCACTCAGTGTAATTATGATAATCCTGTACACCAGCGGTCGTACACTGACACATGTTCAGATATTGTACTAAGGTGAGCTAAAACTTGCTGTTCCGAAACGATAGCAGTGCTGTGCGGACGACAATGAAGATAGAGGGGGATGAGGGTGTTTCGACCCTGCGTAGCACGGAGGCAATGCCTGTTCGTGCTGAGGGCTCAGTGCCTGTCAGACTGTTACCATCTGACGTTGTGCTATGCTGCAAGCTGTGGGATTATCATGACGACTAGTATTTCTCAAAACTTTGCTGGAAATTGATATGGATTGTTTTCATACTCTAAGTCCATAGACCACACCATACATTGACTGGACACTGGAATTGGGCCTGGAGACCGATGTAGGTAAGTGTAAATAAAATGAGTTCTAATAATCACAGAGACCTCAAACAAAGATTAATTTCTTTGTCGTACCATAAGGAATGCGTTGCACAGCAGGGAATCTAAATTCACAATCATATATCTTCAGTAAGTGATATACATCATACCTTCACACACGAAGAATAATTGAAAATTCATCATAATTTCAAGGAATATCAAAATTTTATAGAAAAAAAATTGGCTCATAGATGCTACACGTAATGTACTTTAATATCACATTCAATTGAATTTTTTCCAATGACGGGTTTGAAGCAATAACCTTAGAAATTGATGTATGTATATAGAGCTTGCGGTAGACCTCATCCCAATAGCCGCAACAAAAGGGAGGTTAAGAAAACCTCGTAATGTTGAAAAAATGAATTAAGACCACAGTAATACTAAATTGGTAGCAATGAACTAAAAATATATCTTGAACTATGAGAGAAAGATACCAAGACAGCCGGTATATGATATTAAAACAACAATTTATGGCTGATACAACCCTTCATTACTGGAACCATCTAAAGCTGCACATCATGATTGTCATTATAATTTTACATAACTGCCTATGTATATAGCACCATTTCATGGTTGCCTTAATTAAATCACTTCATGGTTTTTTATGTTGCTTCACTTTGTGGTTACCTGAGTTAAATCACTTCATGGATGCCTAGATTACATCACTTTATGGATGCTCAGGTTATATTACTTCATGAGTGCCTACGTTACATTACTTCAAGGGTGCCTACGTTACGTCACTTTATGATTGCCAACATTATATCATCTAATGGATGACTAGGTTCTATTATTTCAAGGTAGCCAAAGTTAAATCGCATCTCAGTCAACCCACCTGACTACCTAAAAAATTATTATTATAATTATTTTTTTATGACTCAACTCCTTCTGCCTCTTATTTTATGGAAAACAAAATTCATCACTGTCATTTTTTATGGCCAGCTAATTATTGTTTTTTGGTATTGGTCTCATCTAGGTCAACCCACCAGACTCTGCAAAAAAATTATTGACGCTGCTCAACTCATTCTACTGTTTTTTGGGTTGTCGCTGCGCGCGGATACCAAATAATTAATAATTTTAATTAACAACTCCATTAAATGTTTACTTGGCATTTCATTACAAATCGAGCATACCACGAATTTTAGAAATTTCTGTTCTACAACATGAAACTGTTTATTTTACTAAATATTGGGAAATAATTTTACTCTACTGCACAAGTAAAAGGATTTAAAAAGTTGCTATACGTAATTACACTTCAACCTTAATATTTTTGTGAATTTGTTGTGTAAAGAATTAATAGAGGTATGTACAGGTTTGCCAGTCATTACTGAATGCAAAAGAATTAAGTCAAATAGCCTAAACAAAGCACAAAAAAGTAATGGGAGAACATATAAAATGCATCTGCAGCACCGTGCAGTCAGGCCCAATTGCGGGACCGAAATCTGCCTGGGGGGGGGGGGGCAGTGTCTCGTCAATGTTTAGTGTGGTCTCTGTCTTAGCATTTCACTGCTGTGATATCGAGAATGCTTTGTTCTCTTTGCGACTGCAGTATGTTGCTAACCGTTGCACCATATGTGTAAGAGGAGCGGTTTCCCAAACGTAAAGCTACCACAGTAATGAAATAAATATAATAAAAAAACGCCCTAAGTCACTTTAAATAGATGTTTTTTGAGAAAAATAAATGGCCGATGCTACTCTTTAACGTGATCCAGTATCAATGGTATGACGCTACGGCCGCTGGCGTAAAGAAGTTTCTCATTAGGTATGTGCCGTCGCCGCCGGTGCCGTATACAGGTAAACTGAATCAAAACATTACGTTGTGCAGGTCGTGGTGCGGCCACCGGGACAAGGCAGGTTCGCGTTAAAGGACTGATGCCTCTTTATTGTCGCTTTTCTTTGGTGACGTCACTATACGTGGGCCAGATGGATGGCTGAGAGAAACGTCATACCTACACTTTAAGGTGCCAAGCTCAGCTCCAGATGAGATGAAAGCAATGAATTTTGTGTGTCCGTCTTTAGTGGAAGAAACAAAAATCATAGCCAGTGTGGTCTATCAGCGAGAATATGTTGAAGCGGAATATGTGCATTTACAGTTGAAACGCCGCCACCAAAGAACGCGCCGAGGACGATTCGGTCTAAGTCCGTGTACTAGGAAGACCACTGGCATATCCATTTATACCCATTGCTAAATTCGATGCTTCCTAAAAAGTTCTGAACCATGCGGTACTCTATAATTCCTCAAGGTCCATATTAATCTGAAGCGTCTCGTTGCCTCCAAGTCTACACTATTTTATTGGCATGTTCTCATTACCAAATTACTTTATTGGTTCCACATTTGGCCAAGTCTGGTAATGAGAAATGCCAGTTGGGAAGCCTGCTACACCATACTGCCCACCGACCCGTCGGTCGTGTACGACGTGTGTTGCACGAACGCCTGCCGTGATGTAGTGGGTCTCTCGGCACCAAACAACAACAGCGCGCCGCCGTAACTCAAACTTTAAGGCGTTTTCTTACACCAGGCCACAGGCCTTCGCTATGATGTGGGGAAATACGGCATACGTTGAGCGTGCTGTTGGTCTACCCAGGCGTGCTGTGGGTGTGATGAATGACAATCAGGAATGTCGGTAAATTCGATCTGCGCAATCAAATCTTTTGATTTCATTTGTCCGGAACTTGAAACAATGGTTTTCAATTCACAATGCGAGCTTAAATTTTTCTCGATTTCCGCCTGAAACTCGATTCCAAGTAGCGAAATGGAAGCCCACGATTGCAGTCCCAGTTAAATTAAGGCTAACAGGATTAGATTATGCTGGGCGCTTTGTGCCATAAGTTAGAAGACGCCAATAATGATACCATCGTAATGAAGTATTATAAATTCACCAAGTGTTCATTAACTCATTTTGCTCGGGCGAAAGTCTTTGCACGAGGAAAACGAAAATCAGAATGAAGGTGCGAAACGAAACTGCCAACACAAATTATTTTAAAGCTATTCATGTTATTATTTCCTTTGCCAAGGTTATGTTTTATCGGAATTTGGTTGTATGTCTGTCTCTTAATTGTCTTTCTCCAAGATGATTCAAAAACTTATGGATGGATTTCCATAAAATTAAAAATTACGTGGAACAGATAATTAACTTTTGGTGAAGATCCGTTCAACTATTTGTTTGTTGTTTCAGCAACATCACTCAAAACTTATAAGTATGAATGGATATTCATGAAATTTGCAGGAAAAGTTTGGAATGTTACAGTTAATCAACTTTATTAAGTACGCACAGTGGGTGGCAAAACACTGTAAATATATTAGTGGAACAAACTGCCAAATAGTTGCGATGGTTTGTAACTCTATTTATTGTGTGCTTGTTTTGCTGTTGGTTAGCAACATCATCCAAAAAGTTATCAACAGATCTGTATGAAATTTGCAAGAACTATTATAATGAATAAAACGCACATATGACAAAATTTTGAAGATGATTTGTTGGCCCCCTTTATGTGTTTGTCTCTGAGATTTTGTTTCTGTTTGTTGGAGCATCACTCAGAAAGTTATGGACGGATTTCCATGAAATTTACAGGACTCCTAGGAATGTGACAAACAAATGAGCAGTAGTGGTGATAATAAAAAATCATGGATTCAAGACCAATTTGAATTTTTCGTATGCGTCCTGAGTTTTTCTAGTTTTCCTTGTTGTCAATTTATCGTTTTTTCTAAATTATGTCCACGCCCTGCCTTAAAAGTTCCGCACGATTTCGATCCGTAAAATCTGTATTCCTTTATTCATAAAATCAAGTCTTGCGTAAAAATCGAATTCATTTTCCCAGTCGCTAAGCTGATTTTCTTGAGTTAGTTAAATTAATCTTGTCCAAATTCAGCGTACATTTCCTTGTCGTTCGCTTCTCTTTCGTCATTTTTTGTCATTATTTGAAGATATTCCTCACGCATTTCTGGAGCACAGTTTGTTTCTATTCACAAAAATTTATCTCTTCTACCAAAAATCAAAGTTCATTTCCGTGCTGAAAACTTTTTATAATTTCCTCCTCTGAAAAAAAAATCACCCATCTCTGGGCCGTAAACTTATTTCTCTTTATTCGATCAAGGTTACCTTCTTATCTAAAAAAAAAGTTCAGCTCATATTTCCGTACCATAAAGCTGTCACTTCTCCCGATCAAATTTACCCTATCTGAAGAAGACTGATATGCCTCCTCGATCCATAAAGAGTTACTGTACACAAGAGCGCCGCAGGTTCGCTTTGCATCGCCGGTGGAGCGAGAAATGCGCCTTATATCATAGCGCTTACTATGGCCCCGGCCTGGTACGCCCTCCGCCCCTAGTATTTTGCAGCGTAAATTATTGCACTGCGCTCCATGTCAATCGCTCGCTATACGCTGCTCACTCTTGCGATCGCGTCCTGCTTTGTATGCTCTTGTTACTCGTATATTGGTCTTATCGTACTCTAATTAGACTTTGCTTTTTCTAGGAATAACATTAAACGAGTGAAATAGGCCCTAAAGGAGTCACCGAGGAGTGCCACAAATTTGAGACGCTGCGAGTACTGCTATGACTATACGTAAAGTGGTTCTTCGTACAGACCTTTGAACATTAATGGAATCGATATGCTTTTAAATAAACACAAATTGGTTCTTTGGGTAACAACACCTACCCAAGATAAACAGAGCAAGGATAATTACTGGTATTCTACTCGAAGCCTTTGTTAGAACTGACTTTACAGTGTAAAAAATACAGTGTCGTCGAAGTCTATTGTTCTTGACGTTTTAATAGTATGTAAAGTGGACATAGTATTTAAGTTGACCGTCACCCATCCAACAAGGAAGTGTTTACAGGCTGTATATCTCTACCGTTACGGCGGAGGAAGCAATAATAACATTACTGCCCATGCGTTGAAAGAACGCAGTGACGAAGTCAGTCTGACAATCACCTGTGCTCAACAATTTGTTAATAAATACTTAAAATTTCTTTGTTTTTAAGCCATGCATTGTCTCTTGACTTCATTTACAGATCTTACAAGCATCATTATTCTCTTAACCAGCACATCGTTTACTTTTTAAAAAATATGACAACGTTTCAATTGCCATTCCAGAAACTGCCAGTTTTTGTCTCCTGATCGCAACAAAATAAAGAAAAGTAATTATGAACAGTGAAGATGGGTTCCCACGATGTTCTCTTCGTCTGCATAAGCTGGTCTCGGCGTCCGAATGCGTCGCTGTGTCCTTCGAAGCAGTAAAACTCCCAGCTATCTCAATTCTAGTTGATTCCAAGTTTGAAGCGAGATAGCAAAAGCGTTTGTAGTAATGCTTGCTAATTTAACTGCCTTGACAACAAACTTTTCAGAAAATATTTCATAAGCAACAAGTATTCGATTCCGAGAATATGAGCTCGTTCGATTGGTTTGTTAGAGTCGATCTTAGCCAAGCCCACTCGTCGGAACTCTTCATTTGAGGCTTCAACGTTGGATCAGTTGCTCGTTATATATATAGAAACTCTTCAGTTGAGGCATTAATGTTGGATCAGCTGCTCGTCACAAAGAGAGGCAGAAACTCAATCACCTTCTGCAACATGGAATATTTCTGGTCTTGACAAGCGTACTCGGATTGTTTCTAACACCTGCAGCGGTAGTAAAATGAGCGAATCCGACGCCCTTGTCTCAGGTTTCGGACGAGTGGGATTGGCTTAGATTATTAGCAGTATACAGGTGCGGATGCACTTGTTTTCAGTCATTTCCCCATAGGTACTACATTATTGCCGGGGAATATTTCGTTACGTTCAGAGCAAATACTTCTTAGGGTGCATGGGTTCGAGCGGCAGTCATTCAAAGCATGGTTTGAGTTCAAAATGCGTTAGGCGACAAGTTGCTGCGCTGTATCAATAAGTCATGCAATTCGAGCCATGCACGTTCGTTAGTTTTCGCTATAGTGTAGCAATGAGGTCATCAATCGATGTATTTGCTTCATGCAGTGGTAGTTGCTGCATGCAGGTCCTCTCCACTAAAATCAATATTACGCACACCTGTTTCAATGAAGCACCCGTTTGTGATGCACCTGCGCTGTACTTAATAATTCGAGTCGTAACCCTATTCTAACTAGGCTGTAATACTTGACTATGTGAGTACTTTGTCATATTGTATCCCTATTGGATAAATCTTTGTTGCTTGGCTGCCAACCCTGACATTTTTAGGGATAATATGCATGGTATCCTTCCACCGGCTATCCATTTTTGCTGCCAAAGGGGGACATCAAAGTTACGTACTTTGCTTCGTCCGTGCAGGAGGACCCTGTCTATCTGTTTCCTTAAATCAACCTTACATTGGCCTTTGCTATGTCTTGCTTTCGCTCTCAGCTTGCTTCTGTCCAATATCATACGCCTATTAATATTAATTTTTTGCCTACTAATAACTTTTTATTCGGTTCTTCATCTTCTCGTTTTTCCCCTACTCGTACCCATGCGCGTTGATTCAGTGTGTAAATAATAAGTATTGTCATAGCTAGGTTCACGTTTCTCTCGACATTGCATGTGATTCAACTTCCCCTTCTTCTTCCTCTCGAACTCGTCAGTATGTGCAACTGCATAAGAGGCTTGAATTATTTATACATATTTCATACATATACTGTATACAAACAAATTTCATTTTAGATACCTATCGAGATTTAAATGAAAATTATGAATACCTCAGCGACGTTTATAGAGCTAAATATGAACGCACGAATTTCATAAAGCGTCCGAGATGTTATCGGGTAAGAAATTTATTCTACACTAGTGGACCCGCGCGTGAAAAAATTCACGCAATAATCGATATTTTTTTGTTATTAATATAGGCCGTTGCGAAATCTTCTCTTCTCTGATTTGCTTCATTTTCTTCATTGATCCTTTGTCGTGCTTTCAACGTTAGGTCTTTTTTTTTCTCATTTTCCTCATTTTCCCGCTCACGCTGAGCAGCAGCTCTCATGCACTTTTTGCTTCAAGTCTTTCTTGAGAGTATCGCATACACGATTCATCTCTCTCCTTACAATCATAGAACGTCTCCCATCTTCAGACTGTAGTGGTACTACTATTAAGGAAGTACTATTAAGATTTCACTTTGCATTCTGCAACGTTAAGATTGTAGCAGATTTATTAAAAATTTGCTAAACTGATATACGCAAAATTACGGGGGTGCTTATGACGCCATTAGATTCGATGTTGGCTAGTTCTCAGATTCAGTAATAATTAATGGGACCGGAGATTCTCAAACTTTATTTTACCCACATTCTCTTTTCTTTCCAGATTATCCGTGGCCCTCCTGGTTATCCTGCCATACGTGACTACAGAGCTTGCCAAGATACGACAGGATGGTGGTATCCTTGTGACATCTTCTACCCTCAAATGGGTGGATGTTCAGGGTGAGAAGATCCCCCGTCACGCTGTCCCTGTGGATGAAGATGACCCAACCGTGGTCTGGTGTCGCGTCAGGCAGCACAGCGTATATGTCTGTGGATCATTTCAGCACGGAATCTGCGTTGTGCCTTTCCTCAGTGCTGTCCACTCTCAGAACCGGAACGTCGAGGTCTTGGTTTCCCTAAACGGCTCCTCCAGAGTGCTGAGGGTACCGTGGGATAAATATCGAGCGCCTCCTCCCAACGCAATCTCCGCCGAGCATCACACTCTGTTAGCCATGCACATCACAGAAGATGGACGAATACACACGGGATTTCTGAGGCCCAGAGACCGGCGGGCGTACATCGTAGAAGACGAGCGGGTTGTCAAGGAAGAAAGTGCGTTTGTTTTGGCGGAGGACGAACCCTTGCGCTATGAATTGATGGACATTGAGTTCGACGATAACAGAATGGAAGTTAATATTGACGAAGTTCCGATGAAAACAGTCACCTTGTCCAACCCAGAAGCTACACAGGAGCGTGTAACTGAACCTGCAACGGTAACCGTCCGCCACCTGATGTATTGGGGTAGAGTTAAGGGCACCTTGGCAGGTCGCAACGCTCTGGTCATCACACCGGAAGGAGAGGAGCACCGTTTGATTTGGGGAGACCAAAACGAACTGGATCGTGCCCATGAGCTCGTTCTCGAAATCGACCTCCCTCCTGGTACTGGATGCGACGCTCGTGTGATTGCAGTCGTTCGCAAAACAGAAACTCCATACAGTGGGAAATTGATATCAATTTATTCTGATGGCGAGAGGCTAACTCGAACTATTCACAGTCTTCATATGGACCAGCGACTTCTCGAACTTCAAGCAGTGTACTCCCCTCCTTACTACCTCCACAACAAAACCGAGCTGGACCTACCGTCTACTACGCAGCTACTTTACAAATCTACTACCACCACAACCACTACAACCACAACAACCACAACCACTACAAGTACCTCCACTCCGGCTACCTTAGAACTCTTGTCTGAAGCGGATGCGAGGGATGGAGGTGGTGAAGGCGGGTCGGAGATCTCAAGTGGCCATACAATAGCCTCTTGCAATCATTTCTTCAGTATTACTCACGCTCTTATTGCCCTTACTAGCTACTTCGTATTCTTAAAATATCTCTGAGCTCATGCTCAACTTTTGGCCAGTGGTTTATATTGTCTAACATGTTGTTATTGTTAAGAAAAAATTTATATATATATATATTTTTGCCGTACATGCACGCGAATTTTTGGGGTCGTTGTTAAGGAATTTCTCTAAAGCTTTCCAAAAGTATTTGCTTCAATACTTTGCTTTCGGAATTTAATTCTAAGTAATGTTTTCTCCCGGTTACTTTTGAGGGCATGGCCGTTTTATGGCCATGGAACCGGACATTAAAATTTACCATGGTGCTGCTGCGTTTTTACTGTGCATTATAAAGAGAGATAATAGATTCTTCGGCCTGCTGATGGACTTCTGACGCTGTAATGGCGTCATGGAAGTTTGGCATGGACTTGGACATTCTCTTGCAGAGCCCGTGCTTGAGAGCTCCAAAACTTTTATGAGGCAGAGGTACCCAATGTTTGTATGTTGTCAGGACTAGCAACAACTACTGTACATACACAGAAATCTCTAGTTAATGTAACTCGGTTCAAAGAATGGGAAAAGAGCCTAGGTCATCTCTCTGTGTTTAGTAGACATAGCTGCATCTTATTTTAGCCTTATAGGTAAATGTCAACATATTTCTGGGATTAGTAGCTGGCTTTTTTAGCCGCAAATACCATGTTTCTGTTAGCATTATTCGGTTACTGTAACAAACAGTTTTCTCTGTAGGAAACACCAAGTCCCTTATTTTATCCGCATAGTTTTCGCCAGAAAATATACAGGTAAACCTGGACCAAAATTAAGGTAAATATTTCGAATGAGGCCGTTTCTAACTATTGAAACACTGCAATTTTTGTGGACCTTGTCAAGAGCCTGTACTACGGTATACTTTGGCATGCATTACCATCGTAAATTAAATAAGGAAAGTTAAGAGAAACTCTTTGTTGTGTTCTCTATAGCTCTAAAAACAGAGGATAAAATGAAACATTATTTCCTGAATCTAAACATTGATTAAATACGTCAAAGGAATTGGAAATATTTTTTGTATGGCTTATTGCAAAAGTACAGTTGACCGAATAGTTTTCAAAAATCTAATACTAAGAATGACCGTCGTGTGTTTATATATTTATATTTTTATTTATTTATAGGTTTCTTATCACGCTCTTAACGAAATAGATAGGCGAAAAATAGGCCAGGTTGTAGAATTTGTAATTAGGTAGCTTTTTCACGGAGATTGATGACCAGGTTGCAGAAGTGAAATCCTTAACCCTTTGTATCTGGATACATTTCTTGCTTGAAACAACTCTTGACAGTGAAACTATGGAGATATTTCAGCTTCTCTTAGCGCGGTTATGGGATCTGATGTTTAGCACTTTCTCCAGACATCGAAGCATACTGTACCGTACGTTTGTTCTCAGTTCATGACGTAAAAAATTCAGTAGCTACCGTAGCTGATCCATAGAGCAGAGACGAAGCTATGATTTTTCACGGGGCAGCAGACACATTTCTTTCTGCTTTCTATCATCTATTGACAAAGATTTTTCTCTTCAAGCCGAGCTTTAAGAGAAAAGCAGATGTACTGAAGACTCATTGGTATGTATCATGGATACGCTACGGGGAACTATGTAGTTTAATTTCGTCATGCTTTGCTGCTTGCTAATGTAAAAGTTTTTTTCCACCTCTCCTAAGGTTTGGGACGATTGTGCTACTAGTTCAGGGTGTTTGCACCTCTCCTAAGATTTGGGGCGATTGTGCTAATAGTCTAGCAGTCTGGAAAACAAGGAGAACAGGGAAAACGCAGGAGAAAAAAATTACTCAGAGAAAACAGGGAAAACTCTGGAAAAAAAAAAACAGAGCCTGAGCCATACGAGGTTTATTAATTTTTATTCTGCAGCGCCGGGGAAAGGTGGAGGACTGTCTAGCTGTATTTTGCAGCAAATCATATTGCCAGGGTGATTTGTAACATTTTCAGTCCCATTCAGCCCATAACCCATTGGTAATCCCATTATTTGAGAGGAAATTGGACAATCTGACACTCAGGGAGATTTAAGAAAAATTGGGGAGAACTCAGGAAAAACTCAGGGAGTTTTGGAAGTCCCGATCGCTAGACACCATGCTGCTGCAGCTATAGATGATATGACACCGACCACTCATCTCTTATGACCATTTTAGTTGGCCTTTGTAGCCTATCCTAGAAGATGTTTCTTACGGAAATATGAACAATGACGACGGGTCATCACATATCCACCGCTGTTATTTTTGACAGCGCGGGCATTCTAGTATCCGAATATTCTTCTTGTAGAATTTATCGTAAAAATATTCTTATTCGTCAAAACGCGTGATCGGCCCCTCACCGTGGCTTTTCCCATAATATCCCAAGGGTTGACATCGACCTCTTGGAAAATAACTCCGAGCTTTAGGAATCGTCTACTTTTAGCCCCGCTAATAGAAGCATGACCTCATCAATTTTTTCAAGTATCAAAACTGCTAATCTTACGATAAACCTGGTTTTTGGTTCGGCGCACAAAATGGCTGAGCAAACTAGTAATTAGTATTGTTTTTATATTTTAGTTTTGTTCCACCTTTAATTGCTCTCTTCCGTCCTTATCATTTCATGTTGTAACTTAGATACTAAAAAGAAGGTTCCGAAACATTTTTTCAAATCTATTCTGTACAATCAACAGACGTTTTAACTTGCGTTCGTATATGGCGGGTGCTAAACTTCCTTTGATCTAAATATGAAATTTTCTGTTCACAGGCTCGTCGCACTGCTATAGGAAAGAGGGAAGGAAGAAATATTTGTTTCTCGTACTGTCTTTAGGTTTTCATAAGATCAGTGCCAGTATAGTTAACATCCTCGCCTATACGCTGCAGTGCATTTACCGCAATATGAATATGGATATTGAGACAGGAGAGCACGTACAGTAACGTGCCATAGATTGTGCCGCTCGACGACTCACTCCCAATGCCAAAAAGACCTCAATGATGTACATTAAAAAATTGTCTGTTCGACTCGTTCATTATAGTTGAGATAAACTGATCCCACGTCCTGGAACTACTGTTGTAAAAGTTTGATTCACTAAGCCCCAGGCGTTAAGCACAAACCGATTATGCCAAAGACTTAGTTAGGAACAGCATCAACCACACATTTGACCTGGAGCCTCCTGACTGCATATGTGGCGTATGTATGTGGATCTTTATTATAAGTATATCTGTGCATAGACCACACGATACCTCAACCGTCCACTCGTCGCAAGTGAGGCTGATGGCAAATTGATAAATCCTCGATAAAATTGTTCCATTCAACGCACCGACTTGAAGTAAATATAAACTGTTCTTGAAGACGCGAATAATGTATCTATTGGAAAGAAACACGCATGCGCGAGCACTGGCCAACAGTAACTTTCCAAATTTATTATAGCCAGTCTTAGGTCATTTTGCTGTCCCTATACAAGCTTCAAATATCGTCGTCCACAGTTGGTATATAGCTACGAATTTGTGTTTCTTGCTGATAAACACATTTCTTGCATCACCGAGAACCGTTTACTTTTTGTTTGAGGTCGTTCTGTTGACTGGAAGAGATTCAATCGAAGTTTAATCCATCAACAGACTACAGTGAGCCTCACTTGCAAACTTCAGTTGACAGACAAGGTGCCGTGTGGTCTATGGTCTGTCTATATACTTTCTCAATATGGCGAGGACCGATGGAACAAATTCGAGCTCTAAATATCGAGCCTGTCACTCTAGGCCTATATACTTATTTAAGAATGGAATAATAAATACAGCATATACCTTGTTTTTCAGTTTCACGCGCTACATATCACACTTCCTATATGTATTGTTGTATATTACGAGATAAATAACTGGTTTTTGGTAATGCCGGGGCTATATTGCCTGTTAAACAGAAGGAACTTATGGAGCTACATAGTGGACCGGTGTATGTATTGTATTATAGTTTTGTTTCAGATATTATTAAGTACGTTGTTGCTTGTAAATGCCGAACAGTTTATTTACTTTACAGTAAGGGCGTGTTTCATTGGCTCCCTGCAATCGAGATAAGCTAATCCAAGTAGCCTTAATTTTTCCGGCACTTCAGTTCAGAGGGTTGGAGTAACCTCGTTGGATTGCGTTGCTAGTGTTAAGCGCTAACTAATTGCGCTCGGTACGGGTAGAAGAAGATGGAGTTTTCGGTCGTCTCAAGCGCAATCGGTTAGCGATTAACATCTGATGACCCTCGGTCCAAAGAGGATGCCCCAACCCTCTACATTGAAGTGCCAGACAAGATAAAACCAAGCAGATTAGAGCGTCTCCATCGCTGCCAGCAAGTAAAACATTCTCTTAATTTAATTTCCCTCGCATCGCACGGTCAGTCCAAGGCTGTTACCCTTGGTAATTAATGGCTGTCGAGGTTGGGAAGTTTGCTTCATGTGTTTATATCGTTGTAAGCTTACGGATAGAATTATTTGCATGCTGAAGGCGACTTATACATTATTTAATTAATATATTTACGCAATTAAGTCCGTTGCTCATTAAAACAACTATGCCTTGTCCTTAGGATCGAGGGCGCTCTGTCTTGGTTAAGTTTCTTAGAGTGGTCGAGTCAGTATTGCAATACTAAGGGCGACTTCACACGCCATTCTTCTCGACGCGTTCACTCATCCACTCGTCCGAGTATTTTGTAGGTAGTGTCGTTGTCAGAAGAACTTTGTGTACGTCACAGAGAGTTATAAAATGTTAACCGTTAAATAGGTTTTCTCTGCAAGGGTCACTAGGCAAGTAACGGAAATCTTTTCAAATTTCGAGTGAAATAAAACTCAAAAAACACACCGAGAGAAATTTTGATGCACTTAGATGCATCAAAATTGCACGCATTTTTGTCCGAAAACCGAAACACGCAAGTGCATCATAAAAATAAAGTGCATCAAGAAGATGTACATGGGGTCTTATGATGCACTTGTCACGAATTGATGCACTTGTGTGTTTCGATTTTGTGACAAAGCACCCCCGCAGGGGATGTTGCAACTTGCCGCAGTTCGTGCTGACGAGGTTAGTTTTGTAAAGTTAGGTACGCTCTCAATACTTCCCTTCTGTTTCCGGAGGTGGGCTGCCGATCGAGGTGGCTGACCTATTCCCGCTAGACTTCTACCTTCTTGTATTTCGTTTCCTTCCCCGGTGCGGCATAGCTGAGCGAAAGCGTTCAGTCGCGCCCGGGGTTTGGAAATGCTCAGCTTGCGCCTTTTTCCTGTCAGTATCGCACTGACCACTTAGATCTACCGGCAGAAAAGCCGAGACAAAAAAAAATCATTCACAAATTAAAACGCGCCCTAGTCGGAGCCCGAGCCTGTGGTTAAACACAGGAATAGTTGGGCGCGATATAGGCAGTATGCCACTGAAGTGCTAGTAACAACTTTTACTACTACTACTACTACTTGTGACAATGCCAATGATACACCAAGATGCATCAAAAACAGGTAAAGTTGATGCACTTGAAGAGGCGAAACTTTGAAAAACAATAGCAATCTGCGTGTTAGTACGTAACCGCGTCTCGCTTCTCACGTGTAACAAAACGACAAAGCTTTTGTTCACTTTGTTTTTGCGGAAACACGTTTTTCTGACTGAAATATGTTTTTCTGTCTGCTGAGGTGACACACCAAACTACGCCATGTAACACCTACGTGCATCAAAATTTTTCTCAATGCAGCACACTAGTCAGTTATTTCCAGGGCTCAGTAACACGTTCGGATAAATGGATGAGTGAACGCGTTGATGTGACTGACGTGTGAACTCGCCCTTGCAGTTTTGATCGGTCTTAGCAAAATCATAGGCCACCGATTTCACTTCAGGGACACATACACTGACAGTCAATAACTGAAACACAACACTGACACGTTCTGAGCGACGTGCTCTAACAAAGTAGCTACATAGTTTAAACTATTGCAAGTCAAATGAACCCAGGCCCCGCAATGGGTCGCTCATTAATCATAACAAAGAAAAGAATCTTGGAAATAAACATTTTTATATTGGTGGTGTTAATTACAACGCCTTAGGGTATCGCACTGCCGGAATGGTAATATTTTGGGGTAACCTTATATCACAGCTAGATAGATGTGGTAAAAATACACTGTAATTATTGAGTATACGTGCTTCTATTTGAACGGGACAAGAGTTTTTGCAGAGGGAATAACTTGTTTATGTATGAGTAGGTTTACTATATTAAAACTGTATATATTTAGCATTTAATTTCTTGTCAGTGTAGTTTAGCGTAGGTGTTTCCTGTGAATTTATTTTCCATTGTACATATATATTTCGTAATTCTGTTTTCATTCAGTTCCTTATTGTTATTATCTTTTTAGTTTATTGCGCTATAGCTAGCTTGATTTTTTAATTTTTTTGCTAATGGTACTTCTTTTTTTTTTTGCTGTTAAACCCTTGTTGAAGTGATGCCCGGATAAATATTTTATGTAATTTTAGGCCGTTGATTCCCCTTTTCATTTTTCTAAATTTAGTTTGAAATTTGCAGTTCCAGCATCATAACTTAAAACAAGCTGTGTTTAATTTTATATTCTCTTAAGTTAGAGTAAGGGGTAAAAATTTCAATTTCAAGTGTAAGTGTGCTGCTAAAGTTTAATTTATAAAATCTTTTAACATTATTGCATTAATTCAACTGCTGATATCATAACTTTAATTCCAGATAGGCTATCTACAGTATACGTTGCAACTGAAAGTCTGTATAGCAAGGTAACGATTCTGGTAATAATCTTCATCTATAGTTAACAATTTCTTTCATATTCTCAATATTCGCTAGAGCATCTGTGGTAAATTTTATATCTTTGTCACCATCCAGTGTGCCCATTCCTTTGGTTTACTCGTTGGGCCGATACTTCCTGTTTGCAGACAGCTATATATGTTGTATCCAGTAACGAAGTAAGGAAGAGACTAGTTTTCATCATATTCATGTATTTTCACAGTGGATTTGTCTAATTATTTTTTCTATTTTACAAGATGTTAGGCTCGTCAGTGGCTCATGATGCGATATCTATCACTGAGTATCTAGGTGAGGAATAATGGACTTTGTTTAATTGTTGTGTCGTTCCATCTGATTTAACTGATTTAACCGTCAGGTAATGAAAAATATTATACGATCTTCTCTGGGTGGCAACTGGGTTATCTTAATTGAAAAGGTGCAGAATGATCTCCTTAATTAGAAAGAATGTAAATGACAACTGCCTCATGTGACCAAAATTTCGCCTTCTCTCCTATCAAGAAAACGTACCAGGAATCGCAGCAAAGTTAGAGCAATATGCTTGGCTGCGAATGGCACAACCAAGAGCGTGTACACAGATCAAAACTGCGCTTTGTATGTCAAAACTATCACGTTAACATGCAGGCAACACTGACGCGGTTCTGCTGGAAACTGAACGCCCTTGTGTTCACCTAATCTTCTTTAGTTCGGCCGCTGTGTTTACGGCCGGCTGGTGATGAGGAAGCGAGGGCTGGTGGAACTGCGGCAACCTTCGGCACATTAGAGACAGTGTCGGTAGGTACCATTCGGCCGGACTTTCGTTGCTGTTGAGGTGAACGTATTGCATGTTGCAGCACGGTGCCGGTGCTGTGTTGTTGTGTCTCGCATGCTGCCTGTTGTTGCGACGTGTTGCCGATGTTGTATCTTGGTGATTAAAAAGGTGCCTGCGTGCCGACTGTTGGTGCAACTCGATGTTGGTGATATATACCTTTGTGCTTATTAGGGAACTGTTGAGCAGTAGTGATATTTTGTATCAATTGGTGCGTCCATGAAATTCGAACTTCTGTCGCTAATTTGTGCGGCGATTTATTTGTATTATCATTTGTCAAGTATAATACAAGTGGTAAATAATTTATGTCTAGTATGTAATGAAATAGTATGGGTTCTGCTATTATGAGGGTATGTCTATGCTAGCCGAACTTCCGTCGTTGTGTTCAGCGTACTGTATATGGTATAATTGGTGTTGACCATATTTGCAACAGAGAAACTTATATGTTTTTCGTTTAAGATGTAGAAAAATGTATTTCTTTCTTAAATTATTACCTTACAAATCACAAGTATGCTATTCACGTTGTCCTCCGTAAACTTTGACTCCGAACTATATAGAGACGTGTCTAAATAGAGGAATGCGGTGACTCCGAACTATATAGAGACGTGTCTAAATAGAGGAATGCGGTGACTCCGAACTATATAGAGACGTGTCTAAATAGAGGAATGCGGTGCACCGTTCATCTATTCATTTTATCCCATTCGCAAGTCAGTGCTCGCTTCAGGACAGGATTTTTTTTTTTTATATTTCTGCATCAGGCTTTACCTCAAGTATGGACCATATTAGAAGTTTATTGGGTCCAGAGCAGGGGATGACGAGGACCACATATCTTTTTCAGCGCAGTAGGGGAAAGTAGTTAGGATTCAGGTTGGGTCCGTTTTCATGTGCGGGACGTATATAGCTCCCTCTACATATAGTAGAACAGTCTACTTGCGGTTATTTGTACTACTGGTTGGCTTTTGCTAACCACCATGGGAGTTATTACTGTCGAACATGGGGAAAGAACTGAAAACAGGCCGCCTATCGTAGTCCCCACTCTGTCTATGATGTCGCGACGAGATAGTACAGTAGTGTTGCGTCGTGTGCTCAGTACGTTCTCACGACCTGATACTGGTGGTGCATCAGTATGTTGAAAATGTTATTACGTCACGATATACTGGTAGGTTTCCGATTTCTTCCAAGTGGTGGAATAAGACAATTTACTGATACTTCATGAAAACCCTGAATTATGGCACTGCCAACTATACCTACCGTTATTACTAAGGGATAAAAAATCACTATTCAATCAACAATAGGTTAACCCTTTAGTGTTTTTTTATATAAATTCGAGACTAATTATTGCAGGGGTATAACTATTCGTCCCACTGCCGATTGGCTATAGGGTAGAAATGAAAAATTATTTTACTAACCTGTGGCGTATCGTGGAAATACATACCTTATTATCTTAGGTAATTGCCAGTAGTACTAAACAACCTCACGAAAAAATAAATAAATCCAGGAGGTGTCAGTGGATGGGAAATTCCTAAATTTAAGAGTGGTGAATATATATATTCCCAATGTGACTATTTCGTAGGTGACTCATGAGTATAAGATAAAGGTATACGGCGGTATATTATTTGTTAATGTATTACGGAAACTTTTGGATAGCAGCCCGTTTTTTTCTCACCGTGAAGAAGCCTCATCCTAATCATATGCGTCAACCATGACAATATTGTTATTGTTTGCGAGTTATTTATCATATGTTTCCTTATATAAAATAAGCTATGCTATCAGTTATGATAAGTGACAAAATGATAACAGTGTTTCGCTGTTGCTTTCTCTTATCGTCACGATGTGTAAATTCTTTATCAAGAAAAAGTATTGTAGACTGTATTTTAAGTATTTTCTTACAGCAGAGGTGGAAGATATACGTTTATTGTATACGCAAATGGTCACAATTTTATTGTCCTGTCTTTTTGTTTATAGCTTTTTTCTACTCGCCAGTTTTGTGAATACCTTAAGTCTTTCACATATTTTTTTATTAGAAATGTTCAGCTGTAATAAACATGAAAGTTTCATCAACTTTTCATGCCCTTTATGATGTAGGTAAAGTCAACTTGACCCCGCACTTTAAGTGAGAATCCTCGTGCACTGGTTCGTGCCGAGACCTCCCGAAGTACAGGCTTGCGTCTGGGTCATGAAAATGGGCCGGTTGCGTAGAGTCCGTGGACAAATTATTAGACGCAGCCTGAGATTTTTGGTGCCTACTGTTCTTATTTCGGACACAGCTGGATAGAAAACTATATTTCGACAACTTAAATTTTGCAAATTACAACAGTTTGAGCTTTCTGTCCAGCTAAGCCTGAAATATGAAGAGTAAGTACCAAAAAATATTAGGCTGTTTCCCATAATTTGTCCAGGGACTTTGCCGATCGGATCAACTTGGTGACGTAGAGACCTAGGCCTGCACATTAAGAGGCCTTTTCCGTGCTGCTGATTAATACCCTCTAGTCCCAGGAGAGCACAAGGCTGCACTCGACCATAGACTGTTAAAACAATGGCGTCAGAGACTGAAGGCTCTTGCAATAACTGCGACCCTACCGACCATCCCCATTTCTGGTTACGGTTAGTAGTCTCGCACCTAGCGTTGGAATGCCGAAAATGCTGACTCAGCAAGCCAAGCAATTTATGATTTGACCTGTGAGGCAGAGGAGTTCGGGTTTCTGTGCCAGCTTGTATAAGGCGGACCCTCCAACAATCTGCCACTGCCGGTATTTATTTAGTTTTTTTAATGCTTACACTCAGCTATAGCAAAGCGAAAGCAGTGCTCTCTGGGCAACAGTGTGATATGTGTGTGTGTCCGGGAGTAGTGTCTGTTTGAAGCTCAGTGTTTAGTGCTTGCGAAGACATTAGCGCGTGATGCTTTGTTATGTTCCGGGCTACGGGTTCCCGTGAGGATGCTGGTTTCATAAGCGCGCAATGTTTTATTCATGTATTTTGAATTATTATACGCTGGAGGTCAATCGCGTGGTACCTACTTTGGGCGGGGTCAGATTGGTAAACCGACCAATTTCCTAAAATCCAGCAGAGAGGGGGCTGGGGCGGGCGGGGTAGGGATTATAAACCAAGAAATTCTTCAGAGGCCAGAGAAGGGGAAGGGAGGAGTCAGATTTACAAACCGCAAAATTCCCGAAAGCCACAGGATTGGGAATGGGGGCGACTTCTATAGCCATTATTATATTAGATATAATTCCTCCACTGTATCTACCTACGTCAAGGTAGAGACAGAATAACAGTTCTTCATTACACAAATCAGGCAACTTGACTTGCATCATCGAACGTCTGAAAACCATATGGATAAAGCTAACAACTGTTGCGATTTACAATGCCGCTGATTAATAAAGCTTTTTTGGCTTCAAGCTAAACGAACAATTTCTTCAGTTCATACGTCACTCGTGAAGATTCAAGTTTTTTAAAAAATGACGCTGCAATCCAACAAGTACCGAAATTACAACCAATAATATGTTAGTTGCTGCAGGCCGTCATGGGGCCAATATCTATGCCTACATATATTGGAGGCAATAACTTCTAACTACTTGTTGCCTGTTACTGGCCCTCACTTGGCCAACATCTACCAATATTGCAGTAAAAAATTACTGCCTGTTATTGGTTCTCCTCGTACCATCTACCAATAGCGCAGCCAATAAATAGTTACCTGTTACTGGCCATGGCCGGACTAACATCACCTGCTATTAACGTCCGGTGTTACTAGGGGCGCTGCAAACCAGTTCCTTCACTCCTGACCTTGGAGAAAAGAACATGCAAAATGCCGCGTGTGATGAAGCCTTCCAGTCCCCTTGGCTGCACTTTATTGCCTTGCGGTTGTGCTTGGAGTCGGAGCCTTCCTTGCAGCAGCCACCGCAGCATCTCCAAGCCAGTGTGACAGCGAAGTCAGCTTCAGCCTGCCGGCTCTCAGACAACTCAAAAACGTTATTCATTATTGGGTTAGTTGCGCATGTCCATTGATAAAGAGCCTCTGAAATAGTGGAAGATGCACGCGAATATTCATCCTAATCTTTCTCAGTTAGCAAAGTTTCATCTTGCTCGTTCGCCAACTAGTGTTGCGAGTGGACGTCTTTTTAGTTGTGCCGGCCTAGCATACGATGGAAAACGAAGTAACCTGACTGGTGAAAGAGCAGAAAAATTTTGTTATTTTGAAGTTCATCCTGCCAATAGTAGAATTTAACTATTAGATACTTGGAGTTTATATTTGTACTAGCAACAACAATATTGGCTTGCATGCAATCTAGTGAATCTAGTCAATCTACAGTACTAGTAAATAATTCTCTTTCAAAGGGCAGTGGTTGGGGAATGAGGTTGGTGGGATGCATGTAAGAGCGGGTCCTCGTACCGCATTCTGGAAACAAAGAAATTTTACTGGATTTTAATTAGCTATTCAATAATAGTCGACTCCAAAGTTCAGACTCTAATATCCAAATAAAATGCCATATTGCTTTAGAAATGAAACCCTGAGTAAACATTCGCATTCGTATTCGCGAATATCAGGACGAAATATTCGCATTCACGAATGTTAAAAAAGACATTCGGTTCACCCCTAGTCCATATGCACACCGAGAAATCTCTGTACTTTAAAATTATATTTACACTTTGAAGTATAAATCTAATTTGACTCCCGTCCCGTTTAAATTTTACTCTTTACATAACGGCAATAGCACATAAGAGACCAGAGCGTGAACTCCCGCTGCACTATGGGAATGGCCCCCTTGGTTCTTCTCCTACCGAATATCTCATCTAATCTAATCTTCGAAAGTAACTATTGACTTGTTGTTATAAAGGAAAAGTCAACTTGATTGCACCTCCTACTGGGAAAGCCACACGCACTGGTTCGTGCTGCAGACGTACTGTACGCCCACTGACCCCAGAAGAGTGTACTGCAGTTTGAGGGTAGTAAACCTTTACTGTAGTCTCGTACGAATATCACTATCAGAAGTACACTATAACACTCCGAAACAGGCACAGTGTGCGTCAAGAAGTTAAGGGTGACTGCGTGTATAGATTGCAGATCAACGACCAAATTCAGCAAGATGGGTCCAGGTTCGTGAAGCCCGGTCGGTATTGCATGTCATAGTTACTACTTGTACCTTCATTTACAAAACTCAAGCGCCCCTTGGTGTGTAAGATCCTAAGTAGCATGCAACGAGCTCTCCTATTGGCCGGATACACAGGGGTGTGTGCATATAGATTTACAGTTACAGTTTGAACATTGGGGTTCATGGATTGTGTTTTTTTTCGCAATGTAAAGATATTGTAAGTAACAAGACAGTAAGTCCGATAATGTAGTAACGTGAGTAGATCTTGGCTGTGGACGCATTGAAGGTTGAGAAAAGTTAATTTTTTATAAGCAGCATTTGGAGCGCCAAACTGAATTTAAAATATTGAGTTTGTAAGAAATATGAAAGACTATATCTTGTTGTAGTTCTTCAGTTCTATAAGCTAATTTCCGAGAGGCATCAAAACAATCAGTACGCGCTCATATATTTACATAGAAAAAAAATGATTTGCCCTCCTCCTTTCAAACAGTACCCCATGCTGCATACATCAAGGAGTATCTGTGAAAAATCATATAAATTCTCTATTAAACAAGTCTTTACTCCACTTTTAAGTCAAAATCCTAGCTGTGTCTGATTACCTCGCGATCATGTTAGGCTTGAGTAATTCATCCATATTTGCGCCGTGCCAGAGAAGCTTTGCGTCCGCAGAGACAGAGACGAAAACGCCCCTAAATCTGCTCTTAATTTTATTATTGCGAAGCATCTTTGACTGGTCACTGAAGATGGTGAGTCCAATCTCGATTTAAGCCGATGTTGTAAAGGCGTTTTGAATTTCCAGCCCGCGACCCACCAAGTCACACTCCCCCTCCCCCCAGGAAGCAAAACACACACCCTCCCACCACAGCCGTCGCCGTAACACTGCGGCAGCAGGAAAAAGGTATGGAAGGGAAGACAGATACGCAGGCTGAAAACTATACATCGTCGCAGTTACTTGGCGGGCAGGTGGTCATTAATTGCAATTGCATCACGCCGACGAAAGCAAATCGAAAGCTGTCGGAAAATCTTTCGAACCGCACTTACGCTTAAGCGCTGCAAATCAAGCACGTCTGATATGTCGTTATTTTATTGAAATTGTATCAGTCTTGCCCAACAATCAGCTAGCAAGCCCTGCTTCATAACAAGGCGAGAAAGCAAGCCCTGTTTGGGCTACTACGGGCCATCGTGGTCCGTTTTTTAAACGACCCAAGCCTTATTTCTTACCGACGAGTCAATAACTGTTATTTCGTACCAGGACGTGTTAGTAAGCACTATTTTATGGAAAGACGAGTATACTAGCCGCTTTTGTAGTAAAGCGAGTCAGCAAAGCCTACTACAGGCGTCTTTTTGTGACCACTTTGCGCATGATTCCGCCTGATTTCACAAGATCCGCGTGTTTTTGTTACCACATTTTGAGGTGATTCTGATAGCAATCAACCGTGATCACTGATCAGTGGCGAAAATTCATCGCAGGATGATTTCCTCCGCGGGCTAATCATTTGTGATCAAAGAGCCGTTGGACAAGTAAAAATTTAAAATTTGGAATGCAAGTTCGTGATGTTCTCATATATTTAGGGATAAATTGAATAATGTTATTATGACTGTTTGTAATATTGACTTCCAGAATTGTAGTTTCATTAGTTTTATGCCTGTGTATGTTCAAAATACTTTAAATACTGCTAGTTTACTTATGCATCGACTTCAAAATCAAGTAAAGTTCCTAAGAAATCCATTTCCTACAATTCTCCGTAAAAATACGATAGAAACTAGTTTTTGAAAATTGACATGGCGTCTCTGGTTTGTTTTCAAAATCATGGACTGCTCTTGTGCTTCCAGTGATCACGATGATCATGATCACGGTGATTCTGATCACGAGCGTGGCCACAAAAAGACGCCTTACGTCGCAAGACGGGCCACCAATTGAACATTAGGCCATAGCCTAGGCAGTCAGCAACCACTGTGTCTGAAAAAAGGTCAGTAATTTTTCTTTTTTTTTTATATCAGCAAAATGAGTTTTGCATGTTTAATTTCTGTGTGTGTGTGTCTACTTAACAAATCTTGTTTGTAGCAACTGACTTAGCGAGTCTCATTTCACATGAAGATGAGTCAACCAACTCAGTTATTTTTTAACCAAGGCGAGTCAACAAGCTCTGCTTCTTTTATTAAATCGAATCAACATCATACCCTGCTTCCTGCCGAGACTATTCAGCAATCCCTGCTTCGCATCAAGCCGAATCTGCAGTTAGTCCTTATCTAGATGAATTACCAAACCTTGTTTCGTTATACAAATGATTCAACAAGCGCTGTTTCGCAGCAAGACGAGCAAGCAAACCTTGTTCTAGAGCAAGGAGAAAATTATTAGGTGGTTAAATCGGTTGTAATTACTAACATTACTGCAGTGTGCCCTCGGGCTACTGTTTCTCAGGTGCCTTGCTCTCTGTAACATCTCATTTGGTTACAGGTTTGCTTTGTAAGTTGAACTTCATATCGGGTGGGTCCCCTTCTGCAAGCCTGAGTGACTGAATGCAGTAAATTCTTTTTTTTAGAATTCATATAGAATGAAGCGGGAAATGAAAAAATCATTTTGTTTTAGTCCATTCTGTAAGCCATTATCTGAGGCACAGTTCAGCAATCAGAGGCACCCATACGATCTACAGCTGGTAAGAAGGTAACATTAATTTCTGGCTGACAAACTGGAACAATAAAAGAAGCAATGTAACATATAAATGACGCATGATCTTCTAGCAGGATATTGAACGTAGCGATGATAATGATTCTGAGGTCAAACCAGAGGCAAGATATACGCCTTCAGGCCTGCAAAAAAGTTGACGCGCTGCTTCCAGTACTGCCCTATTAATTCGGACATACATATAAATAAAGATATGTGTGCCGACATACATACGGTTGAGCTGCAGAGTACAGATATTTCTTCTATCCAAATTGGCCATGATGCCCTCCCGTCGGTATAATGTTAGGCTGGGGCCCAGAGTACTATTCAATAACTGCAAATTCTGTGCGTTTTGCTGCCCAAATTGGTTGAGATACCTGTACAGGGATGCTGTTAAACCATAGAATTCATTCATTTTGCTGCCCTTGTTTGTCTAGAAACCCCACCTCAATATTATATTGTTCTGAATCCTGTATGTGATTCGTGGCACTGACTTAATGAATCTTAAAATTTCACCAATACGTATAGTAAGTTCGCACTAAATCGTCCTAATTTGGATGGAAAAGACGTGCTTATGAGAAAAAATCAAAGTATATGTCATGAGCACGGCGTTTTATTTCCCGTGCCGTGGCATCTCGCCCCAAAATGCCCTTTTATCAACTTGTCCAATATAATTTTACTCACCAGCGGCAGACTGCCTGAAAACGCCGCGACTG
>LQNS02276883.1:13156481-13166959 GCA_001587735.2 Parhyale hawaiensis | reverse complement strand
CTGAATTAAAGGTTATCTGCATGGAAGAATGGAAAAAAATACCATCAAGTGAATGTGAAAAGTTAATTTCCAGCTATAACAATCGTCTCCATGCTGTTATTGCCAATAAAGGTCACACCACCAAGTACTAATGTCATAATTTTTTGATCAAATACTTTTGTCCCACATTACTTTTGCATGTGTTAAATTTTCTTGTTATAAGTGCACATTTGCTGTTCTGTTTAAATATTCTATTATATATATGTTATATAAACTTCCTGTAGTAATTATCCTAAAGCAGTCCCTAAATTTTTTAAAATACATAAAAAATAGAGTTTTGCAAATACTTATGTCTAGGCACTGTATATTACCTAATAGTCAATGTCACAGAAGAGTCGTGACACGTATAGTTTTCCTAAAGCCCGCTGCACACCAGAGTCTAAACGACTCGTCCGATTCCGTTACCGCGAGGACGGTTTCAACTTGTCAAGTATCTACTGCATGAAAACTGGAAAAATTGTTAAAAAAAAAATCTGAGCCGCTCCTGTAGTCCTTTCACTAAATTAACTTATCATGGTAGTTCATGTCTGAATCCCTATGAACTTATACTCTCATTGGTGGAACACAGTGTCTCTAGAACAACAGCTATTCACTAGATAAGAAAGTATTAACTAAGCTCCGAAGTCTCTGGATCTAGCATCCTACCGCTTTTTCACGATCTTGGATGAGCTATAGTACGACATGTCGATACATACATCAAGTCGGCAGCAAAGATACGGTAGCACGAATTCGTCGTGTGAGCTGCACATCGGCGCGCCAAGCTGTGTGTCCGAAAGCATGTAGTATCCCGGCAAGCGAAACAAATCGTAATGCGTTGTCCCCCGGCCCGCGGTCTCCCTAAATTGGATGAGCATTAATTTCCTTGAGGAGCAGTTTCCGGCGATGCAGAGGCCACACCATTGCCCGTCCTCGCACTGATATCTACTAGCATATAGGCCGATAAGAGGCTTGTTCCTGTCACACACTTCGCTCGAGTTAATTTGCTCTAACTAGCTTTAACTTTGTGGCACAGCAGTCCAGAGTGTTCGATTCGCAACGTCATATCGCGTTTCAGACTTAAATTTACGGATGAAACTTGAACCATAGCTGCAAACCGAACGCTCAGGATTGAATTTCAGGACAAGCTAATTCTAATTGGATTAGACTATCGATCATGATGGGTCAAAGTCGGCGACTTCAAATGCGTGTTCGCATTTTACTTTTTGTTCCCATTTAGTTAAGCAAAGTAATCCAACGTTTCCTCGGTTTCCTTGTAATCACAATGGCTTAACTAATATCAGGTAATGTAAAGGCCGGTGCACACGTTGGTCATATGCTGAGGAAACTCTCCCAAATGTGCGGAATATTTTGCGCAAAACTAGCTTCTCGATTCACACGTGAGAATGGTGTAATAGTCAAAGGACTTCGAGTTCCGTTTAAAATACAGACATTGTCGACTCCACAGGTGCAACGGCATGGTATAAATAAACATAACAAGCAGAGTAGTATTTTATAATTAGATGACATCCCTTCCCTTTGTAATTAATATCAGGTCAAAGTCTGTAATAGAATACCTTTAGAATTATCAGCTGACGCGACAGCGCGAGCGAACAAAACGACGTAGATGGCGCTACGGCAGTTGGTATACAAAATTCTACGACCAAAGAATTTCGAGCAAAAATGCAGAATGTTTCATTCGTGAAATTTTGCGAAACAACATGAGTTTACCGGTGCTTAGATGTCAATTCGGTGGTCAACATTTGCAAAACTCGTCCTGTTGGCTTGCGGACACCCTTTAATTAACTGCGCTGCGCGTTACCCAATGCACGGGCAATAATAACGAAACAAATTTGCAGGCCAGGCATCCATCGTAACGCGAGGTAAACAATAACAAATGGGCTATAGAGATAATATAAGGATATTCAAAAAAATCTTCATCATTACCTAAAGCCATTTAATGGTCTGTTGTCTAGTTCAGTTTTGTTAGGCCGTGTTCAAACGGCCCTGGTCACCCGTCGCGTTCCGTCAAACAGATGACGCCGCGCGTTGATGTACTTGAAGCGGCAAGAGCAAATGCGAAAGAGTGAAGGATGAAGCACGTTTGTTTTTCCAACGCGCCGCGTCATTTAAATTTAGTAAACAGAACCTATAAGGGCCAGTTCACACGTCCATCATCGTAACGCGTTCACTCCCGAAAATTAACACGAGCCGTCCGTAACTTATGCTGTCACTGTCCACACGTAGAACCGACCTTCATTCAAATGAATGATCTCGTTTCTTTACATTTTTTGCTTATATTCTTCGTCGGTTTGAAGTCACATTCGTATCCCATGTTCTTATAGCCTGAATTTGATAGGAACAGCTAATTTTCAAAATACTTTTAGTCTGATAAACCGATAGAAGTCAAACCAGCACGCAGCAATACGCTTCCTCGTCGACTCAAAAATGGCGTCTGTGTTCTTAGTACAACATGTTCAGCTTAACAAGTTTTCTTGTGGCATACGGGAATACAGTGATTTTGAATTTTTGATCATTAAAGTGGCTGCAAAAAAGGATTTTTGTCAACTTGTTCATGATCTGAAAACGGTTTAGAGGATTAATTAAGCATTTATAGGTTCTGTTTACTAAACTTGAATGACGCGGCGCGTTGAAAAAGCCGCCGTGCTTCATCCTTCACTCCCGCATTTGCTGCAGCCGTTTCCAGCAAATCAACGTGCCGCGTCCATCAGTTTGACTGAACGCAATACGTTGAGGTACGTGTGAACTGGCCCTTAGTAACAAAGTTAGACGTAGGGAGGAGGAACGACAGAATGGCAGGGGCCCACAACTAGGTGAGATCACAAATCATAGTTTCTGTAATCGCCTGATCCCCTCATGGGCCTCGGCAGAAATCTCTTTTGGATAAGAAACTGATATTTTTAGCACGAACTAGTACAAGAGCCTAACGTAAGGGCCCATTTTTTCACAGAAGATATGATTCATGACCTTACCTAGACAAAGGCCCCATATCAATCTGTCGTGTCCCACATTGAAGAAATCCTGTCTACATCTAGGAATTCGGATCGTTTTAGAGATGTTCACCAAAGTACATGACGCAGAACCATCTGCATGCGACGAAAATACTCGTAAATGCTTCAGTATAATAGAAGCTTGCTCTGTGTGTATTGCAGTATAAATTAAATGATCGAAGTAAAGCATGTTCCTGCTATCGTGCACAGGAACCGTATAACCAAACAGTTTATCTTTTATGCTTTAATTGATTTAGTTATACTTTTGCAGCCCTTATTTTCGTTTTAACTCAAAATACCATAAAATATAAGACAACATTTGAGACGTCTTTTTTGTGGCCACATTCGTGATCAAAATCATCGTGATGATTATCATCATGAACGCTGAAGAGCACTGGAACGGTCTGCGATTTTGTAAACAAGCGCGAGACACCACGATTAATTCCATGAACGTATAGTGTCTATTGGTCCGGTACTGCCGGGCCATTATACCTTATAGAAGCAAGTTTTAAGGTGAACACTAGAAAGTAAAATTTCAAAAAGAGCAGTGATTGCACCAAACACTATGCTAGGGATGAGACCAGTCTACCGAAGTATACTCAGAGAGTTGAGGAAGAACTGATAAGAAAAAAAGTTGGCACAATTGAACAGCTTAATCTGGTAGTGCTGGAGGTGGCTGATGAGAAACTGAGAAGAAGTTATAAAAGAAAAAGTGATGGGAAGATCCAATCACAGGAGCAACCGTGGATAACGCAGTACATAAGAGATGAAGAAGATTGAGGAGAGAAGGAAGCAGTTGGAGGAGAGATACTACGTAAGACAGAAATGGAAAGTTCAATCAGAAATACGGGAAGGGATAACAAAGTATGGAATAAATGTAACTAATCAAATAAAGAATGAGAAGGGGGAAAATAGAAAGTTATGGAATAATGTAAGGAAGCTACAAGGAAAACCGCTGAGAGGAGCAGGAGATATGCAACTGTATAGCGAGCAGGGACAGAAGATGAATGAAGAGGAAACTGCGGAAGCGATCATGGATTTCTGGACCCAAATTTATAGTAAGCACAGGAATGTGTTGGATCAAGTGTGGAGTGATGCTGAAAGATTAAGATATGAAGATGAATTGAGAGAAGTTGCTGTCATTGAGACTGGGAAGATGGAGACATTCCCAACAGTGCTTAGGGAGCATTTGGATGCCGTCATAAAAATTGATAACTTAACACAGCCAATGGAGAATCCTGAGTTTACAGGGGAAACTCTCGTGAAACTTTCGAGAAAGATGAAAAACAATAGATCCCCGGGCCCGGATGGGTGAAAGGCTGAATTTTATGAGGCTTTGGCCAACAATGAACAGATCAAGGTAATTCTAGTTAGTCGTTTTTAAAGAGGGCAGCAGAACAGAAACAAGCCTGAAAATTGGAAGATTTCAAGAACAAAGATGATAGAAAAGAAAAAAAAGCCTACAGTAAGAGACTTAAGACCTATAGCTCTGACAAACATCTCTTATAAACTCTTTATGTCCTCAAAGGGGTCTGCCCATTAACAACTTTCGTCGTCGCTATACGAGCCTATCGACGACAGAATTGCTGCTATCTACGATGCGGTATCGGTCCCAGCGCCGATTTTGTTGTTTCTAACAACGCTCCATGCTTGATTTTCGTTGTCGCTACGAACAATGACAACACGGGATGGCGATTGAATCTGTTGCTTCATCGCGAATTCTATTCAAATTATTTACCGTAACATAGATTTTATGTATTATCAGCTATTTTATGAGTTAATTAGTGATAGCAAATGAGTTTTTACTCAGGTATTTTATCGCATTTCGGGGTGCTGACGGTGAAATTTTAGGTGTTGCCAGTGTTCGGCTATCAAGCTGTGCTGCTGCAAGGCATGGGAACTGACCGAGCTTACAAACGTGACGGTTTTCGCGGCCCTCTGCGCGGCGTTTTCCGTCGCTCTGATGCGATTGTTGGATAAATCTATGGATTGTTCACATTTCCACAGTTTTCAACAGATTTTAACAGTTGTAAGTTTGGTCGTGAACTGCTTCTTCAAAAACTGAAATAGGCATATAAATATCCTTTTCAGGATTTTTTTTTAGCTATGTGTCTGCAGAAAGTATGATATAATGCAGTTATTTTCTTTCATTGTTCCCTGGAAACAAGGTTTGAGGTGAGCCTCCTCCCTCAATAATTCTCAAATGTTGATATAAGTAGGCAAACTAGGGCCTACCCTTGCTGAAGTATTTCTTGTGCAATGATGCTTCTATGATAGTTCAAATGATTATGTGCAGGAATAAGCTATAAACAGGGCGCACAGCAGCCTAAAATCATAGGCTAAGTCTACCTAATTAGTTTTTACTTCACATGTGACTGAAAATTTCTGTTTTAACTCATAACTTAGCCTAAGTTAAAGGAAAAATATGCAAATTCAAGGCATTGTAGAGCTCAAGAAATTGTCTGGAAAAAATCAAACGCGTTTCTGTAACTTAACAGGAAGTAGGCAGCTGTAGGCTAGCTAGCCATATTTATTAATTATCATTAATTAACTATAGGCTAGCTATCAACTGCATAGGCGAGGCCTTTACCGTCAACTTCTGACGACAACGTGTGTTGGCGCTGGGGCTGACGAAAGTTGTTAGTGGACAGCCGGCCTTATAAAGGAGGCAAGAGAAACTCACCTGGAGAGACAATTGCTACCAACGGAAACACAGGCTGCTGTTACACGTGGAAAACGAGTTGAAGATAATTTATTGATTTTGGATTATAGTGTGAACAGTCCTACCTCCTGAAAAGACTACTCTTTGTGGTGTGTATCGATTTCAAGAAGGCATTTGATTCTATTAGAAGAGAAAAACTCATAGAAGTGATGATGGAATATAGGATCAGCCCCAAGGTAATAGATGCGGTGGTGAGTTTATATATAGGAGACAGAACTGAAGTACATTTTGGAGCTGTGAGAAGAGAAATGGAGGTGACAAGCGGAATACGACAGGGCTGCTCTAATCAAAAATTCTTTTTAAGTTAATCACATTCAATATGATAACTGAAACTGAGGAATCAGGATGTGGGTTTGAGAATGAGGATTTTAAAATCGGGACCCTATTCTCTGCAGATGATGTATTACTGTTGGCGCATACTGAGGAAGAGGCACGGCATAGTGTGACAACACTTATGAAGGTTGGATTGGGAATGGATTGGAGATAAACAAGGCTAAGATTGAAATATTGATCTTCAATATGCAGGACAGACCTAGGACCATTGAACGAGTTGAAGCAAAAGAAAAGATTAAATATTTAGGAATTGATATTACTAATAAGAGAAATATGTTTGATGCCTATAAAAGAGAAATGATAATGAAGGCAAAGAGCTTGGCAGCAGCTACATATTCTGTAGTTGCAAAGAGCTCTAATAAACTACTAATAGGAAAACCTATTGGAAGTGCATGTGTGTGCCTGCCATATTGTATGGAGCCAATATCATCATCCTCACAAGGAGTGAGATACAACAATTACAGAGAATCGAAAATGGAGTCCTCAGGCAGATGTTGCGGGCTCCGCGGTACGCTCCTGGATACACCTTGAGAGGCGAGGTCGGGGTATCAGCTACGAAGAGTCGTCTAGCGAAGGGCCGTCTACAATATGTGCAGGGTGTTTGGAAGAGAGAAAATGGTTTGCTATGCCGGATAGTGGAAGATAGACTTAATTGAGAGTGGAGATAACTGGGGAGCATGAGTGGAGGACTATGCTCGGCAGATTGGAAAAACGAAGTGGCAGGTGAAGAGTATGTTGGCTGGAGAAGTTCTTAAGAGGGTCCGAGAGGCAGATGAAAAGACTTAGAGAGATGAAATGAAGAACAAGAAAACACTCAGATATTATGAGCGAGGCAAAGTTTCATTTGGAGACGAGGGACTGTATTGCAATGGTGCACTGTCAGTGACGTATTATATAGCTAGGAGTAACTGTTTGCCATTGCAAGGATGGAGAGCTGTGTAGGAGGACGATGGAAGGTGCAAGTTGTGCAAACGAGAAGTTGAGGACCTGAGTCACTTCGTGTTGACGTGCGGTGCCTGGCGGGAGTGAGAAGTGGACGTGGATGGCTTCAGTCATGTGGTGAGGAAGCGGATATAATTTATACAGAGGTCTTTGATTTTTCCTGTGAGTAGCGCACTGATCACTCTGAGACCTCCAATCGGAAAAGCCGGACAAAAAAAGTTATTGATAATTTAAAACGCGCCCTAGTGGCGCACAATCCTGTGTTAAATAAACCACAGGATTGGTTCGGCGCGATATGGACATTGTGTCCCTGATGCGCTAGAAAAATTTTGTTGTACTACTACTACTACTACTACTACTACTACTACTACTACTACTACTACTACTACAGCGTTTTATAAAAATATAGATTGTGTTGGATAGTAGCGTCGTTTTGTGCCTGTGTACAAATAATATATATACGAGTGGTTTTGCGTCACGAGGTATTTTAGTTTATAATTGCGTCAAACCTTTAGCTGTGCACTCTGGATGTTGCCGTACGGTGACGATGCGTTAACTGATTCGTTGCTGTGTCTCAGGAGTGCTCCGCACCGCTTCATGTGCAACTGTGTAGAATGTAACTAGTGAGGGTATTTGCACATTTTATGGGATGTCATGTATATAAATAACATATGTGTCCTATGCCGTTGCATTCTGTAGTCTAGAGGCTTCCGTTGTAACAATGCGGTATTGTATTCTGGGATTGTGTGACCTACTATGGCATCATCTTAACGACGTCCTTCTTACCATTTGTTCTAGAACGATTGTTCCCCAGACTTATCTGTGCTTGGCGCCCCTAAAAGGCTTTTGCTGTGTGCTTGGAACCTTACACGTAATAATAATACCTCATATGATGACGAAGAATTCAAATGGTCTCAATTTGCGCCTCAAATTCCAGTTCATTTGTGAATGACGTTGAAATAATCAAAGGTTTCACTGCCCTCCTTGACTTCCCAGCTCACCTCGAGGGGATGCGGCCGCCCCCGGTTGGGAGCTCCTGCTCTAGAATGATTGATTTTGCGGTTTCCTGTGTTTTGCCGTGTGCAGCTTGGAAGGCATTGTCTGATTACCCTCTGTGTTTTGTAACGTGGGTATTAGTATTGGCAAATAAGAATACCTCCACGCGTCGGAAAGATGAATGACTTATTGTTATTATCTACAAGCTTCCATTGATGTAACAAAAAATGAGGTATTTTATTCTAATATTACGTGAATTATAACTTCACTTATAATGCCGAATATTAGAATCGTCTTCACAACAATGTTTCCCCACCTTATCTACGTCTGGCGCCACTAAAAATATTTTACACCTGTATATTCGCTTCTGTTTTTTTTTTCTGACTTCTCTTTTCTTCTTTATTATATCTACAATTTCATGTTATCGTAATATCATCTATTTTTAGCCTCGAAATTAACATGATGCGTTAATTGATTCACAATATGCCTGTGTGTGAACTGTGAACCTATTGCTATCATAGAGCGTTATACTGAATGTAGGTTGTGAAGTAGAATAGTGCTATAAATTTGCTCCCTAATCTGTAACGCTCATTGCGATGTTTAATATAGTTTCCTCAACAACTATTTTAATAAAATTATTATATGAAAAAAATTCCAACGGGGAGAAATATATATTCTTTCTTTTTTATCTTGTACGAACAGTAGGTTGTAAAGTAGAATTGTACAGTCAATTCTTAACCTAGCGAGTAAGACTCCTTGCTTATTGCTTTACACTTGTGTACTGAACATGTATTGTAATAGAACTATTGTATGAATACCTTCCTAAGGGGAGAAATAAATGTTTTGAATTTGAATTAATGCACGGTGTTTGGGGGGAAAAGGAGGATCTGTATGAGCTGTGCATGGAGGGAGCGGGACCCACAGCTGAAGAGACCGACAGCTGAAGAGAGATACCTAAGAAAAAAAGACACGCTGAGAAGGTGTAATCTGATACAACTGGATAGTCCTTCGCATATCATCATCATCATCATCGGATCAACAACCTGATGCCAACTGCCCAAACTGCCAGAGCAGCTGATTAACTTGATAACTGTATTTCAATAATTCCTACAGGCACTGACAATGTCGCTGTAAAAATGGTATTCACCACAGATGAAACCTTTGATTCACGGGAAGATCTTAAAAGGCTACTGAAACACTTCCAAGAAACTTGCTTTGTGGAATTTTTGAAAAAGAAATACTAGGACCAGAATGTTATTGGACTACCCAGCAGAAAAAGACCTGGCATTGATAAACCAACTCCATTCCAGAGGAAGCGGGGGAAAGAAAAATGTGCTACACAAGGTGTATATTGTATAACGATCTTGAAAAGGCCTTGAATTTGAAATGGGCCCTGAAAACTTTGAGAATGCCAGAAAATGACAAATAGCCGTTAATTTCATTTTGCACAAGCATAACTTACAGTTATATGACTGTGCCAGGTCAGGCTTAGTTAGAGAAAGACTAATTAATGCATCTGTCAAGCAGCATTTTATCCCAATTAATCAGAATTGTAAAAATATATTATCAAAATCATTCATATGTTATTTGCTGTTAACACCAGACAGCAATATTCCACATTATTTATGTCGATATCTTGAAAAGGTAATTGTACGAGGCCTGAATTTTCCCGAGAAAATCAAAGCTTCTCGCAAGTTTAAGCTTCCACTCATATTGAAAAGCGTAACGGACAGACACATGGACAGATTGAGACTCAAGGAAAATTATAATATAGATTTTACTGAGTGCCGGACTAATAGCCTATATGACCCAACATCATACTGTTGATCTGGCATTGCCGGACCAATAGCATCTATGTCTATTGGTCCGGCAGTACCGGACCAATAGCCAGGGTGTCTATATAGTCTGGCAGTGCCGGACCAATAGCCACTACGTTTCATGAAATAGATGTTTATGAAATTTACAGGGAATATGACTATATGGTAAGGAATGGATTTCTTACACATTGTAATTTATTTTAAAGCCAATGCATAGGAGCATTGCTGCATTGGTAAACTAGTAGCGTTTGACGCATTTTGGACACTGCATAGATATAGAACTAACAGCACTATAATTCTGAAAATTAATCTAATAAACAACAACATTATTCAATGTATTTTTAAATAAGAGAAAACAACACGAACGTGCATTTAAGGTCTTAAATTTTTACTAGCCCAACGGCTAGAATCATCCTTCAATCATGCTTGATTTCTTCTAGAGGAAAATCATACTGCCATTACTACCATTAGCAGGGTGATGTGCAACAGGGCATGGGCAACCCGCAACATCATATCTTTGGATCGATATACAGTTGCGAGCATAATTAAGGGACAAAAATAAAAAAATTCATATCTCAAAAACTGTAAAAGGTTCAACGCTGAAATTTTAACACAAAAGAGGTATTGGGATACCTAATAATA
>LQNS02276883.1:13126813-13145056 GCA_001587735.2 Parhyale hawaiensis | reverse complement strand
GACTCTGACCTGTCCTCCTGTCATGGAGAAGCCTCGGCTATGCGAGTCTAAGTGCTACCGACAGAGGTACTCTGCTACGCTTCACCACTGCAAAAGTGTTCATTGGAACATTCAATCTAATAGTTTTGGCCGAAACGGTTTCCATTTTCTGATTGAGGTGTGTACTGTAGCTCGCTATGTTGAACTTCAAGCAGAACTCTTTTGGACTGATGAATGTGCCGAGGTCAACTAGTGCGAGCATGATATTCAGCTCATGAGAGAAAAATCTGATAATAACCTTACTTGGGGTGATCCGTAGTGGTCCTGGCTAGACTATCTAAAATTGTAGAGCCTATGGCAGTGCATACCATTACCAAACGTGGGCCAAACAATGGGTTGCAATGCAGTGTAGCTTGTTTTGTAATGTTTGTAGTACTCGATCTTTGTGTCCAATGTAACAAGTGCCTAATTAGCTGTTCATTGCGACCCATGTCCCTTTGTGTACCTATTGAAGCATATTTATCACTCGCGAGCGAAGGGGAGAGCGGTGAAGGATGTTTTCGTTGAAGATAAAGGTATATACGTTTGTTTGTCCACTCAAAAAGAGGGAACAGTAGTTGAGCAATGTACATAATTTTTCTTAGGCACTCAGGTGGGTTGACTGAAGCGTGAAAAATGCCAAAAATCAAGCGTTAGCTGGCCATAAAAAATCATAGCGTTTAATTTGTACCTACCGCTGGTGATGGTCTTACGCCATGAGGCCTTCTAGTTTTAATCTAGGTTTGTTGAATTGAACCGAAAATGAATTCCAATGGAATCTTGAATAATAGAATTTCTTATTGAAATTTGTCATCGCGTGTTCCTAGCACTAAATTGGTTGTGTGAAGTTTCGTTCATTAAAATATTTAAAGCGCCACAAGCACGGAACACAACAGGAAATACAGTAGGTTTGACTTTCCTGTATAGTACCCACTACCATGTCCGTGATTTAGCGTGTTTTCACCATGACATTTAGATTAGATAGCGGCAGTAAACGAGCCAATAGGCCTATTCCCAACGAGACACCGGAACGTACGCCCCGGCCCTCTATGAGCTATTGCCGTTATGTTAGTTGGAAACAGAGGACTGGAGGAAAGAGGAAAAAAGGGGGGGAAGAAGAATCCCCGCCAAAGAGACGATCATGAATCCATGCACGCACGATCAAGAGCTGCTGCTATGAGGAGCTAAGAGATGTCACACTGTGTAGTTGAAGACGGATGAAGGTGGCATCAGAAGCTTTGGCCGTTGAGAGTTTGCGACTCCTGGAGGAGGAGTTCTTAGCTGTGGTGGATGTCTCTTTATTCAGTGTTGCATAGACTGCTCGTGACCTGCTGGGTCAGCATCGGCATTTTATTTGCTTTAGCAAAAATTAACGTTGACTCAGCTGGTCATAGACCACACACTATTTGCCCGTCCACTCCTGCCGGTATGGGTCACAATCACCGGTTTCTTTGCTTGTCAAAGGAATATTCAACAATATGCGTGTGCGTTCGAAGAAACATGGGACGTAGTCCAGTTGTGTTTCTCGTCTCACCTTTAAATTTAGCGTACACGTTCATGCAGCTGAGATTAGCTTCATTTTTCGTATTACTGATACAGTTGAATTAAATCTTCAACACTCTTAATTTCTTCCTATTTTTAGGCAAACATTCTCTGTGCAAACGAGCACGTAATAACTAAAGTTGATGAAATTTGCAGAGTCCGGTCATAACTTGTGATTAATAAATCTGGGTACCCGCACAAAATATGTTCTGATTTTTTTTATTTTTTTAATGTATGCATAGCGTATTGGCAATTCCATGCTAATAACAGGTTGTTGATGGTATTCCATTTGGTAACTCTGTTTTTGTTCTTTGTCTTGCAGGTCCCGGAGGTCCTCCTCGTTACTAAATATCGCCGTTGTCTACGTTGCATCGTAACATTTCATCTCATCTTATGTTTTTCTTCAATCAACAAAATGGCGAAAATTACCCGTTATCTTATATCGTATTGCGTTTTAACCAAATGTAATTGAAGAATCTTGAAGTAATTTTGCAATCTTATTTAACCAGAGACCCTCGTATCTTGGATACCAGTATTAAATTTTGGGTTTGAAACATTGACCTATTTTTGGTGAGTCTGCACTGATGGTTGTAGACAGCATTAATTTCATACTGTTCTCATTCCCATTACGCTGAATTGTCGTGCCTGTGATCCAAAGGAAAGTGTGGAGTGTATCGCAGCGCTAAGCTGGCTATGCTCGTCACTCTGCATATTTAGTTACCTATTTGTTTACAGTAAAGGAGTAAGATTAAACGAGTGCTTTTAATGTATCATTAGTGCCAACAACGCTAAAAACCGATATTCCTTAATTTCCATCCCGTGAAAATCGCCTAGGAAAATGGTCACCCTGCCCCTGCATGTTATCACAGTGCACCGTTCGACGTCGGACCATCTCTCCTCGGTTGAAAGGGGGGAGGGGGAAGGGCGTGGTGTAGATAGTTCGTATTATAACGTGAGAAGCGCGCAAAAATCTTTGGACTCTGTAAATAGAGCAGAAATACAGATTCCCTGTGTGGCCTGGTGCAGATTGATCCAGGGTTGAGGGGGATCAATGGTCGAGGACATGGATTGTCCTGTGTTGGGAACACCTTCCTGCATAGGTTCCCCATTTCATCATTATACAATATGTTCCTTGTTTCTCCCTCTGTTAGATCGCCGTTGTGGAAACGGAAGTTTTAGCTATTCAGTATAATTATTTCTAAGGTCCTGCCTGCACGTGACCCACTCCTTTGAACGTGCTCACTCGTTCGAATGAACTGCAACGTCGTTGTTGACACAACTATGTGGACGCCACAAAAAGTTACTAAGACATTGACCGCCGAATGCCCCCCTTTCCTCCCTGCCGTGAAGGTTGGGAGGGTGCTGACAATTCCGATATGCCCGAGCCTATAATGTGGCTCCGGGCCGAGGATCCAGATTAACTGAGATAGAACCTGAGACCCTGGTTATGACTCTGGACTTCCGTAGTATTTTTACGGTTGACCAACTCTTATGATAGTCGTCCACTCCGGCGGGAACGTAGGCCTTCCTCGTTGGTTTTATGGTAGTTACTAGCGCTCATTAAGGGTTAAGCTGAGGGGTCACAGATAGGTGAGGTGGCTGGTGTGTCTGAATGCCTACCAGCCTAGTAAGGAGCAACAACATGCTGAACCTGTAACCGTGAAGCTGTATCTTCTCTCCTAAGAGCTGGCGAGCCCTTTTCCTGCCACAATATATTTGGCTCTCACGACCCCAAGGGTCCCTAGTGCCTCCGCAGTGGATGTTGCAGCTTGCCGCAGTTAATGTTGACGAGGTTAGTTTAGTTAAGCTACTGTTATGTAGGTTCTCTATATTGCCCCTTCTGTTTCGCGAGGTGGCCGACCTTTTCCCGCCGGACTCCTTCCTTCATCCCTGCGGAGGGCCCAGGAAGTGGCCAGCCAAACGGGCGTTTCTTTCTTCCTTCTTCTTCTCTTTTCGTTTTTCGTCTCTTGCCTGGTGCGTACGGCTGAGCAAAGTCGTTCAGCTGAGCTGTGTTGGGCTAGAGATGCGCGGCGTGATTTATAAATTTGAGACACAGGACTCAATTATATGAGTCCGCCGTCACTCACGACCTTCCGGCAGAAATGCTGAGATGAAATATTTGACTTTCGGCGCGATGCGGCTTAGAATCGCTACGCTAGCAAGCTTTCTTACTAACCTTGAACCTCTCTCCTAAGAGCGGGCCCATTGAGGCAGTGTGTGCCCAACATCAGTGCTCCCCTTGTTTGCTTTTATGGTAACGGCTTGCTAGGTCATTAAACTTTCTTTCTTCTTGAACTATGGATCTTGATGAATCTCTCGCATACTGTGACAGCCTGGAATTGCTAGGGAGAACTTCTTCGTCTCCGCCGGTTGGGGACTTCCATTTGGATTCAAAAGTGTAACCCAGTATACGAGCAATGCTCTGGTGAGCTCCCAACACTCCCAATCGATTACGGTAACGAGCGGTATTCCCCAGAGTACCATCGTATCATGTGCCCTTTTGCGATCGCAATTAATCACATAGCCTACAAACTACCTAAAGAGGTTCTCGCCTCCTTATATCTTGATAGGCATCGCGCACCCAAGGGTTCCGAGTGCCTTCTGCGCAGGGGATGTAGCATCTGGCCGCAGTTTCTGCTGAGAAGGTTAGTTTTGTAAAGTTAGTTAGGTTCTCTTTATTTCCTTTCTGTCCCGCGAGGTGAGCCGCCGATCGAGGTGACCGAAGCGAGGCTCTTACCTTTCCCGTGCGGAGGGCCACAGATGGGACCGTCCGCACGGGCGCTTCTCTTCTGTTTTCTTCTCTTTTCGTCGTTCATCTCTTGCCATCCGAGCACAACGTTGTGCTTCCGGCTCTAAGCCGAGTAAATCATCTTAGATCGCTATTGTCTTCGTTTCTTAAATAGCTGGACAATACCAATATAATGATAATTATATCTTGATGACTTAGCCATTCTATACTCAAGTCTCTCCAAGTGTTCGGTGGAGAGAATTCTGTTGCTGGCTCTCTCTGCCCTCTCGCGGTGGAGCAACAAATTGGAATTGGTTTTCAACCTCGAAAAAAGTGAAAAAGTCAAAAAACACGATCACTTCACGTTTGTAGACTCCGGTCGTGCAAGAAGAAGGCCCTTAACTTATTGGGGGGGTGGCCCCCCAACATTGTGTGACAAGATACAAATATTTAGGCCTGTTATAACTCGCTCACTAAGCTGCTGATTAAACCTACAACCGTTCCATTTCATGACTCCCCCTGTCACAACAGCCAGGGGAGCTTGTGCGGACACAGACTCTGTGTCGGACACACACCTCACCCACGGCTTCATTCTTAATCGGCATGACAACTCTATGTGCGTCAATTGTGACACGGAACTCACCATTAGTCGCATACTTAATAAGAGTGCCCACTATTTACTGTTGAAGCCAGGGTTGCAGAGTCTGAGGATTTGAGGGGGAGTCGGAATCTCACTTGCTCTAGGAGTCGGAATTTTTAGTCCGACTCCGGGATGCCATTTATAAACCTATTCAATTCTAAATTTTCAGTCACAAATTAAAAAAAAAATTTAAATGTGGATATTTTTTTGCACATTTCTCTTTTACAGCTATAGCTACCATGTATTTTCCTATTCCATGTGATGAGGCCATTGAGAAAATGTTGGGTAGAACTTTTGCACCGTATACATTATGTGAGGGGGGGCAGGGGGGGGGGGGGGGGGGGGGGGGGGGGGCAAAATGAGCAATTTTAGACAGATTGTTCTGAAATTTGCATAGTATATGTATTTTTGAAAAAGAAACACATTTTACTCCCACAATGTTTTTTGTTGAGGCTTTAGTTTTTGAGATAATGGAAATATATATGAATATATACCCATATTTTTTTTCTAAATTTCAAAGGAATAGAACTCAAGGAGTTCTCATGCTACAATAAAAACAATGACAGTTTTAGAATCCTTGAAGCATTCCTAAGAAAACTATACAGCAGGATTTTTCAATGCAGCCGAAAACCGATTTTCCCCCTATATTTTAGTTAGGTAGTGATTGGACAATAGAAAATGGAGAGGCCAGCTCTGTAGTTTTGTTAAGAATGTTTCAAGGATTCCAAAACTGCCATTGTTTTTATTGTAGCATGAAAACTCATTGAGTTCTATTCCTTTGAAATTTAGAAAATATGCATAGGTATATCAGTATACCGTATATACTCCCATTATCTCAAAAAATGAGGCATAAATCAAAGAAATTGTGGGAGTAAAATGTGTTTCTTTTTCAATAAATACATATACTATGTAAATTTCAGAACAATTGGTAGAAAATTGAGTATTTTGCCCCCCCCCCATGCCCCCCTCAGATAATGTACAAAGTGCAAAAGTTTTACCAAAATTTGTTTAATGTCCTCACTTTAATATCCCAAATGATGCAAAATATCATTGTAAATGTACAAAACATTTTTAACTTGATATATGTTTATATTAGCAAAAATTATTTGGACATGTTTAATGTTTACATCAAATATCTACTAGTTGGATCTAGGAGTCGGGCGTCGGAAAATCTTGATTACCAGGAGTCGGAGTCGGAAATTCTGGAGGGCCAGGAGTCTGAGTCGGACCTTGACCCTCCGACTCCGCAACCCTGGTTGAAGCGAGCATAACACTTTGACCTGCTAACTCCCAGTCGGATGTTCTCATCCGAGAAACTGCGGCTTTCCATGGCCCATTACACCGATTTCTCCTTTCCCTTCGAATTCTACCTTTCATTTAAAACAATCATGACTTTCCTCTGAATCAAGATATAGCTAAATAACTCGTGTCTCTACTACTTCTACCAACATATTTACTTGAAGTATAAGACCCCACTACCCCCATAACGTTGTGGTTCGGGCTTTTCAGCCGAGTAAAACTCCCATCTTAGATCGCTACTGATCGTCTTCGATTCCGAAATAGCGGGACAATATCAATATAATAATAATCCCAATCTGAGCAACTGGAGGTCCCTCCATCGCAGATTGGCTCTGTGAGTGTGAGAGGCGCTTGCTCAACAGGAACCTATTATGCAACTCTGGAATCGTATGAGACGCAATTTGTGGGAAGCCCGACACGGTCCGCCCCACATAAGGAAAGGCGAGGCAGCTCCTCGCATTATAATAAAGGACGACGACCGTCCCAGCAAGAAGAGACTAGAAAGAACCTTACCGCTTTCCAGTTGAGTCTTCCCTGTCGGAAATCTATGTCTTTGTGGCTAAGCTTGTCCTATGTAAGGCCATGAGCTGAACCCCAACCAGTGTCACCGAGACTCGGTCTTGGGGACTACTTGTTGAAGTTCAAAGTGAGCATCCGTTAAAAACTTGAAGGCCATACAACAAATTAAGTAAACTCATGAAAGATTGAATGATTCGAGAGGAACCATTGGTAAGCCAATCGCCCGAAATGCTCTGAGCAACTACAGTACTTACTCCTAGATGAGTTGAAGGAGTTTGGAGTAAAATCTGTTTACCAGACGCGAAAACGAGTAAGGGACACCTTAGTCCCGCAACTGCGGCCTCAAGCCGTATAGGTATATCCCCACTATTTAACAGTTCACAATTACCGACGCACGTAAATATGGGCTGGGCACGAGACCAAGTTAGGCTGTACATCTCGAAACCTAGATGGTGCTTTAAATGCCAGGGCTAAAATTGTTGGTCACGACGAGGTGCGTGCGCCAACCGAGTACTGGAGCACCATGAGCTGCCGTGTAATCGCCCTATCCCGTGCCAACTGCGGAAAGCGCCCTGCTAGCTCAAACGCCACCATTGTCAGAGTAAGAGGCGCTGGCGACACAGGTGAGAGTTGTTAGGAGGATGTTGAGCAGACGAAATCTCTCGCGGATTATCTACGCAGACGCTGCTCTTGCCGAGTCCGATTCGGCTGTTTCTGCGGCTGCGGGGTGGATGCAGGGAATGGCGCGTGGAGCCACGTATCCGCCAGGAGGAATGTGAGACTGATTGGGAGTGACGACAGAGCTCCAGCGTGAAACCGGTGTTACTGCTCCATCCCAGTCTGGGACGGATGGCCAGCCAGCTGGGAAAGTTACAAGATGAATTTTCTCTCGTAAACGTCAGCAGAGTGTTAAGCCTTCGTCACAAAGACAGCTATGAAATCGGCCCCGGTAACCCCCGGCCATTTTCAGCGCCCCGGTTGCGGCCCTGATTTATCGAATATTGCTTACTTCGGCCCCGGTCCCGGCTTTTCAAGTTATGAAAACCGGAGCTTTGGCCGGGGGTTTTTGGGGGAGGGAGGGAAAACACTTGAGAGGCAATAAAAAAAGTTTTCTGGGGAAAACTAATTTTTTCGGGTAAATTGATTCATTATGAGTGACGATTCACTAATATCATATCAATATGCTGTCTTAAACTGTCACTCAATTTTTTTATCTGGAATTCAAACCTTACGTCCATTTGCAGCGGTTGATTCTAGTTTTCGAGATATTTGATTGTGAATTTCCCATGGGTGAAAATAACCACAGTCGCTCAATAGAAGGGAGAACCTCTTTTCATATGTTTTTTGGGTTAAGTTAGGTTCCTATGGGGTCACTGTGTATTTGCTCCCGTAAGAAAACAATGGGAACTTCACAGTCATATATCTCGAAAACTAAAGCCGACCGCCACAAACAGATTTCAGATTTGAATTCTAAATAAAAAACTGAGTGGATGAAACTAAAAAATCAGGAAAAAATTGGACCTTACTAAAGAAAATTTTCACCGAAACCTTTGTGAGCCATAAATTCTTATATTTGTGAAAAATGTAGGATGCGTATATCATCTTTGGTAATGTTCAATAGCATATTTTGGCTAGTGACGAATCCATGTCAATAAATCAGCTACAATAACGGTAGAAGTTTTCATGACTGAAAAAATATCTGCTGGTTTCTGTAGTGCATCGTTGATGACTCAAATGCTCAAAAGGAAAAGTTGAAAATATAGGATTAAATTTACTTCTAGATTACTTTTTAAGCTTTCGGACTAGAAGTCAGTAACCTGTTACTAATAATATAAGGTGTAGGATTTCCTGAAGCCCGTTATAAAGCAGCAATTATGTAGGGCATTGAGTCTGCAAGATTTCTAACGTACACTTCATCCATTGTGAACCACTCTTGCATCAGTCCATTCCTTAAATAAATTTTACCTAAATTGTGGATAAAACGAGTTATCACAATCTAAGTGTTGATAGCAAATGCTCTACTCTAGTCAAAGCCCGGCAATTTGGTTTTGGTCATCCCAGCCCCGGTCTTTCCAATAGCTTCGCCCGGTCGGTCTATAACTGGTGTGCGTGAAGATGCTTAGACCAGACACAGACAAGAGTCCGTCAATGCTACACAGATAAATGAGGGAACAATGTTGCCACAGCTGCGAGACCCTCAATATGAGGCCGTTCAGGTGGCACCAAGGAGGTTCTAATAGAGAGGAGCGCACCCTCTCTATTTACCGTACGGGAGCGTTGCGAGTAAACTTTCTTCTACAACTGGCTGCGTAGCGTGTCCAATCAGAGAGCGGCTATGCAGCTGCTGCGACATTGCCTGCATGGCTGTCAAACGTTGTGGTTGTGCAAAATCGCTCCTGCTGAGACATCAACGTATTACGGCAGTTTACTGTGGTATTACTGCCTAGTCTGAAAGTGCTACCCACGGCAAATTGATTATTCAAAAGCCTATGAGCCAAAATTACAGTTCGATATATTCAAAATGCGGGGCAGTTTTGGTTTAACTTGGTTAAACAACGCCCAGTCTGTTTAAAGCAATAAGAAAGATACCAACTATACACTTCAGCGGATGAGCCATATAACCTCCTCATACCACCGCCGTGGCGCCGTCGACCAACTGCAAGGAGCTTCAATAGAGGAGGAGGGAGCCCTGTGGCCCATTCACAGATTCGCCAGCGAGTCAACCAGATCTCTTATGGCTGTGAGACGCGTTTATGTATCTCATTGGTTGGAGTGATGGGGGAGCAGTAAGTTTCACGGGGGAACAGCAGACAAACCGAGTTACTGATACGCGATTGGTGCATACGCGACTGGCTGCAGCCATAAGAGACTTTCATTGATACGCGATTGGTGCATAGAACGACTGACTGACAGCCATAAGAGTCTCTTGAGCTTCAACGGACAATGCTCCTGGCTCCCTCCTCTCTATAGAAGCTCCTTGACCAACTGAGAGGCTTCCAGCCTTACCAGCCAGATGAAAACCTCCAATCGCCCAGCTTCAAGTCTCGTGACAAAGCCATGTGTTTACTCACCCAGAGAAGGCTTGTGCTTACTCCTCCCATTAGAAGCTCCTTAATTGGGAGGCTCGCCGGGCCAGCGCCCCAGAGCGAGATGTAACCATATTTAGGAAAGCGATGGAAGACTGCTTTGAGGCTTAAACGCTTGCAAATCAATCTAAGGCCGGCTGCCCACTAACAACTTTCGTTGCCGCTAGCAGCTTAGAGGCAACTCAACTCATCCGTTCACGTATCTACGGCACGGCTTCAGCTTGCGCAAAGTTTAACTAAATCAAAAATTTTCGAATATTTCAGTCGCTACTGCTACTTTTACACTAAAGCGAGTGGCAACGTTGAATTTTCAACGCCGCTATTAATTATGAGCGGTTTAAGACCACAAAGATTGATATTTTAAGAATTACAGCACAATGTTCATAGAAGTCATGCTGAAGTCACAGCCACGTCTACGCAGTCGGATTAGTTGAGTTGGTTATAGGCTGCTAGCGGCAACGAAGGTTGTTAGTGTGCAGCCGGCCTAAAATGAGAATTTTCTTGACACAGAAATGAACAGATACGGTCCAATAATTTTTGAGAATAAGAAATAATTCCTGTTTTGAGAGAAGTGGCGTATTGACTCGTAGGTCTTTTATTGAAGCTCATGAACAATTTGTCATTCCATCAACAAAGTGCTTTTAAAACACAAACGCACTGAGACTGAAATTCTTTAGTAACTAATCTCTGAGCCAGTAGAAAAAATTAATAGGATAATTTATCAATTACATTCGTGATATCTAAGGAGTCAGCCGTGATTATAACATAATTTTGGGATTCGTTAAAGGGGTTTAATTCTAAGCCAAGTCATAAGTTTTACTTCAATTTGAACGTAATCACATCTGTTTTACATTTCGGATGTAAAAATGAATCAAAATTATGGTAAACAACGCTTCCTGTCGACAGAAACACAATCATATACTTTCATATAAAAAGAGGGAGAGTAATTCGCAAATTGTTAAACAGCTGCATATTCGTCGTGAAAGTTTCGAAAATTGTGAAAAGGTTTAAGGAAAGTACTAAAACAAGCAATTGTTCTCGGCAGGAAACTAAACGGTCCGTTCGAGCTAAATGTATCCTCAAAGTTACGCAAGTGAATTGAAAAACGAAAAAAAAAAAAAATCCACGCTGTTCTGTTAAATTAATCACAGAAGCAAGAGTTAGTCAGTCTTTAATGCGTCGAATCTTAAAAGGGGATCTCAAAATATGTATATCCTTACAAAATGCAAAAAATACACTAATTTTCGGCAACTCATAAATATATGAGATATGACGAAAGTTGACGCATCCTCAGTCTCTTGGAACTTGGAAGGTGTCATGCAGACGTATTTGATTTTCACTGATGAAAAAATTTCGTTGTTCAACAAACACCAATTCTTCGGAACGATAAAGTTTAGGCTAGAGATAGATCACTGGAAGGCAGAAGCATGGCAGTGCGCCAGACTCCACTGTCGGTAATGGTCTGTTCTGCAATCACTGCAGACGGGAGGTCTCTTCTCGTCTTTGTTCCCTCACGACTTCACGAGTCAAACTTAATAGACTGCGTTAAATTTCTGACATCCGACGTCGAGCTGATTCTCTGGGCACGTGACCTCTTCGGTGATGCACCATAAATTTCAGCTCCATCACAAGGCTCCAAAACGACTCAATACTGGATTCAGGCGCACATTCCAGCGTTTTTGAGCATATGTAGTAGAATAGCCATCGATGGGGCTAGAGTTAAACCCGCTAGACTCATCTGCGCTGTCCATCATGGAGAGTAAGCTCTGTAGAACTCCACATGATTAGCTTGATACCTTGAAGTCGAAACTGAGGGAAGACTGGTTCTGATTCCACAAGAAGAGCGGCGTTCTTCCTACGAAACTTTCCAAAGTAGATTCAAATCTTTCATTAAATAAAGAGGAGGCCATATTGAAGAACTGTTGTATATTATTAAAGCGTCGACGTTAATTTGATAGATTTTCATTCTGGCTATATATTCATTGCGACATTGCACATATAAATAAAACGTTTGTCATACGCTTAACCCTATATTTAGTGAGCCGTAGTGAGACTCGTCAACGCTGTTTATATTAGATTAGATTAGATTAGATAGGCGACAGTAGACGAACCAATAGGCCCATTCCCAAAAAGACACCGGGACTTACACCCCGGTCCTCTATGAGCCATTGCCATTATGTTAGTAGGATGTAGATGAATGGAGAAACGAGAAGAGAAAAAATGGAAGACGAAAGAGAAAAAAGAAAGGAGAAAAAATAAAAAAGAAGGGGAGAAGAGTCTACGCCAAAGCGATGGTCAGTTAAACTCGGAAGTATTACTTCGCTTCTACGGTATGGCATTTGCTCCTATTTTATAGGAAAATGTAATGTAATTAGTTCACAGTTTTCCGTAACTGTACTGACTAATTTTTTCTGAAAGATTACAGACACCGTTTCTTTTACAATTTTACTATTTACGGACCAATATCTATAGGAATAAGCAGGAAACTTCGCTAAAAATTGACTAAACAGTAGAAACGGATGCCATTATGTTATGCTTGTTAAGGAATCTTTCTGGCATTATTTTCATTCAATCATTCAGATTTGATTTTTTACAGTTTTAGGCTCCCGTGTATTTCGAAAGCATGAATTAAATAACTATTATGACAGCATATTCCGTTCTCAGATTTGCAGTAACTAGATAAACATTCCGGGAAGTCCGGAACGCGTAAAATATAAACCACGAGACGTCGCTGGCCAGTACGGTTATTATGCAATATGTATCATAGATGGCCAAATTGGCGTCAATACTCGGAGACTTCTCCTACTTTTGTTAAGGGCTGTGGACTTTTACACTCCACAGCTGGCGCGATTCAGTAGCGTATCGGTTGGGTTCTTTTCTTGGTTTCTTATCAGCCGATTGACCTTGTGGTAGCAGCGATGGTTGCCTGTGGAGCGCTCTCATATCGTGGCATGCAGCTGCCCACGTCTCACCATCTTGCGGGAAAGTACAGAGCAACAAATCAATTATTCTCTGTTTCTGGTCGATTTGAAAAGCTATTACTAGTAATTTATAGCATACAAATAGTTTTGCGACTTTGGTGGCTATGAAAACCAATTCTATGTTGTAATTTTACACGACTTGAGTTTAATTGGAAACTAATTACTGTTAATATTTTTATTATACTGTTTTCATTTGGCAACTCTGTCGAATTTCGAACCCAGAGTTTGCCCTGTATCGTTGAGTGTTAGCTTCTCTTTACATATGAAGCTGCTTGTCGTTTAAGACACCAATTTGGGTTCGGCTTCCTTCTTAAGTTGAAACTCGTGGTGTGACTAGTGAATTTGAAACCGATGATTGGTCCATAATTTAAATCAAGCAAATTTCTCTAACAACTGCATTGGCTTTTGACCCTAGTTTTTATTTGACTGATGATTGATATCCTTTCAGATTATCTTCAGCAATGGATAATATCCGCATGATCGTATATAGCTACAGTTGGCACAAGTGCAGAGCTACTGCTGAATAACTCAGAATAAGTTAAATAATTCCATGATTCTGGTAGATATCCAGTAATCATTGTGACTTCCATTTTTCTGATTAACGTAAATGCTCTAAGCTAACAAACGATAGCCATTTATGCGATTTCCTTTCCTCATTGATGCCTACGAGTAGGTTGTAAAAGGGAATAAATGGAAACATCCAATCATATTACTCCGATCTCCAATGCTGGAAACAGTACGGATCCAGCAAACTATCGACCTGTATCACTATAGCCACTTAGTGTAAACGTTCGATAAGGTGTTCCTTAAACACTTAGTGAACCATACAGAGAGTAATGATCTGCTCACATCAAAACAATGTGGTTTTCCACTATTTCACAACTTTTGGAGCATTAAGATTCCATCGTAGAGCCATAGTGTCGAGGGAAGAACGTGGACGAAATATACTTAGATTTCGCTAAGGGTTTCGATAAGGTTGATCACGGAATTCTAATGTTAAAACTTTCTCGTATGGGTATCCGTGGAAAATGTCTTCGATGGCTTGAAGCATTCCAGTCAAATAGAACTCAAAGGGTAGTCGTCAACAGAACAGAGTCTTCAAGACGGCTGGCATTCAGTACAAGTAGAGTACCACAAGGAACCGTGCTTGGGCCTGTACTTTTTCTCATCATGATCAATGATATGGGATACTAATGAACTATGCGGTACCTTCGTCATATGAAAGTTATATAGTTAAAAAACTTACTGGTTTCTCATTTAAGAACAATACCAGATAGACCAGTGGTCAGGGGCTACTGCGACTCAACAGAACAAAGCCAGCATCGTGACGTCACTTATGTGAGGTGATGTGTACTAAGTCAACTGGATTTCGTCCGAGGACTCTCAGGGTAGATGAGGCAAGGTACCAAGCTAGGTAATCCACATGTACCGGTTCGTGCTGCAGATAAACACTCGCTGGGTGCCAGAGGAGATAGCACAGCTGCAGTCGATTATACATTATCCGAGCTTTAGCGTTAAAGACTGAAAACATCAAGCTCAACTGCAACATTCCGATCGCTCCCTAGCTGTGTGGGCCAGGGTCCTCGACGTGGACTCGAATGTAAAGATATTGCCATAGTTGTTAAGCAAACCTTGGACCCTAGCTGAGACAACGAGAGTAGCCATTTAAGTATTCCCCCCGATAACCGCTCTATTAATACCTCTGATGGCAATGTCGGTCACTTTGGAAATGATATATACAGTCACAGGGACCCAGTTCATAATTGATACACATTGATTTGCTCTTAGACGATCAGCTGTGGCATTGTAAGAAACAATGTTTCGCGTCACGGAAGTTCATTTATTCATAAAGCCAAATTCGCTAATACAGAACCACAGCCACTGAATTATAATTTCAACAGTTGATTCAAATAAAACAGCGTGCTATACTTCTATCTCTAGGAACTCGTGTCTAGCATGCATGTAGCTCATTCTCCGGAATTATAAAAATTTTATTTGTTTTTTAAGTTCGCACGTCGATGAGACGCATGAGCAGCAACATTCATTCTATAACTAGACGACCCGTGACCCGTTGTGTCGTCATCACGATCGTCTTCGCTTTCGCAAAAAAAGCAGGGGTTATTTAGCTGGCCGTCCTCTTCTGCCAGTCAAGAAGCGGCTCGTTCGGTTCACTATCAACACATTCTTTACTTCTCTAACGAATATTCAACACCCAGGCTGTAAGCAAAGTCAAATAATCATATGTTACGTATCTCAGTTGTATTGCCCATGGAACCGCTGAATTGATCATGCCCGTTCTTGAGGCCCAGCTCAGTTTAGCTTCCGTATCACAGATACAATTGAATTAAAGAGCTAATCCATGGAAAGAATGCGACTGCCAACCCCCCCCCCATACCTCTAATTTCTTCCCTATCTAAAAGTAAAGAAACTGTGTCAAACAAGACACACATAAATAAACAAGACACAAACAAGCAAGCAAGACCGGTTCACAGACTTTTAGTATAATATAGATAGATATATATGTATTCACACGGAAAACTGGGAACTTTTGTAAGAGTTTTGTTTCAGTTGGTAAAGTGCAGAAGCTTGCTGTGCAATATCAGGTTTTTATTAAACTCAACGCACACTGGTTACTTTAGTGAAACTATGGACTTCTTTCATTCCCGCACTGTAGTATCGAGATCATGGGATCCGCTAGATACGGGTGAAGACTCCATCATGATGTCTCATGTAGGCAATGCCAGTTTACGATTACATATGACTAGTGACTCTAGCTGCAGCGCGGAATCGAATCTACGCTTGGTTTCAATAAATGGGACTCTTTGCGAGAGACCACAATGATGGCTTGCGAAACAACGGTCAAAAACTCAAGCATACAGCTCGAAGAACGACCTTAACTCAGCAGTTCTTTCCGTATTTCATAGTCAGCATTGGAATAGACTCCCTTCCGACGTTGTTAGTGCGGAGTCAGTCAACGCGTTTAAAAATCGTCTTGACATACATTGGGAGAGACATCCTACATAGCTAAGAACTCCTCCTCCAGGAGTTGCAAGCTCTTAACGGCCAAAGCTTCCTGGGCCACCTTAATCCGTCTTTTTCTCTCTTCCGCTCCAACTACACTGCCTGTCATCTCTAACTCCGCATATTAGCGGCTTTTGATCGTGCTTGCGTGCATTCATGATCGTCTCTTTGGCTGGGATTCTTCCACCCCCTTTTTTTCTCTTTTTTTTCTTCTTTTCTCCAATCCTATATATCCTACTAATACAATGGCAATAGCTCATAGAGGGCGGGGGCGTAGGTTCCGGTGTCTATTTGGGAATGGGCTTATTGGTTCGTCTACTGCCGCCTATCTAATCTAATCTAAACTGGCGAACAAGCTAGAGTTGAGTCGATTGGTTAATCTCGCATGCCGTGAGTGAATCGAAGATGCCTTTTATGCGTTATGTACATCAGGGCTGCTGAGCTGGACAGTACAGAGGCAGACGTCGACTCCTGGGCGTACTGCTTGTCTCAATGCGACTCCGACACTGCAGCCACGCATCTTAACGTCTATAGCAACAGTTGTGCTTCTGAACTAATATCAAACAGAAACTGTAGGTCGTCATGCATGTGTAATAAACATGAACAACTTATGTTGCAGTTTGGAAATTGTGTGGACTGAGCAAAGTGTTCACACAAAGCTAGCGCGCTCTCTCGTGCAAGGAAAGGAAACTGCCTGCGTGCAGTAAAAAAAAAGACATGTGTCCGATGAAGCGCGGGAAAAAGTAATGACAACTTGACCACAGATGGTAGGTGCTCTGACGTCAGACTGAAGGTTCATACGCCAGCTGCGACCGCCTAAGCATTCCAATTTCAAGTCTGTAACCGCCCAAAACCGTCTCTACGCCGAAACTACCGACGCGAAAAGTTAAGCACAAAAAAAAAAAATAATAATAATAAAAATCACCTGTCTGGCTGAGCGGTGCGATCCCCAGTGCAGGGGTGCGAGTCTAGAGACTAACATACCGAAACTACGAGAAGGTGCACTGAACAGCACAGTGGTTTTCTCAGGGTACTCAACACTTAATATATATATATATATTTATTTACGTGGACCAGTGACGAAATTCTTCGTATAAAATACAGTATATATGTATACACATCTTTTCAACTGTCTACACTGCGTTTGCCTTGATTATAGAAGACACTGTACTTGCAATTAAATATAAATAGAGATGAACATACTTGACAACTAGAACGCCTCTTGGCGTACGACTATCACCCGCGGTGGGAGCAAAACTCATCGCCGTCATTTCTGATGGCCAAAAATTTATCCTAGTTTTTTGGCATGGGTCACATCGAGGGCAACCCACTAGACTCCCTGCAAAAAATTATGAACATTGCTCAACTCCTTCGACCACTTATTGGGTGGACAGACAAACAAACATATATAGATACAAACTTAAATCTTAAACGAAAACATTATCTCCGCTCTTCACTTCGCTCGCTGGTGATATAACATAGATTTACGAAAAGAAGATTATCCATAGCAGATTATACATTTTTGACCAAAAATCTGAAATTTTCCATGCAATGATGCTGTAACATTTTTGAAACGGCCAAGTGGAAGCCGTCCGGTTTTATTATTATCACCCGCGAAAGAAGTAAGAGAGGTGATAATGTTTTAGTTGAAGATTCAAGTATGTATATTTGTATATATTTGTGTATAGATTTCTCTGTCCACCCAATGAGTGGTGGAAGGAGTTGAGTAATGTTCATAAATTGTTGTAGGGAGTTTGGTGGGTTGACCTAGATGTGGCCATGCCTTAAAACTGGACCTAACTGGCCATAAAAAATGACGGCGCTGATTTTTTCTCTTCCGGGTCGAATTTGCCTCCACCGCGGCAGATCGTCTCACGCCACAAGGCATCCTATTTTTTCCAATGTTATTATTAAAAGATCAGAATGTGGCGGTGAGCCCAGCGCCGGCCTTATTGGACACAGCATCCACATGAGAAACTAGGATTAGCTGGCCATCAAAATTGATTTCGCTGAATTTGCTCCCATCGTGGGTGATGGTCTTACACCACGAGGTCGGCGTTCTAGTGTTTTAATGTTCGTGAGTTCACATGGATACAAGAGCTTTTCTTATTGACGCAGATTGTGCCAGAATTACTTTTATGCATGGTATAGGCATGTCTAAGCTAGGAACATCTAAGAATATAAATCATGACGATTGAACCATCTAGGATTCTTGTGCATTGAGGCAAGACGGGGAGATAAACTTCAAAATTGATTGGTAAGCTTGGTCGCTTCGCTGAGGCGACGGGGTTGCTGCCTGCTGGTCAGTTTGCGTACAGAACTGGCTTGGGTTGTTGTTACGCTCTGTTGTCGGTGTCACACCATTTACAGTCTGCGCTGGACTGTAGGTCTGAGGCACGCCTTGTCCAG
>LQNS02276883.1:13079647-13125827 GCA_001587735.2 Parhyale hawaiensis | reverse complement strand
GCTAGATTTCCTTTAGCAGCGTTTTGGGCTTCCCGGTGTTGCAAATGCTTCATTTGGGTTGTATTACCTGTCCGTGGGAGCCCAAGCGTGAAGTTTTAATAATAATAATAATAATAATAAAAGAGATTGTCTGAGTATGCTAGCTGCAGGTGATATTCGTAAACTAAAGCTGAGATGGCAAAGACATCCCGTGGGACAGATAAGGCTGTTACTAATGGTGCTAGTCTTTCGAAAATGGGTCAAACAGCGCGGTGGAATGCCCAGAATGCCCTTGGCAATGCTGTGAAACACTTAAAAGTTTTCCGCTAAACAAACATCACATAGAATGAGCATACAAGTAACGGAAGACCGATATGAAAAATGTTAAATTCCCAGTTGAATGTCATGCTGCTCTTGATGAGTCAGATGATTATCTTATTGGCTACTGTAAGAGCATCAATCGAGATTTTGGATTCAACATTAGCAAGGCGTGGGAGGCATAATGTTTTGGCCTGCCATCCAAGGCGATGTCATCATTAGACCATACAAGGTAAACCAAAGGGTAAAGCGTAAGTCAGAAGGCTACTGTGTACTCGATGCCAACTGCCTCGTGCCTTTGGTTGCTAGACCAACTACCTACTGTTCTCACGAAACAGCATGCTTCTTAACGTGATCATGTTTCTGTACATATATATCAGGACACCTCTAACTGTCTCAGGGATGCGGGTTTTAAAAGTGAGAGGGTTATAGTATGTCGTCTGACTAGCCCAAGTTTGCATTCTGTTGAGATCCTGTGGGCCGTCATCAAAAAGAGAGTTCATAGCAAATGATAGTAGTTTTAGTAGTTTGCCAGGCTCAGAGACCTTTGGACATCTATTGAGGACATTTCAACATCAATAGCGTCCTCTGAAATATTAAATCTTACCTTTTCAGTTGACAGACGCCTTGCATAGATCCTTAGAAAAAAGAAATGTCATGTGTTTGCATTATGTGATATAACTTCATTCTTTTGAAGCAAATAGAACTCCTAAGATAAAACTCTGTGTTCCATATGAAGACCATGGTTTCCTCATGTTCTTAAGAAGTAATCTTACGCTATTCTTTTATTTTATAAGCTTTTAAATAATGATGTTAAACATTTGCGTAATTAAGGTGAACGGTGATGATACATCCCAGTTTGATTAATTAACAAAATTATAATTATTTCTTTTGATATTCGAACATTTTTTGCTCTTAGTATGCTCGAAATAGTAAAGTTTTTATTGCACTGATTTTGAATTGATCGTAGCAATGACTGAAAAAACTTGTCCCGAGGCCTGAGAATGTGCATGGGTTTTCTGTAAATTCCAGTGATCAGTGTTGAGTCTTGGTTGGTTTTAACCGACCAAGACTCAACACTGACCACTGGAATTTACAGAAAACCCACATTCTCAGGCCTCGGGACAAGTTTTTTTCAGTCATTGCTACGATCAATTCAAAATCAACGCAATAAAAACTTCACTATTTTTTTGCTCATCATATTGAAGTCCCATCTTCAGGAAACGGCGTGCAATAAAAAGTTTGCAATAGTCTTAATACTTTATATAGAAAGCTATTGCAAAATATTTATATTGCATAATTAAGTCGAAAACACTGTTCACTTCTTAGCACGGTTAAAATGACTGTTTCTAGCTGGATATGGATATCCGGATTCTTAAACACTTGGGTACTAGGCTTCAAAATTAACAGAAAGAAATTACGAAGAATATTCAATGACCATACGTTATTTGATTGTAAAAGATACTTTGCAGCTGCGAGCTGTGATGCTGAAAAGGGGTGAGGATCTATGATGCTGCTATAAGAGATCCCGTAGGCGTCTTTTCGGCCTGGATGCGTAAGTTGGCAAAGTAAGATGTGCAATGAATTTTGAAGTGCCCCCTACTTGCCCCTCTTCTTCAATCTGGTTTAATTTTCTCTCACATATTTTCTTCCGAGAGTGACCCAAAAGATAGAAATGTATAAATTTACAAAAAAAATATCAACATAAGAATACGTGTAATACGCACATATATCATTATTTAATTACATGAAAACAATAATATTGAATAAACAAGCACTCGTTTGTGTATGCTACAATGTTTCGATTTTATATAATTATCCTCGAGTTCACAAGATTTGCAGGGTTACTGCAAGCGTTGAGCAGTGGAACTAAAACCGGATTGACCTCATTAAAATTTTCTTAAGCTGCTCTGAGAGTCGATATTCGCTTACGTTTGCTTGTGGTTCGTTGTGAGGCGTAATTTTCTTGCCTCTGGCCAAATTGAATTATACATGTTCTGATTGCAAGTGAAAAAGGACCTATAACTGGTGCGCAAAATGGAATGCACTGAATTAGAACTATGATTAAAAAAATAAAGAAAAGAGTAATGAATATCGGCCGAGTGTTTTGTTACCAAGAGCCAGCTTTTCTAGGCATTTTAAAAATTGACATTCTACATGACACACTGATATTCCTATAAAAAATGAAATTTTATGGTAGAGCTTTAGAGTTAACCCATTAAAGCGCAAAGTAATCCTTTGTTTCTCTTAGGAACCGTGCCACTGATACTGTCCTGAAATGGGACTTTTGTGCAGTAATGTGTCAACTTTATCGTAAGCTATACCATATCACTACAAAAGATTCAATCTCGTATTGTACTTCTACGAAAGGAACAGCTCACGGAGAGAGGTGACAGGGTCTTCGTAAGTTAAAGTTGAAACAGAAATAAAGTATCTTACATATGTAGATATTGTGGGACACACACCAACTATACGGATTTCCCCATGTGCGTATGGAAGGCGTACATGATATAATAAACATGTTACCAGCAGTTTATCTACATGTACTGAGTGTGCGCGTTACTATCAGAGCTGTTATCAGGAGGAGGGGAATCCCTGTCAGACACAGAGCAGCTGGCTGCTGGTCGCACGCCTGTTCTGAGGATAACACAGTTTTCCCATCGATACTTTGTGCCCAGAAGTGGTAGCTGTACTTTATAAAGAGCATTTAGCTCATGTAATAAACAATAAATGTAAAATTACTATGGAATAACAGTAGCTTGATTTAAATAAAATAGTATTGGGATGATATATATATATATATATATATATATATATATATATATATATATATATATATATATATATATATATATATATATATATATATATATATATATATATATATATATATATATATATATATACATATACTGTATATATATAAAACAAAATTTTTATTGTGTCCATCTGCTGCTTTTGCTGCATTAGACATTGTTTTCCCTTAGTGGCTTTCATCGTCATATTAATCAAAGCTAGCATCGAAATGTGAAAACTGTTAAAACTATAAGTGGCTGTAGATACAAGCATGTATCGTTGGACTGGTTCAAATGATTTTGATCTATGGTCAGTCATAAAATTTGTACTAAAAATGCAACATGTTTCCACCAAGATAATCCTCAAATATTTCTGAGATAAAACTACGATATTCCCTTCCTCGTCATTAGGAAGCAATCCAGTAATTTGACAGAATACTGTTTGGTCAATGCTTTTGACATTTTATTTCTATTGCATGCAAGAAAAAACTGAAATAGATACGAAAAATTTGTATTCTCTGACAGGGTCCCTAAACTGTTGAAAGAGGCTAGATCGATTGTCATTTAGCTGTGGGGCATCATGCAGGTACTGGTGAAAGATAGGAATTATTATTATAATATTCCTGGTTTTACTACCGCACCCACGTCGCATGACGTGATCCAAGCAGTGAGATTCAGGGCCGGAATGCACGAAACTTCACTAAGTGTATTTAGCTCACAGATTTTCCCTTAACTTCAGAGAAGTGTGTGCACTTTGTGAGCTACGGGCGCATTCACAAATGATTTTCGCTTTCCCGCCAAAAGAGATTTTCCTTTATTTCTGTACTTAAGTTAAGAGTGCTAGGACTGCCTTAAATGCAGTAAAGGAACAGCTGCAGAAACTAAACATCGACGAAGAAGCATAACGAGTGGAAATTTGGTCCATTTTACATAAAATTTACATTCTCTAAGTATTTCGACAAAAGTATAGCTTAAAATTATTCTTGTAGTTTTGTTTATCCAAGCCCTCAACTGGCGGAAAAATTTATTGCACGTCTGGCAACTTCGCACGAGCAAGCTTCGAAGCGAGGAAGCCGTAGTATCCAATTTTCTCTTGGATGCTGTCGAACAATTTGGGGTGCGAATGAAACTGAATTTACATCTTAATCTTTTGATATTCCTAAATAGTATGGCGCGTTCTAACTATCGTTGCTTACTTAAAATATTGGAAAACAGCACAACTCTTTGAAAGAAACACCCAACTCCATTGCGAGTAGCCGAACTTTTACTTAGTGATATTTTCACTGCTGTTTCGGTCGACATACAGTACAACATCAGGGAAAAACAAAATCTTCGGACAATTCTGTTCACGAGTCTGAATCATCTTATCAATGAGTTTTCTCATCTAATCGTCCTTGCAAACACAGCGGTGAATATGCGGTGCTCTAGTCCGAAAATTGTCAGCTAGTTAGGCTATACTCAGCATTCAGTTTGCAGCATGCGCATAGGTAGGCTAAAGAATCAATTTACCGAGCAAAGAAACTGTCTTTACATTTCAATTATTTTCTATTCAACATTACATTGATTTTTAGGCTAAAATTTGTTGTAGGGCATCTAAAACAAGAAAATATGACATGTACTCCAGTCACGGCAGGAATCAGCGGGTCGTTGGAGTTTTATTTTCGCGTTCCACCTCTGCTTGTAACGGGGACTGTGATTGGTCGATATCGGGCTCAGGACGATTTTAAGCATTTGCACGCAAAAGGGCCATTTCTCTGCTATTTACGGAAACTTTAACAAAACACGTAACCTCTAAATCACCTGAATAGATGTCCTCAGGATAAGGCCATTTAAGCAGTTTAAAGAAGAAATTTCTATTTAGCGTTACAAGCGTTTTGTGCATCCCGGCCCAGTTTACTATGTCGCATTAGTTTGAATATTTTATCTTGCCATTCCTGCCAGAAAGTCACAGTTGGCGCTACTACTGGTTCGCTACTACTGGTTCGCTACTACTGGTGCGCTACTACTGGTTCGCTACTACTGGTTCGCTACTACTGGTTCGCTACCACTGGTGCGCTTCTACTGGTTCGCTACTACTGGTTCGCTACTACTGGTTCGCTACCACTGGTGCGCTACTACTGGTGCGCTACGACTGGAGGGAAAAAGGCAAGGCGCAGAAAATAGAAGAAAACACTCGAGTGAAAAGCCCCTTTTATGGCCTTCCACGCGAGAGAGAGTAGAGATGTCCCGTGGACCAGGGCGGGATGCACCAAACTACACTAAGGGTATTTAGCTCACAGATTTTCCCTTAACTTCAGCAAAGTACACTTTGTGCGCTCCGGGCACATCCACAAACGATTTTCGATTTCCCGCCAACAGAGTTTTTCTTTATTTTTGTACTTAAGTTACGGATGCTAGGACCATCCTTAAATGCAGTAAAGGAACAGCTGCAGAAACTAAACATCGACGAGAAAAAATAATGAGTGATAATTTGGTCCATTTTACATAAGATTTACATTCTCTAAGTATTTCTACAAAAGTATAACTTAAAATTATTCTTTTAGTTTTGTTTACCCAAGCGCTCAACTGGCGGAAAAATTTCTTGTACGTCTGGCAACTTCGCACGAGCAAGCTTCGAAGCGAGGAAGCCGTAGTATCCAATTTTCTATTGGATACTGTGGAATAATTTGGGGTGCGAATGAAACTGATTTTACATCTTAATCTTTTGATATTCCTAAATAGTATGGCGCGTTCTAACTATTGTTGCTTACTTAAAATATTGGAAAAAAGCACAGCTCTTTGAAAGAAACACCCAACTCCTTTGCGAGTAGCCGAAATTTTACTTAAGCTGATATTTTCACTGCTTTTTCGGTCGACATACAGTACAGCATCAAGGAAAAACAAAATCTTCGGACACTTCTATTCACCAGTCCGAATCATCTTATCAATGAGTTTTCTCGTCTAAACGTCTGAATTTTTTGTTGCGTCCTTGCGAACACAGCGTTGAATATGCGGTGCTCTAGTCCGAAAATTGCCAGCTAGGCTACTCAGCATACAGTTTGCAGCTTGCGCATAGGTAGGCTAAAGAATCAATTTACCGAGAAAAGAAACTGTCTTTACATTTACAATGATTTTCTATTGAACAGTTCATTGGTTTTTAACCTAAAATTTGTTGTAGGGCATCTAAAACAAGAAAAATGACATGTACTAGTCACGGCAGAAATCAGCTGGTCGTTGGGGTTTTATTTTCACGTTCTATCCCTGCTGGTAACGGGGACTGTGATTGGTCGATATCGGGCTCAGGACGATTTTAAGCATTTGCACGCAAAAGGGCCTAAAGAGACGATAAATGCCTTTGAAATTGTTTTGTGCATTGGAGATTTAGTGGACTTAAAATGTCCTCAGGATAAGGCCATTTAAGCAGTTTAAAGAAGAAATTTCTATTTAGCGTTACGGGCGTTTTGTGCATCCCGGCCCAGGTCTACAATCTCTATCAACAGCCCACCTCACGGAAAAGTAAGGAAATATAGAGAGCCTACCTAACCTAACAAACTAACCTTCTCAGCGGGTACTGCGGCAAGCTGTAATATCCCCTGCGGAGAAGGCACTCAGAACAGCCCTTGGGTTTGTGAGGCCCATATATATCGAGGCAGGGAACGATCTCGTAGGAAAGGAAAAGGTAAAGTCTTCTATGTTTGCTACGACTTTACGATGATGTGAAATGATACCGCTTCTTCTCTTTATCCACTCAATAGATTGGTAACCAAAGAATAGAATATAAACAAAAATCTGTAAAACTCTTCGGATTCTGAAACCAGTATTTAACTGGCATTCCATAAAATTTGTACAGGAATAAGCATCAGTAAGCTTTAAAAATTTATAGTATGATAAACTTTTCACTGCTTGATATAGCTGGCCATAACTCAGTACTTAACTCGACACAGAGCGCCGAAGTTAAGCTGACGGAAGAACTCCAAACATAATAGCAAGTCGCGATGATTTCTGAGGAAACGTTCGCATTTTTGTTTCTCCAGAGTACTTTTTGGTATTTTAATATATAAGTTTCCAAACAGCAATATTAATTTTGTTCACTCTTGCATGATGGAAGGCGATGTCATGTTTATAAACTGAACTTAGGAATTTATTTTAAACTGTTACAATGGAGAAAATAGAATGGGTAGCGTGTTACATTTTTGAACAACTGAATATTTCTTGTTCCTAATTTTAGGCGATACAGTTATTCACTTTTAAATTAGTTTGCTCTTAACTCATTTCTATTTCCTATCGTTCATAAATGTACGAAATTTGTGTAACGTGTTAGGATGAATAATAACCATTATTTGTAAAACATCAGCTAAATCCAATCTCTTGTTATTGGTATATCAAAATTTCTAAGGACTGTCCAATAATTGTGGCCGTTGGTGCCTATCTCCTCTAAGGTCCAAGAGCCTACGGCTGCAATCGATCACAGACTATCTGCACTGTGGCACAGTAGACGAAATTCCCACTAATATACAGTAGGAAAATAGTGATGACTGCGCCTCCGATCGTAAGGTCAGTAAGTAAGTAAGCAAGCAAGCAAGCAAAAATGTTTGATTAATATGCTTAGTTGAATTTACTCTAAGTAGACGGGCAGTTTCACGGATCAATGGCAATGCCGGTTGTGGCTTCGATCCAGTCGAGGTAGTGAGAGACGCGGGTGAAGCCGTTCGGGTAGCCTGCCTCACAGCTGCCGGCGTGGGTGAAAGATGCAATTCCGCGTATGTACGTCTTCCCGTCAGCCTTTTGGTTCAGGGGGCCGCCCGAGTCACCCTGCGAGTGGAAATTATAAAAATTTATATGAAGTATGACTGCAGCAGTTAGAAGTATAGCTAAGGAAACCTGATGCGCCTGTTATACTATTTAACAAGTAAAAATTTACAGTATTTTGTAGGGGGAGAGCAAAAGATAGAGTTTACTCCTCGCGTTACCTAGGGTCTTCAGACGAGGTCAAGGTGACGTTATTCACACAATTTCATGCGTAAAGGGCCATAATATTGGTTCTCTCCCACTGGCTGGAAGTTGGTGACTAGCTGGAGAGCCAGTAGCAAATTATCTCCACAATGCACGGAACCGTTGGCCGCTAATTTATCTAAACATTGTTTATAAACAAAAGTACAGCATTTAGAAAAGTTGGTGCCTTTCATATATAGGGCGTTTTGAATGTGCACGCCTTGCATTTTGTTAAGCAAAATTTCCCCTCACGGTATAGTTATTGGAGTGTTTTCTGCCCTCTGCTTGATTAATTATTTTGCGACGAAAAAATTAAACTTAAACTGATTTAACTACTGACAGAAAAATTCTCTTCAGCATCTCATTGTAGGCTCTTAATCTGCCTCACGCGTAATGGAAAATGAAAGACTAACTATGCTATTACCGAGTTTCATCAAGATACTAATTCATTGAAGTGCTTCCCTTAGGTTAATTAGCTGTTTCAGAAGGCAGCGTATGCAGGTTACTCCAGCAGTTTAAGGATCGACAACTCTTTTTCAGTGAGCACATTAGCATAATTTTTAGCTGCTCCAGATGCTGTTCTACCATTTTAGTTTCTGGAGCGGCCAAAACCTTAGTTCATACTAGGAGGTGACACTGTGCGTATTGAGTCTATCATTAGTGGGTACTAACACTGCAGATGCCCTTGCCACCACTGGAGTCGGTGCAGACTATGTTCGAAGTAATGTGTCCTCCGTAAGCTTCTGCACAGTCCGCGTTGTCGATGACAGGGACGGTGACCTGGCGCAGCACCTCACTGAAATGGGGGTCAGCTGCAAAATTTGAAATTAATAACTGTCTTCAAGAGCACATCTTTCTTGCACGCTTACTGCAAACACTGGATTGTCAATTTTTCCTAAGTGTATAGTCCCTTAATTATAGTCCATCTATTTTGATCAGTGCTTGACAGATAAAAATTTGTAAGTTTAAGCAAAGTAATCAAAATATACTGTATGATAAATGAATTCACAGGCTGAATTTTCAGTGGAGTTGACGAGGAGATCAAGATCGAGGTTTTCTTACCTCTACTATACAGCCCCCAACCAGAAGGATTGACTAGGTCTCCTGGTGCAAGATCAGCAGTGCTGTGAGATGGTAGACAGATGGGGCGAACAGCCTCTGTTAAAAATTGGAGGTTAATATTTCAGCATGATACAGCAATCAAGCAGTATATTGTTGCAGAAAATTATTATACTAATATTACACTAAGGTTTCAGCGACGACGAATATCTGACCTTATATTCTGGTTGTCTTAAGCTTCCTGGCCAATGTCGACGGAGTTGGATAATTAAAACAACGCAGTGCAACTATCCAATCGGCTTAGGGTCCTGAAATTCACTGTGCGTCTTGGGGGGGAGGAAGGGGGAACGCAATTTACTAGTGCTGTTGATCTTGAGATTAAAGTTATCAAATTGATAGTGCATTTTAGTGAAAACAACTCTGTCGTTTTATAAGGAAAGAGACAATTTTTGTAACTCTGCCGAATCAAAAACCGGATTATATTGAAGTGGCACATGCGAGTGCAAGGTAACATTAAATGATTATAATGTAAATCATGAGCAGATATGTCCAGTCCAGTACGGTGTGTATTGTGTAGTCTACAACAAGCTTATCTTTTGTAGTCAGCAGCTGGTACTCATACATTCCTACACGGCAATGTAATGCTAGTTTTACCCAACCTCTGTCTTTCATTTGACTAGTTTTGTTTTTCTTCTACATCGACAGTCTGAGATCTAACTAAAGATGCATTCACAGAGCCGTAAACTCCCACCAAGCAACGCACTGTTTACAGAATGGAAGATTGACACACAAAATAATAAAGAGACGAACGGATCATTTCCAAAATTTGTTCAACAACTGTTCTCCAATGCATTCCTAACAGTTCCTGTTGATCTGATGAAGAGTTAGAACAATTGAGTGATGTAGCCAAAAGACAAGCAGACAAGAGGGCAGCAAGTAAATGGGCTGGCGGAGGACCACCAAAAGTTAATCATGTTTCTAAGGACATTTGGCACAGTTTCTGTGCGTTTCATGGAAATTCTTCTATAACGTTGTGAATTGTGTTGATGAGAGACAGACAGACAAACATTATCTTAGTGGCGGGGCCCATAAAATGAAATTAGGAAAAATTGAGTTACAAGAGATGCGGTTTGCTTAACAAGATACGTTTATAAATAAGATTGGTCGAGTGTGCTTCAGTTGTTGCCGTACATTTATTGCACAGCTATACGTAATAAAAAAAGAATTGTAATTTATATCCATGGAATATGAATGTGTTTCGCCATTGAAGGCACAAGAAAAGAGGCGAGAAAAATTAAAATTTGTGTGATATTGAAAGCAGGTGCAAACTCGAGTAACAGTCATGAAAGAATGAACTGACAAGATATGTGGCAAAATTGCACCACTATTTCGAGATGAGAATGAGAATGCTTGACAGCAGATGAGTTTACCACTTCTATTAGATAAATAAATAGGTGAACATGAATTAACAAGCTCGAATGATCACATAACAAATTGCACATCTAAAAAGTACAACGGCGTAATGAGAATTAGTTACTAGGAAGTACAGGGACACTGAATTTTAGTAATAAGAAATCAAAATAAACGATCCTTACACTCAAAAATTTGAGCCTCAATCTTCTGAAGTTTTACCTGCATAAGAAGCAAGGATCGTATAGTATTTCCATCGATATGTGGAGCCCATGAAGGAGTGTGTTCCCAAAGAGGAGAAGCAAGATTTCCACATAAAAAAGAATAGAATGAATATCTATAATTAGAAATAGGCACGAAAGTGTAAGGACGTAAAACGGGACTAAGTGAAAGACGATCAGAGGACTTATTTACGTCTAATTTTTAAGGTAGTGAATTAGTTTCCCTTGGGCAGCGACCCATGTGTACCATACACGAGGTACGTGCGTTTTGGTAAGCAATGTGTGTTTGGTAGGCAAACTGTGTCAGAGTAGACAAGATGTGTTGTAGCCGTCACGGTGCAGCGTGAGAGGAGCATGTTATAAAAGATTAGATGCCTTCAGTCGGATGCGCACGTGCGACTTTCTCTGGCGTTATCTGCCGCATTCGATTGTGTTGCCATGACTGTGAGGATAGGTTGATCATAGACTTCACTTCACCAAACTACATGAGCTCTGTGGTTAGACATACTTCACTAAACCGCAAAAAAAAAACAGAAATGTAAAATCTTTCTGAAAGTAGAACTCATTCAGTACTTGGCAAGATAATCGAAAGTTTGCCACTGGCAGTTACTATAGTGTCAAAATTGTAGTGTGCAAGATGAAGCCATGGCTGTGGCATAGTAGCTGAATAAATCGAGTTAGTTCTATGCTGATAACACCGACAAAAGTTGTTATTGACCACCCGGTATCGATATAATTGAGGCTTCTCAAGAGTCGCAGGCCAAACAAGGTGCGTTATAGGTTTAAATTAAGATGGTGTATACTGTCATAGCCTTGAATATGTTCGCTGAACGGAAAAAACGAGAGAGAACCGTGAAATTTCCACGGGTCCCGCTAGTAATGATAATATTATAACAAGAATAACCACTGCTTACTCACCGCTCCACTCGAGAGGCTGACGCAAGTGGATGAGGGCGATGTCGTTGTACATCAGCACGGGTTTCCAGTCCTCGTGCACGAAGAATTCACTGGACTCCCTGATCTCCTGGGTTGGCTCGTACGTGCTGATGTTGTGGGCCCCGGCCAAGATTTGAACTTGCTTCACACTGATGGCAACAACTAACTTTTGTTAACGTCTTGAATGGTAGAGCGTCTAACCCCAATTTAATTTCTCATGGCGTAGAACATCAAAAATGGTGACATATTGCAATAGAGGATAAACATTCTTTTCAACCCTGCCAAACGGGACCCGCTTGGTTTTCAAGTTGTAACGGGGTTTTGAGACTGTTACTGTCCCTGCTCATTGGAGCAACTTGTCTCCATGCATGGTATGTACCCATTATGGTACTTGGTTCAAGTCACATTTGGTCACGGTAACTGCCGCGTAGCTCAAATGTAAGTGGTTTTCACGTTGACCCAATGTTGTTTGCGCGTTTCTTCTCAGTGTCAAATTGGGGCTGCGTTATATCCAACCATAAATAGGGTAGATTCCCGTATTGAGTCACTTGACACACACAAAAAAAACTGATTCTAGATTGTCAGGAGCAACTAAAGCATTCGCATTAACTGTCTTTAATAGGCTGTAACCGAATATTTTGGAGCGGATACTGCTGATTTGGCAGAACTCGATTGGGAGTCGATGGGATTTCAAATGGTTTCAAAGATTGGAGCTGGCCCACTCATACCACTGGAAATTCTTCATTAGTTACAATATATTTGCAGCACTATCTGTGTTGGTGTTTTTTTTTTTTTGACATTTCGTTGTATCTGATGCACGGTGCTGTAAAAAAAGTCTCCCTAAACAACAAACAAGTATTGAAAATCGAACAACATCATTGTTATGTTGATCCTAGGGACCGTACTTATATTATTATTATTTTTACAATCATGTGAATAACATAAGTTTTATTGATTCATTACTTATTTATCGTTCCATTAACATCATCGGCAAAGAAATATAAGACTAACATACTTTACGTCAAGATAGTGGGATGTAGTCATCAGTAAAGATGCTAAATTTTGTCTGCAATAACTTTTGGTGATGCGAAGCGTGCTTTAGTTGAGGTATGCGAGACGAAGCGACAAAGAAGAACATCATCTGCATCTTCAGGAAGCTTTCGGTTTGCCATAAGATAATAAGTGAGCAATCATATTAGAAGTACGAAGTTTCTGTGCGTTTCGTGCACATTTGACGGCTGTTAAATGTCAACAATTCTCATAAATATGTTGTATCTCTGGATTAAGTTTAGCCTTATCCATCTACGTTGCTTTCCCCAAGAGCGATAATTGATACGAAATGACAATGCCATTGAATAAACGTTGAACTCAACTGTTCGTGTAATGCGTCACAGGGAGTTTCCGTATATTATAGGAAAGTGTTATCATGCGTCTTTAATTTAAGATGAACCTCACCGCTGCACGCAGCTCGCTGCAGTAAGGATCCAGTCCTCGCTGATGATACTCCCGGCACAGTTGGGGTAGCCGCCCATGAAGATCATCACCATCCAGGGGTAGGCGTGCGGGAACGCCTCGTCGCCACCGACGATGCGGGGGGTCTCCGAGGGCACGGGTCCGCAGCCCTCGACTGTCATGACGAAATAGGTTTTATTAGCTCGTGTGGTATGAAATTTCTAACCTTCAGGGTTCCTCATATTCTGCACTGATAGAAGTATTGACATAAAAACAACACGTTTTCCTGTGCTTTGACTGGAAATGCCTGCTTCGGTAAGCTCGTGCGGCACGAAAATAGAGTTTTGGTGCTGCACAAACACACCAAGGTGGGCATTTTCCGTTTGTACACAGGAAGGCGAATTGGTTTTATGGCAAGGCTTTTGTTAATGCATATAGGTACCGTCATTAATGAAAGGAGTGAGAGATTACAAGCGTTGAACTCTAAATGTAAGCTAAATATTTTTTGCTGCATTTATGATGAAGCGCGCACGTACTCATAGTTGCAGTGTCGAAAGGATTTTCCATATAATGAACTTATTCAAATGACTTCATGTAAATGCTTTAAAAGCCAAACACATCATGACGTCACGGCATCTATAATGACAAATGAATATTTACCAAACAATAATCATATGAAATGAATATCAAAAAACAATGCCCATAAATGTGGAGGGAGAGCTCTGAACCGCCACTAACATACGATAAGCCAAAATGGCTAACGCTCCAACACCGGTAAAATTATGGAGTTTGCCGGTGGGAGCCTTACAGGCTGCCTTTACAAGGTAGGCGCCCGGCTGATACTCCCTTCCCTCCTTTTCTTGCCCTATTTATGTGCGGAAACCTCACATCTCCTAAACTCCTCGGCGCGGGAAAGAACCACCGTTTCTTGACCAACCATGTGGTTTCTCTGACGTCACACATTGTGACGTAATGATGTTGCCCAATTGCCACGGACCCACAAAGTCCGCCAAAATCCTGCTTAACCCTCATTGGGCGCCCCTACAGAAAATGTCTACTACATAGTATAATTTTACCCCTGGGAAGTACAGTACATTATGTTCTTAAACTAGTTTCTACCATACCCTCAGTAATCGCTAATAACTTATATGCGTGAATAACGAAAGGAAATTAATTTGGTACCCAGACTTTTAAACTAACATACACAATGCCTCGACATAAGTACTTGCACAACTCTATTTTTTATGCATTTTAAAAAATTTAGGAACTGTTTTAGGATAATTAATACAGGAAGTTTATATAACATATATATAATAGAATATTTAGATTAGATTAGATTAGATAGGCTGCAGTAGACGAACCAAAAGGCCCATTCCCAAAGAGACACCGGGACTTACACCCCGACCGTCTATGAGCTATTGCCATTATGTTAGTAGGATGTAGAGGAATGGAGAAACGAAAGGAGAAAAAATGAAAGACGAACGAGAAAAAAGAAAGGAGAAATAAAAAAGAAGGGGAAGAAGAATCTACGCTAAAGCGATGGTCATGAATGCCCGCAAGCATAACAGAACACTCAAATGTGCACTTATAACAAGAAAATTTGACATAAGCAAAAGTAATGAGGGACAAAGGCATTTGACCAAAAAAAAATATGACATTAGTACTTGGTGGCGTGACCTTTATTGGCAATAACAGCATAGAGATGACTGTTATAGCTTGAAATTAACTTTTCACAATCACTTGATGGTATGGCTTCCATTCTTTCATGCAGATAGCCTTTAATTCAGTAAGGTTTTTGGGACACCGTTTGTGGATACCAGATTTAAAAAGACGCCACAAATTTTCTATTGGATTAAGGTCCGGTTATTGTCTAGGCCATGGATGAACATTTATTTTTTTCTTTTGAAACCATTCTTTCGTTAAATTCGCAGTATGCTAGGGGTCGTTGTCTTGTTGGAAGGTCCACCTGCGAAGTCAGTAGAATTTTTTGGCACTTCGAAGCATCTTCTTCTCTAATATCTCCCTGTACATGAAACTATTCATCTTGCCATCAATGATATGAAGTTCCCCAACACCACGGGCAGTAAAGCAACCCCACACCATGATGCTGCCCCCTCCATGCTTCACGGTGGGGATGGTGTTCTTGGGATCATAGGCAGTACCAGCAAAGGAGGTATGTACGGCTCGAAGCAAAGCCGGTTTTTCAAGATAAAATCAAAGCAGTCTGGTATATTGGGGAAGGGTTTTGTCATTTCCTTTGTCCAGGTGGTCTTTGGCAAATGTTAAGCAGCTCTTGACATGTTTTGCTGTAAGAAGAGGAGTTTGCGACGAGTGTAAGAATGAATGCCAGTACGGTTCAATTCCCTTACAATAGTTTTCTTGCTGACATGCAGTCCCTGAGACGCCAGTTCACTCTGAAGGTCAGCACGAGTTGGCATGGGGTCATTAGTCACCTTACGTAGCATGTAGCGAAGAGGACGACCCATGATCTTAAGCGGAGCTCCAGCTCTTGGCAGGTTGGAGACCGCCCCAGTCACTTGATGCATGCGGACTATAGCTCCAACCGTTGAAAAAAGAACATTGACACGTTCTGATATTACTCTGTTAGTTAATATGCCTCACTACGAAGTTGAATTATCCGTTTACGAGTAGCTTCAGGGATTTTTTTAACTGTGGGCATTGTAGTGAGAGTGTGCGCGACTTCAACGAGGTCTAGAGGGCTAATGATTGCGCCGGCTGTGGTTTGTTTACATTGCATTTGTTTCGAAACGTTTCGTGGACGTTCTAGAATAATTTCTAAGCCAATTTATTCAAATTTTATAATTGAATATCAATGATTGAACATTATATTTATTTTGGTCAAACACTTTCATCCCTCATTACTTTTACTTGTGTTATTTTTGTTCTGTTTAAATATTCTATTATATATATGTTATGTAGACTTCCTGTATTAATTATCCTAAAGCAGTCCTTAAATTTTTTAAAATGCATAAAAATAGAGTTGTGAAAATACTAATGTCTAGGCACTGTATGTAAATGGATCTTCTGTGGGACAATGCATATAGTATTTGTTGGGTGCTGACTGGTCGAGTAATATTTGTCCAACTGTTGTGCCCTATTGCTGACGGGCTGTTTACTTTCTAACGATTTACAAGCTCGACAATGCCCTTTAATCACATACATTTGGGACCAGAGTAATCAATCATGCTCAAGATTTAATCTACCAATATTTTTAGCATACGAATTTGTGGCATACTGAATGCACGTAAATTGGAATTAAGTTATCAACAGATATATTTACCACTTACCAATCTTAGCGCCAGGGGTGCGGATCCTGGGGTTGTGGGGCTTCCCGGGCCACTCTTTTCCCGCCGCAGGGCTGGCAGCCTAGGGAAAAGTAGGAAGTCAGCTTCAGATTAGTCGGACCAGTCACTAATTCCTACCAGTATTTAAGTTTCGATGCTCAACGTTGCAGTGGCAGATTAAGTAAGAGCGCAGCCTCGCTAGTTGTCTGGCGGTCGGACGGTCTATTGTCAGCCAGGGAAACGAAACTTGAATGTATGTACAGGAACCCAGCGTCAGCATTTATGCCATTACAGACCTACTGCAAAGGTACTGAGATACCAAACAGATGGGGCGGTAGCGGAGGGGAGAGGGATGAATTGCTGGTGTGAAGCGAGTCTTCCGTTTTCGACACTGTAGCTCTGACCCTTTATGGTCGACTTCAGCCAGGCACTCACCTAGGTCTGAGTTGGGATTTATCTGCCTCGCGAATCAGTGCATGTGGATTTCCTAGCTGAAGTGTGTGGGGTGATGGCAACTATTTATATTTTTGCCTAAAAAAGAGCGTAGTGCTGTAGAACTGTTCGAACACACGCCCCTAAAATACAGGAAAGTCCAGAAAGGGGGATTTCCAAGACTGGGAAAATCTTGAGAAACGTAGACTGTATTCAGCGCCGTCTGTCGTGAAGTGTAGCAGTGGTAGACGGAATATTAGGTGGCCAAAGAAAAGGCGTATTAAGACTTCATTTAGTGCTATAGTAGGGGTGTCTCAAGGCACCATAGTAGGATATTTACAATTCTACCATGAACTAGAGGATGAATACTGACCTTACAGAACAGTTAAGTCAGTAGACATCTTTTAGTCAGATGGAAAAATGGCAAAAATATCCCGGTATGGAATTGAGCCACCTCCCCCGTTAGTCACCGCAATCCGCCCCAGATTGGGGCTGCAAATATTCATTAGTAGAGCTTTTCGATTTCCTATGGTGTTGGCAGAAAAAATATACATACGATATGGCTGCAAGGCAAAGAAAGCTCGCTGTAGAACTTGTCAGCTGAGAACAGCCAACTCCCGAAACTGGGACAACAAGCCTGTCTACTTTTCTGGATTTCACTATTCAAAGTACCGCTACCGGAAAAAGCCATAGCTCTACCTTCGTAAAATCGTCATGAAACGTGAAACATGTATACAATATCCGTGCAAGGCCGCCGTGGATATTTACTTTGATCTCATAAAGTTAGAGACGTTAGAGGATACGTTTATTTGCAGATTTAGCTACACGAGTCAACAGAGGGAGAGCTATAAATCAAGCAAAAATAATCAATGTGGAATCTATTATATGAGGAATTACGAATGAAATAAACACTAAACCCATATATGGCAATAAACTGACGTGTTAAGAGAAATTTTGTCGCAGAAATTTGACTCTTCAGATTTGGACGTGATAACGGTTCTTAGTATTCATAGCTATATCATGTGTGACGATTGCGTGCAAGGTATTAAGTCAACTTTGTCAAGACTTGTACACAGAAGTGAAACTCACAAATGGAGCAAGGAAAAGACTAGAAAAGCTTCAAAAAATAAACTAAAAATGATTAAAAATTGACTAAATGGAATATATTCTCATATTAAATATTGTCTACACATATGGCTTTTTTTTTTATCTGTTGTATGTTACTTACAGCAAATACGGCGCAGCTAAGCAGTAATACACTGACTGTCCTAAACATCTTGGTGGCTAAATCACCAATGACCCGCGTGACTTGAAGCGAATCCTTACAAAACTTTCGGGCCTAAAATGAGTGATATCAGTTAGAATAACATCTGCAGTTCTCACGGTATATTCCGCCTCGACAGAGAGTCCTACGGCTCGTACTAATCTCAACTTGAGTGGTCAGTATCAAACTTCCCATTTGTTCAACTTCTACGCCAGAGTAGTTTCAGCAGCTTAGACGAGATAATACAGTACATACTGCGGTAATGTGAAAAAATAATAGCAGTTACTCATTTATTAAAGAATCACAAAGAAAGCAGGAAAAGCACTATAAATAATCAAGGCCCTCTACCACCAGCCCTGAAACCAATTAATTTCTTATACGGGCTTGAAAGCACAGGGCAAGTGTTGACAAATTCAAAGCCAAACTTGATTCAGATTTTGTATTGATGATAATGTAGTAAACTCCTTCAGTATATTATATCCTGCCAATAGTGACGGGCACTAAAAACATCAAGTGTACTTAAATACCGAATGCATTGCAGAAAGGTAATTATTATTATTAAAACTCCAGGCCCAGGTCGCCGTGGACATGTAGTACAACCCAAGAGAAGCATTTTGCAACACCGGGAAGCCCGGAATGTTGCTAAAGAAAATCCATCAAAAAGCCATTAACAGCTGTCTTAAACGCCTGCAAGCCAACACGACCAAAAGCCGATGCCGGCAATGAATTCCCAATCCCAGCAGACCAGGGCACGAAGCACCGACTGAACTGACGAGTTCGGCAGCTGACAATCTCCAAAATGAAAGAGTGAGCGTCAACTGCAGCAAGTGCAATCCTCTTCAAGACCTTGAGGGTCGTAACAAAAGAATGCAACTAATGTTTTTCATTGTTGTAAACCTTATAAAACATACAGAGTCCGGCCACCTCTCTCCTATGGGACTGATTCATCAGATCATTTACGGCGCACAGCCTGCTGGCTGAGCTAACAAGTCGGCCCAACAGACGAAAGTGACTCTCAGCAGCTGAAGCCCAGACCGGTGAGCAATACTCCAACACAGGCAGTAAGAAAGCATATAACACCTGAGGACAAATCTCACCGTCACCAAACACAGAATTCACCTTACTTAGGAGCCCAATCTTACTAGAAGCACGTGACACCAATCGCTTAATATGCGGCTCAAAGGTAAGCTTCTTATCAAAGATAACACTGAGAATCTCCAAGGAGCTAGACTCCAGAAGCAAAGTGTCATCTATCTTCAGATGTGGTTACTGCGGTAAAGGTGTCCGAGACCGACTGCCAATCATCATAGACTTGGTCTTACTGGCATTCAGCTTCATACTTCAGGCCGAGCACGGTGCGCTAATGTGCGACAAGTCCAGATTCAAAGGCTTTGCGCCATCATTACGCATGCTGGGGGCAGTAATCACAAATATCAAAGTGGAATCGTCGGCATAGTTGATAATCGTGTTCTCTAGCGAAAAGAGCATGTCACTATATAGTATATAGAACAAACAGCAGCAAACCGAGTACGCTACCCCGAGGGATGCCAAACTCCACTGCGACTGAGGCCCTCAAATAACCGTCAACTGACACACTCTGCGTTCGCTCAGAAACAAAATCTCGAATGATTGAAAGAAACCTGCCACCCACACCAAACGACTCCAACTAGTACAAAAGGCCGCTGTGGTTGACCCTGTCAACCCTGTTAAACGCTGTGAGTTTAACGCCTACGATTTATTTCTCTTGTTTAGTACCTAGGTATTATTAATGAAAGAAGACTATAAGCGAGAATAGCCGTCTGTTCAGAGGATGGGTTCTCTAATAAAATTATGACTTAACTATTGTATTAAATAATGTCATAATCGAATAACTATAATATTAATCATTATAATAATTATTACATGATTATTTCTGATTAATTGTTACAGTATTTTTAATTTCCGAATTATTGGAATTTTATGGCAGGTATTATTGCTGCTCCGGATCTTTTCTGTTTGGTGGTTATCGCCAAGTTTTATTTTGAATACATTTATTATGTAGAGTTCGAAAGTGATAATTATTTTTCATAGAAACTTTGTGGTTTTTTCCTATCTATTACTGATGAAATAGAGACGTTAATAAAATTGGGGCTACTTTCGAATATACTGAATGTAGTTCCTTACATAATACAGCATAGGAACATGAAAATGAAGTATTTACCTAATGAATGCAAATTTATGTCTATATGCGTATTATAACTTTATTTGAGAGTTTTCAGCTTAAGAAAAGGAAATATATTAAAAAGGTATAAAATTGTTCAATTTTTTACTTCTTTAGTATTAGATGGGAGAAAAATAACTTTAAAACCTTTTTACGCAAAAACCATTAATTTCTCCGAAAAAAAAACAAATAAACAAATATTTTCGGATTATACGGGCAAAAACACATCGGAGAAATGTATTTAAAATAAAATTTAGCGATAGTCTCCAAACAGGAAAGACCCGATACTCCATTCCTACTTCTCTGTTTATGCGATTTAGTTTGTCTAATGCTTAGTTTCCATTTCGGCAGGAAATTGGGTTGCTAACGAGATGCACCAATGCTTGGATGATCTGTTCAGTATCGGACTACGGGTCAGAGGACTGTTTCAGGTAGAATTTTACTGAGAGGCTTTGCGCCCTCGTTTGCGCATTTAACTGTTTGTGAAATTAAAATTACTATCCTTTGGTAAATTATTAAATTGAAAAAGTCGACACGAACTAATAATTAAAACTTGACGTTTCGGGATACTTCTCCCATTTTCAAAAGCCCAATAAAATCTTTAATGGATACCTAACAAAATTTTTTATTTTTTTATTTAAGGAGACCTAAGTTATGGTGTTAGCAGGGTGGGAGCTAGAGGGCTAATGACACAGTGCGCTATGGGGTCCTCATATAGGCGTCGAGCGGCACGGGAAGCGGAGGAAAAACGGGCGAGTACAGTTTGTGAAATGGATGATGTCATTGTATGTACTTGTTTATTTATCTGGATAAGGAAGTGAAGCTATATTATATTTAGGAATATACTGTATACGTAAATCTCCTAAAAGTTTTCGCTCACAATGCTATTCATTGTTCTTACTACATTTGATTTCTATTTGATAGCATTGTTTTTAGACTTTTATCTAACTTACTGCTTGTTTTTTATCGACTATAGTTTTTAGGATATGAATGCATTCTAATTAAATAAGCTAAATCAGTTTGATTTCCCCGAATATGTAGTTATACTAAATCGGAAAGATAAGGCGATATAGTTTTTAACAAACCTTTTAGAAATGAGTGCTTCAGATTGCATTGCAAAGAAAACTTATATAATGGCCTATATTGACTCCAGCCGTATCCAGGATACGGAACACCATTCGGGAAACGGATCTGGCAACTAGCAGTTTAGGCCTCTGAATTTTAAGAGGCAAATGTAACATGCACGGCCGTATTTATAGCAGGCCATGGTGTAAAAGAAGAAGTACCTGGCATGGTTAGAAAAAAGTTATGCCGCTTTGAAAATTTGTCCCTTAGTTTTGGACGGTACTGTACATATAGATCTATCTGTGTATCACTGGGTAGTTCAAATCGTCATTTGTGTGAAGGAGAGCCAAAAACATTTTAATAACTCCCAATGACCCATTTTTCGAAGAAAAGAAAATGCTAGTTTTATTCAGAATTATTTCGATTAAATAATTAAGAATTTTACTACCATAAGCAGGGAGTTGAATGATGTGTTACGTCAGCTTCAGCTAACGATACTGAAAAGAAAATTTGCAGGAAGATAATGAAACACCAGTTGTAAAATGCGTAGAGTTTTAAAGGTTTCGTTACCAGTGATGTCTAGTTAAGAATTTACTGAATGGATGGTAAAATGGTAAACTACGACTAGTATTATTGTAGGGTATATTAATTCGGAAGCATTTTCTGTTATTCTTGATAGTCAAAAATTACTCTCTTACCGCTAAATAGCTTTGAAATACAGGACCAATTGGCGCATTCATTATCAGTCTTTTGCATAAGAGGAAAGGGCCGCTCTCTTAACTCTCTTTGGGGCAGTCTTGGAAAAGGGCCCATTTTTTCTTAATTCGTATTGTAATATCCCAATGAATCACAATACGCTCTTCTCAAATAAACAAGAAGCTGCTTATAACATAAAAATCGACAACTTAGAAGGTTCTTAGAGAGGGCGAAAGAGAAATATTTTTCCATTAGAGGCTGGGTGCAACGGAACTCAATTGTTAGCAAGTTTCCTTTCAGGTTTGGAGAAAAAATTAAGCTTTGTAATGCGAGGTGAGCCATCTCTGAGGCCGATATGCATGACTGAGACGATATTGAAAGTTATTAGGTAAATGATTAATCTTCGATTCATAAGCAATAAACTCCAGTCCCCCAAAATAGCTTCATTTGAGGAATAGATTTGGAGAATTTCACTATTTATCAAAGTAGTAAATGTATGAGTCACCTGTGTTGACATATTTCTGTAGATTTTTCTCAGCACTGAACCAGGATACTGAATCGATTGTGGGACCCACTGCCGAGTGGTTGACACACAGCGTGCATCGCCAGATCTCAGCGGGCCACTGACTCGCACCTGCTGCCAGTGGCTTGCGTATTCAGGTTTCATCAATGAATTTCATGCCATATTATGAGACCAGCCTACATCCCATCAGTTAAATTGTTACTTCCCCCAAGGAATTATGTCTTTGTCGAGTTTGTCTGTCTGTAAGTCACCGACATAACTCAGAAACTTAAGGACGGATTTTTGCGATATTTACAGTGTTTGTTAGGTATGACTGGAGGAACAGATGATTAACTTTTGGTGAAGACCCATGGAATCGTTTTTTGTTTGTCTACCTCTTATTTCTTATTAGGAATATTGTGAAGAGTAAATGACAAAATTTTCGTTTATGGTCTATACGTGCATTTTTTGTTGGTTTGTCTCTGCATTTGACTTCAATGTTTGGTAATAAAATAACTCAATAATTTATGGTCAGATATGTATGAAATTTGCAATCATTTTTAGAAATAGTATACATATACTGTTATTTCAAATGATCAGTAGTTTTTTGTGTGGTTGACTAATGTTTATCAGAATATTTGTCAGCAAAGTAATTCAAAAAGTTAGGAACGGATCTTCAAGAAAGTTACAGGTACAGTTACTACTGTCAAAAGCCACAAATGACCTGATTTTATTACTGATAGAAAGAAAATACTAGTTTTGGAACAACTTTGAATTTTTCGTTAACTTTGCCCTGCTTGGCAGAGGTATGCGGTCTCAAAGTGCTCTTTAATGTTTCTATGAGCAAATGACATGACCAAATTTTTGTGGTAATCTGTTCGTCTGTTTGTCTCTAGGTTTGTTTTATGTTTATCAACAGCCAAATCCATGAAGCAATAAGCCAATATTTATGAAATTTACAAGAACCGTTAGAAATGGTAAACGACACAGATCAAGAAATTTTGATGTCGATCTGTTCGTGCGTTTATCTGTTTGACAAATGTATATAGTAATGGTCGTCTGATCATGACTAAAGAAATTTGTGTAAATTATTGAAAATAAAAGAAAGCGCTAATGGCTAGATTTTGGTGAAACTCGGTAAATTCGTTGGTGCGTTTGACTAATGGTTATCATAATACTTGTTAGGACATAACTGAACAGTTAATGGACAGATCTCAGAAAAAAAACTGCAGATGCTGTTACTAATGTTAAGTGGCACAAATGACCAAATTTTGTTGAAAATAATAAATGAAATCCTGGTTTCAGGACCAATTTTAAAATAAAGTTCCCTATTTTGACGGAGGTATGCGCTTTCCGAGTGCTCTCGGTACATAACTGCTCTCTTCTTTTTTAAGACAAAAATTAAGCATATTGTGTACATTCATAGGTATATAAGTTTTGGATGACATAGCTCAAACTTTATCATCTTCTGCTTCTAAGTTTATTGCAAATTCGAAACTTTAACTCTTTTGCGCAACACTTTTTGCAATCTCATAATATGAAGAAGATGTTGCAGGAAAACGTGTAAGCCCAATGAACAAGACGAACTCCATCATTATACATTCTTCCACCAAAATCTTGTGCATGGAGCGTTGTACGGCACAACCATCATAATGATGGAAATTATCTGGTCGACGTACAAATTCAGCTCATAGGCTTTGTTATTAAAGTTATACCGCTTCCTACTGAAAAGAAGTGCCCGTGCTACTATGCCTACGATATGCGTACAGAGGTAAATAGTGATACAGGGCAGTAAAACCGTCTATAAAAGTCTTGGTTTGGTAAACCTTAGAGCAAATTATGGTTATACCATAATACCTGTTGATGCATTACAAAAATTTTGAAATAGTTAAAAAATTAAATGCACGATGCAGTGCCTCATAAAGAGCGAAGCAATTGGGAAAAAAGGAGAATATTAAACTCATGCAAGATAATTTATTAATTGAGGTTAGCTCACAGTTCAGAATCGTGGAAGCTAAAAAGGAGTCTACGAGTTTCTCGAGTTTTCCGTAACTTTCCTGGTTATAGGTATGTATATTGATTTATATGCATTATGTACTGTATATAAACCTATCGAAAATTGGTAATTTTACAAAAACAACAAATTCTACAAAAACTCTACGAACTCCACTAAGCCCCAAAAGTCCACCAAGTCCACAACTTCTACCAAGTGCACAAAGGGGTACTAAGTTCGCAAAGGCGAAGGAGCTTCAATATAGGAGAAGGGAGATCTGCGGTCCATGCACAGAATCGCCTGCAGCGAGTCAACCAGATCTTTTATGGCAGTGAGATGCGTTCATGAATCTCATTGGTGGAACAGTGAGTTTTACGGGGAGCAGCAGACAAACTAATTTACTGATGTACGTTGGTGCATCGGTGACTGGCTGGAGCCATAAGCGACTCTTGAGCTTCACGGATGAGACTCCTGGCTGCCTCCTCTCTATTAAAGCTCCTTGGGAAAGGCCCTTGCCCAGGTCTACACTATTTAATAAGCCATTCCCGGACGCGCTACCGTCGTTCACGACCGCTTGTGTGCGTGTTTGTGTACGCAGATCGTGTGCGTGTTAGCGGCGTTCAAGTTGGCAAGCCGCGCTGCTCGCTGTATCGCTGATTAAGTTAGGTTACGTTAGGTTAGGTAAGGTTAGGTAACGTTAAGTACCGTTATGTAAGATTAGGTAAGGTTAAATAAATTAGGTTGGATTAAGTTGGGTTAGGTTAGGTTAGAAAGTTAGGTAAGGAGGTTAGGTAAGGGTAGGTTAGGTTACGCTAGGTTACGTTAGCTTAGGTAGTGTTTATTTTAGTGGTGCCGCGTGCAGGAAAGCTTACGTGAAAGCAAAGTGGTCGTGAACGACGGTAGTGCTTCCCGGACTCGATACGGATACGGTTTTGGGAAGGCTTCGGACAGACAGACGGACGAACAGCTCTGCTATTATACAACTAGAGTGCCCGCTCTGTCAAAAAATGACAGCGAATAATTTATGATAACCCGTCTTCGTTGATCATAACTTACTGATTAACTTCCTTATGTTGGATGGAATGCACCAACTTAATTGGGAACTTACAACTAAAATAAAATTTCTTCAGACAATTTAAATTCACTCTAAAGGCAGCTAGCCCTGCGGCACGGGCAGAGGGGAGCAGCAAAAACCGACATGGTGTCGTTATCTCCAAAATTATTGATTCCCGCAATGAAGACGCCAAGGAGTCCTACTTTCCTAAGGATCACAGCCCAAGAACCAAGTCAAGTAAGTAATAAACAGCATAGTCACATCAATATACAATAATCATTTACAAATTAACTTTATTCCATTGGTTATTTGCCGCATTATTGTACTTTGAACACTCACCAAATCTCACTAGTTTTGTACTATTTTTCAAATGAACACGCCACTTTTTTCGTCTAAGCTATTACAGCTTTAGTCTCAGGTTTCTTATCCTAGTACTACTTTCAACTATTTGTTGCTCTAACAAATGAAACAAAATTTTGATACTGATTCCTATGGATTACATATCGCCGTCATTAAATTTTGTGAGTTACTTGAGGTAGTTCTTCATTACTTTCGACTTTCTCTGGGAAGTTAAGTTGGCCAATTTCAGGAATTAATTTACGCCAAGAGGCTCTTGGCAAGGGAAGCAGGAGGCCTTCATTACCATCAAGGTATGGCTACATAATGAACTAGAGCACTCTGAGAGCGCATACCTCCGCCAAGTGAGCCAACGGTAGCAAAAATTCAAATTGGCTCTGAAACCATAACTTTCTTTGCATAAACTCCAAAATCTAATCATTTGTGCCTTTTTATATTAGTAACAGCTTGTTCAATTTTTTTGAAGATCTGTTCATAACTTTTTGAGTTATACTGTTAACAAACGTTATGACCAATATGAGTCAAACATACAAACGAAAAAATCGATCTGCACCAAACTTTGATTATTTATGTCTTTAACCATTACTAACAACTCCTACAAATTTTATAAAGATTCATTCATTATTTTTTGAGTTATTGCGCTAACAAGCATAAAATTAAAAACAGTGACAAACGAACGAACGAACGGACCATTACCAAAATTTGGTCATCTCCTCTTTGTTATATACCTAACAACTCATGTTAATTTCATGAAAATCCATCCTTAACTTTTTGAATTATGGCATCGAGGAAAATGAGGCAGACAAACAAACAAACAAATGGACATATCTTTACCAAAAGTTAATCATCTGTTCCTCCCAACATATCTAACAATCTCTGTAAATTTCATCCAAATCGGTTCATAACTTTTTGAGTTATCTTGGTGACAGATAAAGAGACAAACAGACAAACAGTCGCACAGACAAACAGACAGACACACAGACAAACACGACGAAAACGTAACCTCCTTGGCGGAGGTAAATATGCACATACAGCATTTTCATGAAACATGCAGGAAAGCACCGCGCAAAAATCAATTCTGCAAGTTTTAGCTGAATGTGATTAATTTTCATCCCTTAAATTTAATTTCGAATGTATAAAATTATTTATAGCTCTAGAATATACGCACATGGTACAAGCGTGTTATTTTAAAAACCCCAAAATTTGAAGCAAAAGTCTAAAATAGTACAAACTTAGCTCTATTTTGTCAGCTATTGCATTTATTCAGAGCTGACAATAGAAAGATAGGAACAAGGAGAACGTTTATAAATTCAGAATGACACATAGACTAAGCACAAACTACAGTAGTGTGGACATTCTTTTTGAGGAGACCAAGCTCAGAAAAATATCAAGGTATAGATATTCGGTCGACTAGTCATATAAAATTTGACGTTTCGGGAATGCCTCCCATCTTCAGAAGTCTAAAATATTCAGGTAACCTAGTAAACTAAAATAGAATTCTTTTTATTATCAATATATTAGGGAGCAGAGATGTTACTCGAAGTAGGTCTAAAATGCAACTGAATGGAGCGAGCCGTGAGGGACCAGATGTCAACGCCTCTACATTCAGAGGACAGTGGGTCAGGCACGAACCGTGTGTAGAGGTACAGCCGAGGTCTGTACAGTCAGAGGACAGTGGGTCAGGCATGAACCGTGTGTAAAGGTACAGCCGAGGTCATAATGTTGAGGTTAGGTTTTGCTCCATGGATGTAGAGAGATTCTAGTGTTGCGAGTTCGAGTGGGGTAGAAAAGTCTATGATTGAGAAGTCTTTCGTGCTGATACGATGATTATTTTGTTCAGCATAGAGACGGGGAGCAGAATGAGCAGGTTTTGCGATTAGTAGACCGGTTTTACCTTTAGAACTACCTTTAGAATTTTTCTTAGTCTTGCCATTAATGATTCTTTTTTCATATTTAACAATAGACTGTACAAGCAAATAGAGGGAGTTTCTATGGGCAGCCCACTCGGACCTACGTTGGCAAATATCTTTCTATGCCATCATGAAGCTCTCTGGCTAAATGATTGCCCAAACAACTTTAACCCTATCCACTATAAACGTTTCGTAGATGACACCTTCCTCATATTCAAAAACCAAACAGATTCAGGCTCTTTTCTGCAGTATTTGAATAGTAAACATCCAAATATTAAATTCACAGAAAACCAATCAACCAATTCACTAGCTTTTCTAGATATTTTAATAACTAAGCAAAACTCAACACTGTCCACTAGAATTTACCGAAAGCCCACATTTTCAGGTCTCTCAACAAGTTTCTTCAGTCATTGCTATGATCAATTTAAAATCAATGCAATAAAAACTTCACTATTTCGGACATACCATCTGTCTTCTTCCTACCTTGCAGTTTCAAATGAAATAGACTTTCTTAGAACATTTTTCAAAAATAACGGTTATCCACACCATTTTCTGGAGCACTACTGCAAACTGTTCCTTGATAAACTATTCGATCCAGGCATAACTAAACCTTCTGTCAGTAAATTAGACTTTTTTCATTCGCTTCCGTATCACAATGAATTCTCTGTCAACGCGGTTAACACTCTGAAAACTTTCCTCTCTGAAGCTTTCCCGCACATTAACTTCGAATCTTCATACAAAAACTCCTTCACTATAGGGTCTTATTTTAAATTGAAAGACAAGCCTCCTACACGCCTACTGTCTAGTGTTGTCTACAAATACCAATACAGAAGCTGCAATGCTTCGTATATAGGTAGCACTGGACAATATTTCAAAGCTCGAATCGATCAACATTTAGGCGTATCCAGTAGAACCGGTCTACTACTCGCAAAACTTGCTCATTCTGCTCCCCGTCTCCTTGCTGAACAAAATAAATATCATATCAGCACGAAAGACTTCTCAATCGTAGACTTTTCTACCCCACTCGAACTTGCAACATTGGAATTTCTCTACATCCATAGAGCAAAACCTAACCTCAACATTATGACATCGCCTGTACCTCTACACACGGTTCATGCCTGACCCACTGTCCTCTGACTATACAGACGTTGATATCTGGACCCTCCAAGCACGCTCCATTCAGTTGCATTTTAGACCTAATCCGAGCATCTCAGCTCCCTAATATATTGATAATAAAAAGAATTCTATTTTAGTTTACTAGGCTACCTGAATATTTTAGACTTCTGAAGATGGGAGGCATTCCCGAAACGTCAAATTTTATATGATTAGTCGACCGAATATCTATACTTTGACATTGTTGTTAATATCAGTGTAAGGCTGCGGCGTGGCAATCCCGGAGAGCCGCATTATTGGTTTCGATGAGGCGGTCTTTCACTCCTACCACTGGATGGCCCTCACCGCTATAGACAATAGCGCATTCTGCGGTGGCTCAATCATCAGTGAAGAATGGGTGCTGACTGCTGCCTGCTGCGTCAGAAAGTGAGTCCAGACAACGTTTTGCAGCTGCTACGCTTAACTTAGTCATAGCTCCGCGCTTGGTAGAATAGGAATTATAACCTAACAGGAGATTTTCGTGTCAAGTTAATCATTACTGCCGAACATTAACTCCTCGCTAAAACATCTATAGAACACTATTTAATTTATCACATAAAAGCAGAGGTTTACGTTTATGAAAAGTTTTATTCAAAACATACAATTTATTCCATGTGATATACTGTTTCGTTGTTCTTTATCGCTGCATTTGGCGCTAATTTTGGATAAGTAAGATACATAATAGGCTTCAAAGGCTAGGCTATAAGCTAGCACTGTTTTTATTACTGAAGGAGGCCTTGACTAAGAAAATTATGTTGCTATCAACTTTATTCTAGCATCGTACGAGGTCATGTCTGGTAATCATATAATCCAACAGTCTTACAAGACAACGAAAGGACTGTAGCTGTGAAGAATCCTATATTGATATCAAGGAGCTAATAATATTATTTCACTCTAATCTGCACCAGTAAAATAAATGCTTCTTGCTCTGGCCACACGCGTAAGAAAAGTTTTGGGCGACATGAGATATTTGAATTCTCTTTCCGTCTTTCCAGTTTCATTTTACCCTAGGAAAAAAACACCTGAATGCCATTTGATCTGAATAAAGAATGTAGTTTGCGGAACCACTGAAGAAAATAATAGCTATTGTAATGAGAGCTGTCGTGGTGCCTGGGCCTCGGGGTGTTCATATACCTTACCTTTGATGATACTTCGGACGAGGTCCAGGCGACGTTACACACGCCGCCCATCTTGTGCAGAGGTGATGCTGCAGTCCGTGACAAGCGGGGTGGCTAACAGCGAGCTATCCCCACAGTTCACGTAGCCGCTTACAGCAGGTTTATCTGGCACTTTCAGTAAGCATGCGTCCAGTAAGTGTTTAAATTTAGCAGTCTCTGTACCGGTGACATTTCGAATGTGACGAGGCATTTTGTTGAATAATCTCGCCCCTCGGACTTCGAAACTATTAGAATACTTTGTGGCTATCGCATCACCACCAGTTTTGATCGGAATGCGCACCTCACAAGTGCGACCAATACGGTTNAGAATTTTCCAAATATATATGACCGTAAAGCGCTCGAATCTCCTTTGAATTGAGTACATTTGAAGTTGAGCCAGTCTTTCGTGATAGTTTAAATCTTTCATGCCTCGGATTTTGGCAGTGAACGATCTCAATCACAATCAGAGCTACTCATATTTTTCTCGTCACATTACAAGATTTCCTGTAAATTTATTGAATATCCGTCCATAATTTTGCTAAAAACGAAACAGAAAGTAAAACAAACCCTGGAAAAAACACTTCTTTCTTGGCGAATACACGAGGGGCTCTCAAGAAAGATAAAATCAGTGTCTCATAATCTGAAAAACTTGTACCCTTAAAAAAAGACTTTATAATTGAAAAAAGTTGAAAGATGGTGTATCGTCAGGAGAAAAAGCATGCGCGGACGTACATATTTCATAGCCACAAGAGTGCACTTCGGTCAGGGTGATATGTGATTAACTTTGTACAATGGAGTAATTACGTTATAGGCTCATAAATTTTGATGTTAAGTTTTGTAGTTCTAGTTGTTCACTGCTTATTTTAATTTAGATGCATTAGTATCCTTTGTACGAGTACAATTGAGTGGTGAAAATCGGATTTGCTTTAGTCTGCCACTAAAATGGTACCACTTCCCCTGAATAACTTCCCGATTTCTTATACTACTGTATAAGTATAGGCCGTTCTGGAGCATGAATAGTAGTTTTTACAGAAGCATGATTATGAGCAGAGCTGGCTCTAAACGTCGACAAGCTCTACGGGAACATAAGACTCGGCTGAGCTCGGAAGGCTGGTTTTAGGCGTAGCCAGTAACTGGGCATACTGTCTCATTCTTCAGGTTTCAGCTCGAAGCAGCTGACACGGAGCTTAGCTGGGATAGCCCCGTCAGCGTTCAACAAAAGAGTTTTTATTTCTGCGGTGGATCGAATTTGTGAAGGGGTGCGTCGATCAGTTTTCGCTCCTTCGTGGTAAGAAGGTCTTGAAACGTGAAAAATTCCTCCAAGTCAGTGAATCGCACGGCATTAACATGGCTAGTAAAGCGCGGAAGAAATAAGTTCATTCGTGCCTTGGAAGGTTCAAAAAGGGTCGCTGGCGGTATTTTGTGTGTATTCTGCAGGTTCAGCTGTAATTGGGTCTTCGAGCTCGCTCACTCAAGTCTTATGTTCCCGTAGGGCTTGTCGATCTACTGCCTTCTCCTTGGCTTGTCGCATGTGCCCATTGTTCTTCTATTCCTGCCTGGGCCCTTCGTTCATGTGCTTCTGCCTGGGACTTTCGTTCGACTTCTCACTCGCGTGCTGCTTCCAGCTCTTTTAGATGACCTTCCAAAGCTTTTCTGTGTTCAGCCTGTCCAGTGGTAAGGCCGAGGGCTTCGGCATACTCTTTACCTTGACCAAGAAGTTTCATCTTGCCAAGTGTAACACGTTTTACGATTATGGGCTCGCGTTCGAAAATTTATGGCCCAAAAACTGTGATGCGTTGCTATTACCTTCGGGGGAAACTTTTGGGTCTCTGTTCAGCTGCCAATGTATGTCAGATCGATTGAATTTTGGTGATGATCTATCAGTCTGCTCATCTCTTAGCCTGTCTGTCAGTCATTCTTTTCGTTAACATCACGGTTTTAGGCGGAGGTTTGCACTCTCCGAGTGTAGTTTAAGTTGTCTTTTTTTCACGGGTTAGAAGAGAGTTACTGACAGTAGAGTGTGCAATACGTACAGTAACGTCATCAGGCGTCCTCTGGTCCGTTGAGAATCACAAAAATACGCTGGCACGGGATTGTACAACACCTGCTTAGTGGCGACGATAGCCGCCATTGGTTATGAGAGGGGCATTTTTCTGCGTATAAACAAGAGTTTATATAGCTTAGGCGTGTTGTAATCACAACCTAGCTGTGCTATCGTAAACTAAATATGTTAAAATGATGACGCTAACCAGAAACGCCTTTACGTGGTGGCCATCTATCGGCGAGCGTTTTAAGTATCCTAATGTAATAAAACGCTTCGTGTATGTATTTTGTGTCCTCATCTTTATGAAATAAATAGACGATTTTAGGCCAGGTTGCAGTTTTTGCAATTAAGTTACATTTTCAAAGAGATCAATGACCAGGTTGCAGAGATGGCGCAAGTGGGATCCTTAAGCCCCTTCATCTTGAATGCACTTCTTGCTTGAAGCGCTTCTTGAATAGAAACAACATATTTGTAGCTTCTGGAATCTGATTTTGTAACTGTTTTCTACTAGGTCACAACGTATAAATTCAGTAGGTGATCAACGAAGCACTGACGAAGTGATGGTTCTTCACGCGCAGTAGACATTTATTTCTTTTAACTTACTGTCTTTCATTCACAGAGCAGTTTTCGCTTCATATAGGCCAAAATTTTAGCACTTCAATGAAGCACATATTTGAGTTTGAAAGACAATATCATATCTACGGCCTGGGCTCACATTTGCATATTAGCTGACTGGAGTTGCATTCAAGTTTATTGCAGTGTTTTTCTCAAGATTTTACTTCTGCTACCACTTCGGGAGACGCACGTTCACGAAAAAGGAGACTGGAAGATAAGGAACGTACATGAAGAATAACGAGACTACTACACTGCAGTCACAAGCACAAAGACGTGTTACCAATGGAGTGAGATGCGCCCATGCCACACAGTCTTAAGAAAGACTTAAAGCAGAAAGGTTTCAGAAGGGAATTAGAGTTGCTGATAAGAGTGAGCGAGAAAATGAGGAAACGGTAAATCAGAGAAGAAAGGATCATGATGAGAGCGCGACAAAGGATCAATGAAGCAAATGAGGAAACAAGTTAGAGAAGAAGAGATTCTGCTCCAGCCTATATTACGCAATTAAGCATATCGATTATTGCGTGAATTTTTCCCTCACGGTTCCACGATATTGATAGTGACAACTATAAAAGTCTATGTTTACCGTAATTCCGTCAATATATCTCGGTGTAAGTATCCTTACTCACTAAGTCCCAGCTACGAAGCTAGTACTCATTGTTCATGTGCATAAATTTTGTCTTTCGTTTACTGGAAATTCCTCTCTCTGACAGGTTGCATGCGTCACCGTAGCCATTGAACCCGTGTCATAGTTGCCGGTACCGCTTCCCGGGTTGTGATTCGACCACGATTTGTGAGAAGCGCAACACCGGTGTAGCGCAGGCAACCCAGAAATTGTGATTACAACACGCAGGTGACCGAGCAGCTCAATAATTACATCAGGTGAGAGTGTGGCCTTGCCAATACCCTTCAAGAGAGTTTATGAGGTTAATAAACGATAAATTGTAACTGAAACTCATTTGTTAAACTTTCTTGAGGGCATCAGTGGCAAAGTTTCATTTATGTATGTATAATACGGCATGGTATTCAGTGCAATACCGTATCATTCGTTAGCAATAAGTACCTAAGTGAATCCAAAGAGCTGAATTGTAGCAATTAAGTGCCCTCTATTATCACAAAACATTATTTTCAGTAGGAATCCCCATCAACAAAACCTAATTTTCAAAGTGATGCATACTATGTACATGATACTATAACGTGTTCAGCCGGCTAAAATGACGGCAGTGAATTTGCGCTGGTATTTGTTTATTGTTTTTGTTTACAGCTTTAAGTTTGTGGTTGTAGATGTATGAATTAATTGGCGCAACGTGAAGCAGACAATATTTTCTTTCATTTTGGCAGACAATTGTAGTCTGACAAACTAGTACTGTGTCTACAGGACACTGCGTTGTTCCTCACCACTTTCTGATAAGACCTCAGACTGTTTCCAAAGACGTGATTTTCCCCACTTTTTGATGTTATCGCTGAGACAATTTACTCGCGTGAGAGAAAACCAAGTGCCAGCAGGCGCATGAAACAATTTTCCGGACGTTCGGTATAAAAGACCCCCAAAGTCCTGCTTGAAGCACACTTCCGGATACACACAATATGCTGAAAGCCACCTTCGTCATCCTTGCCTTCTGTGCGGCTTTTACGGTAAGTTTTGGAAATAGTGTATTATCTTCTGACATAATAAGAAACCACTCGATATTCGACCGCCCCCTCAACATTGACAAATTGACAACAATAAAATTTTGTAAAAAAAAATTCTGTCAACCTGCTGTAAAGGTAAACAGTTGGTAGAGGTTTAACAAATGTTTTTCTCAGCAAGAAGTACTAATTTGCTGCCAGATGTGAACGGTGAACGAAGATCATTGAATTTTGAGGCGCCTAAATGACCTAATATCGTCTGAGATAATTAGGTAATTCACTATTGGCTAGTGTTCATGTATACTTGCTTCTTTCCGATAGATACATGCATGGCTTGCGTTTTTACTAACAGATTTATTTTAACTGAGATTGTTTTGTTGACTGGAAAAGAATTTTTCAAATATTTGTCAATTTACCGTGAGGTGCTTTTGGTAGGAGAGGACAGTCAAGTATCGTGTGCATGTGGTATGAAAAATTAAAGAAAATGAGATACTATAGGAGTTGTATTTCCCATGATCCAAGAAGTTTTCGTTATTAGGCATGTATCGTTGGAAACTTAAGCTGACGTTTCCTTAACAATGAATGTATCAATTTCTATGAAAATTTGACATCTAAAAATGTTATTACTTTTCCTGACGCACAGTTTACATTCCATAAAGTTGCACGCCCAACTTCATTCGAGGATGAGCAGCTCACACATCGTTATATGCTATAGACTTTAATAAAATGTCTTTCGAAGCTGCTTACTGCTGTGCATGCGCATACATAGGGTAGCCTTGTCATAAGTAGCTTAAGCCATTCTCGGCATCATCACTTTTTCATTTATACATCGATGTACAGGCTGCCAACCCCGCCGCTGGGGTTGAATGGCGCTGGAAGCCCCGACGTGTCACCGTCTCCCCCAACGTCAAGGGACTGCCATATAAAAAGCTTATGGAGACCTACGAGCCTAAAGTCCGCATCCCAGGACTCAAAGTTGGTGAGTGCATTGGCTGGGTAGCACTTTAGAAGTACTGTTGTATTGCCCCTTTATTAATTATTTATTGTGAATTGTAACTGCACCATCACTATAGGGAACCAAATTCCCAAATTAGGATTTCAGGTAAGCCTTTTTCATTTGGTTGGTTGGAAACACTACTCTCAGTTTATATGCTTAAAGATTTTTTAGCGATACGACAATAGTGTATCAAGGGCTAAGCTGCAGCTTGCTGCTTCGTCCTGGTAGAATCCCACGCGTGTCATATTCATAATCGACTTTCTCTACCACCAGTTGAGGGCTGTGGCCCCGTACCCTCGAAAGATCGCATTGTTGGTGGAGACGTAGCGGCTCCCCACTCCTACCCGTGGATGGTTGGTCTCTTCATTGACGACATGTACTTCTGCGGTGGATCCATCATCAGCGAGGATTGGATCCTGACTGCTGCCCACTGCGCGTCCGGGTGAGACAAGTTTTTTTACAAGATGGTTTGTGTTTTTCATATATATTTCCAGTTAAACTTGGTCATATGTACAATTTTGTCAGTGAGAATAACACAAAGTTATTTTGAATTTGGCCAGAGCGAAGGTGGTGAAAGTAGTGGCAGGAGCCGAGTACATCAAATTGAACGAGTCGTCGCAGCAGACGCAGATCGCCACAGAATTCATAGTGCACGAGAAGTGGCAGAGCACCCTCGTCCGCAATGACATCGCTCTCATCCACCTGCCTGAGCCACTAAAGTGGACTGGTGCGTAAAATCAAGAGTGTGTGTGTGTGTGTCTGGGTGAAGCTTTTTTTATATGTAAAGCCTATATACTGAAGCTGTGCTACAACTTCCGATCTACTATTTAGTTTTAAATCGTGTTCTTCCAGCAAGCCGTGCAAAGGTTGAGTTTCGTTGGTGAAGTGCACTGTTGAGCTCACCGCAAAATGTTGATGAAATATCAACCGTCAAGTCAGTTTCTTCAAGTGTCACTGATAACGCTACAGATGTTCATTCAATGTTGAAGGAGTGGCATAAAACTTATGCAGTTGTGCACATCTCGTGTGCAAACAGCCCACTAAGCCAGCTAGTGGATCAATTAGAGGAACAAGTCGTTTATAAAACACTTGCGTGTGGATCGGTCGTAGCACACGTAAACAAATAGGCCGCACGAAATTTGTCTACCCACTCTAAATATGAAGTGGTCATGAGGAAAACCGGATAAAACTTGGGTAGAATCTGTTCCAGTTAACATTACGACCTCAAACAAAAGTAAACTGATTCGATGGATTTTTGATGTTCATTGTATAGCTATAAATTATTTACTTACATGCATATCCAATTATACCTACACAAAAGACTAATGATATTTAACCGTAGTAAAGTATCATGTATAAAACTGAAACATCTCAAATGTGCTTTCTAGTTGAATGGTTCTTTCCAGCATGCATTGAAAATTTAGCATTCAACGATTGCAATCATTGAGGCGGTAACTTAGGGCTGGTCTCCCGCTGATGGCAGAGTATAGCATTTAGTCCTCTAGCGCATCGAGTGCCATTCATAGCACCTCCTGCACCTCATTCTAAGATCATTGAAGTGTTGCAATGAATGTATTCTGTTTGTCGATTACAGAGCTGTACAGCGAGCAAGCAGCATTAGTTAAGACTTACATCATTATTAACTATTAGCACTTGACGCCCGGGTCAGTACGGATAGGTAGTGTAACCCAAAAGAATTTAATATCATTAGTGATTTCTGTAGCACCGATCGCTACGCTGCGNAGTGGTCATGAGGAAAACCGGATAAAACTTGGGTAGAATCTGTTCCAGTTAACATTACGACCTCAAACAAAAGTAAACTGATTCGATGGATTTTTGATGTTCATTGTATAGCTATAAATTATTTACTTACATGCATATCCAATTATACCTACACAAAAGACTAATGATATTTAACCGTAGTAAAGTATCATGTATAAAACTGAAACATCTCAAATGTGCTTTCTAGTTGAATGGTTCTTTCCAGCATGCATTGAAAATTTAGCATTCAACGATTGCAATCATTGAGGCGGTAACTTAGGGCTGGTCTCCCGCTGATGGCAGAGTATAGCATTTAGTCCTCTAGCGCATCGAGTGCCATTCATAGCACCTCCTGCACCTCATTCTAAGATCATTGAAGTGTTGCAATGAATGTATTCTGTTTGTCGATTACAGAGCTGTACAGCGAGCAAGCAGCATTAGTTAAGACTTACATCATTATTAACTATTAGCACTTGACGCCCGGGTCAGTACGGATAGGTAGTGTAACCCAAAAGAATTTAATATCATTAGTGATTTCTGTAGCACCGATCGCTACGCTGCGCCATTCGTTCTAACAACACTGCGTGCGCTTCATACAGCAGGAAGCCAAAACGTTAAAGAGAAACGAAAATTATTTCCTTGGCTGTGGCATAATAAACTTGCCAAAGATAATCGCTAATAATTCCTAGTGCAAACATGGCAAGTGATGGGCTAACAACTAATTTACACAATCGTAAATTCAGTCTTTGAGTCACTCAGAAGAATCGTCAGTATAGATGTAACGACAGAAATAGCGAGATACATTAAGAGACTTTTTCACCAGAAACTAACTTTGTAACCTCAACTTTCCACATAACTGATCAATGTACGTGAACAGCTACATACATTATAAGCAGCCGGAACTTCAGAATGAATTTCTACAGCAGTTTTTTAGAAAATATATTATTCGGAAACGTCCCGGAAAGTATCTTGCTTCCTGGGATTCAAATATTTCTCCAATGTCAACCGGGATGTCCTGATGATAACCTAGTATATATAATCAGCAATTTATTTAGGAGTAATTTCCCTTATACAAAAATTAAACCGTGACTAAGCGGAGTCGTACAACACTGGAGATATGTCAGATATGATCAGACGTAGTATAATGAGCGTGCACGAAAATATTGCTAAAGGTGAATCAGCATAATTATAACCCTGCTTTGGCGACCAAGCCCCAGGTTCTGCGGCATCGTCTCAACCCAATCGGAAATTAAAAGACATTTCTCCGATGTTGTCGGATAACCTTTATTATTTACTCATACCCAGCCGATAAAAGCCTATTAATTTCCGATTGGGAATTAACTCATTCACGTATTGCTGTATATAGTAAGTCTTCATGACACCTTTATTTATAATAGGCACAAATTATCTATTTAACAGCTCTTCTAAGCAGCAGGATACAAAGAAACGTGTTTATTATTCTAATTTACAGTTGCAGTTTTTCACGCTTCCACTGTATGAATTCATCCACGTTCCGAGTAACAAGAGTTAATTAATGTAAATTTACGTGTCAACGGGTTAAGCGAAGTAATTGTTGCACACAGACGCAGTCCGGCCAATCTGCCTGCCTTCCTACAGTACACCTGACCTCGTTAAGGGAGAAATCGTCAACCCTTCCGGCTGGGGCCTCGACTCAGACGGTAAGTAAAGTCTTCTTAATACGCCAACACTGACTTTTAATGTAATAAAAGGACAGATATAAAATGAATATATTTTTAATTTCTAGAAGTAGGCCTACCTTAACTTTTTCATATAAGTAATTCCCTGGTATTCCAAACAAATAACCGCAGCCAGCTTCGACATCAGCCCCGTACTTCGAGACGTCTATGTCCCTGTCCTCGACAACCAAGAGTGCAAGGACGTGTACGGCATTTTTGTGTCCCCTAACAACGTCTGCATCGACTCCACCGGTGGCAAGGGCACTTGCAACGTACGTATAAACCACTCATTTGTGACTTAAGCCATTGAATACAGTGTTACTGTCTCTCTAAAATACTTACAAGCATCGCTAACTTTAAGTAAAAATTAGTATATTTTTTGCATCTTCGATTGCAGAGCTATACCTATACAAGTGCTTCAATGCGCGTCATTCTAGACGTCCCATGCCTAATTTTGTGCTGATAACGGTCGCTGCAAAGTTTGGCACCTAGGAAGGTAATAGTAGTAGTAGAAGTTTTTGCGATGAATTTTATAGGAAGGCCTACAGTGTTTCTTAATATCGTTAACCGTTTCTCCAAGAGCACTGTTTATGTACAACATTCCAAATAGTTCTATTCCTGTTATAAAAGCAGATTGGTGAGTGTGAGAAAGGGTCAACTTGATAAAGCAGTGACACCCATAGTTACGAGACTTGCTATGTGCTGACATAGCGTACATCACACTATTGCATCGCAGCTTCCTGTCTTAGTATGCATGACTGTCAAAAGTATATTACAAAACAAATGTTGTACGTAATTCATGAGTTTCCAATTTGCATATGAGATAATTCACGCATTCATGAATACCTTGCACAATTCACGTTCGTCTTAGAAGTGCTCAAATTTTTACAGTGACACTTTCCTAAAATAAACAAATAATACAAAATGAAACGTATTTAGCCTAGCATAACACACGTTGTCAATTTTAATTAAAATAGAACTTCTTCAGTCAGTTATGGACAACCTAAAACTTGCTACGATCAATAAGAAATTGGTACAATCTTAGATGAAACTAGAGCCCCCGAGAGAGCTTATCTCCGCCAAGCAAGGCAACGTTAACGAAAAATTAAAATTCGTTCTGAAACCATAAATTCCTTTTGTCAAAATCAAAGTCTAGTCATTTGTGCCTTTCAACAGTAATAGCAGCTTCTGTAATTTTCTTCAAGATCCGTCCGTACCTTTTGAGTGATGGTACTAGGAAAAAAGAGGTAGACAAACAAAATGTTGAGCGGATCTTCACCAAAAGTTAATCATCTGTTCTTCCCTGCTTGCCTAACAAACCCGGTAAATTTCTTAAAGATTCATATCTAACGTTCTTAGATGTTATGGTGACCGACAAATAGGCAAACAGAAAAACCGACAAACTTAACAAAAACATTTACTCTTTGGTGGAGATAATAATCTAAAAACAAAATAGGCTAGCTGGAAGTTAATCTTACGAGCTGAGGCTGTCATATACAGTCTGGCATCTGCCAAGTAATTGACATAATTTCTATATTACACTCAGACCTTTACTACTTTCAAACTCACTGTGCCAACAGTTTTTCCTTAATGGCGAGACTGACATTGTTATTTGACTTCTATACGTACAGGACAGTGATAACCCAGTCATTTTCTGACTCCATACAGGGTGACTCTGGCGGCCCCCTGAACTACGTGCAAGACGGTGTGACCTACACCCGCGGTATTACCTCCTACGGCTCCAGCGGCGGTTGCGAGATCGGCTACCCCGATGCCTTCACCCGCGTCACCCACTACCTCGAGTGGATCGAGACCAAAACCGGCATCGCCATCGATCCTTAATCGAGTGCCCTTAATTAATAACGTGGCCTGTGTAATTGGTCACATCTTTGAATAAATCATGCATAAAACGTAACTAGTTTTTTTTTTAAATCCCTGCTCTGCTTTCAAAGTAAAGGCTGGATTTTATTGTGGGTTCATAAAATAACTGGCATATAGCTTCAATGAAAATACGGTGAAGTAAGCCTAAAGACCATGTTAAACTTGGCGCTGTTGTCATATTCTTGGGGTTAAGTTGCCTGAAACTTGTGCTCGAAGTCATAGAGCTATAGCAGACGTGCGATAGAATAGAACCATACAGTATCTACCTGTTTTATATTATCACAGGGAAATCTCTAAATAACCTCATCAATGGTTTTGCCAAACAGATTTAGCTTTGGGTGCCAATAATAAAACGCTTCTGTATTAGCATAGAGCGCATGTATAAATCTCTTAGCACTTGATTTTTTTAGGAGGCACGCGCAACATCTACTAGAAGTTAACTATAAGTACTACTCTCAGCATAGAGAATTATTCTCATTGGTGAATCTCATTTAAAAGTGTTGAGTTAAAGAGATTGCTCTCGTTAACTAAAATTTCTCAGTGAGTAATATTCACTTTTTTGAAAACTGTTTTTTTTTAAGTTTCGTGCTTCATTTACTGCAGATTAAAGAAGACCCATAACCTTGATTGCGTACCCAATTACGTAACCTGTTGCGTCTCACTTCCCTCTGTACCTATGATGTCATCTTCCACAAGGTTTGATGTGTTATGTATCATTGGTCCGGCTTAGCCCCTTGTGATGCATATCACAATAGATATTCGCTGAAGTATTTGACAGATAATAGATATACTGAAACTTTCATTATTACTGTCTCCACTGCTTCTTCATTATTTAATCAAAAATAATTTTATGAACCGTTTAAGATAATTTGGGACGTAACTGATATAGCGATCTCAGTAAAAGCACCAAGCGAAATAAAGAGTCAAATGATATTTGAGCATTGATGACGATAACATTAATAAAATATCGCACCCAATATTTCAATAGGTGATGTTTCGGTCACAAATTATTGCCAAATGTCGATTTATTGTATTTTGTAATATCTTTTCTTTATAGTGTCTGTTCATCTATTGTTTTTCCGTGCTTGACAGGTCGCTATCCGGACGCGGAAGTGAACCTTGATCCTTGTGGTTATGGGTATCGCTCCTGCCGCATCTTCTATGCTAATGTTTGGGGTCTCTATGGTAATTTGGCTGAGCTAATTTGGTAGCCTTTTCCAATAATGATCTGGTGCTTTGTTCGAAGACGCTCGTTTCAAGCCATCGCCATATTTCTGAGCTGATGATCCCGAAATTTGAAAAGCCAGTGCTGCGGTTGCAAGGCTCATGCCTTGGATTTAAGGGCCTGGCTGCTTACGTTCGAAAGAGTGTAATTGTGTCTAGGCAGAATGACTAGGAGTACCATGTTTTTAGCTCATGGTGCTTCGAGTCTGCGGCGTGGCTCTTTCGGGAACTTTTATTTGTTTTCAGTGCATCGCAGCTTCTTGATATGGCTTTTGACTGTCATTAAGATGCAATGCTAGGATTCAGTCATCGGATACGCCTTCTGCTTTTGTTTTAATGGGCGATTTTAATTGTCACCATGTGGAAGGGTTATGCATGAGAGGACCGATTGCCATGGCCATGCAGCCTTCGATTTCACGACTGCCTCTGGTTGTGAGCAGTTGGTTGAGGGTTTCACCCATTTGATGGGTGTTCTTAATCTTCTGATGACTGAAGTTCTGATTTAGTTAGAGTGTCAGTGGTGTCACCCATTGATTCCTCAGAACATGGTGCCCTCTCTACGATGCTGCAAGTTCGTTAGCGGGTCCCCAGACTCACTGTTAGGCGTGAAGTCCAGAGTGAATTGCGACCCCGTCTCTGGAGCCATCTTTGCGATACCATGGGGTGTTGTGAGATAGTCTCCTGATCCTGGGTCTACTTTGGTTTGGCTTTTCTCTGACATGGTGCGCGCCTATGTCCTTTCCCGTTTCATTAGGGTCAGGACAGGCGATGAGCCTGGTTTGATGATGCCTGTAGGAGGGAGCACCAGTTGAAGCGGGAGACATATGCACGTTGGCGTACTACCCGGCCTACTGTTGACTTTCTTGGTTCCAGGGAACTGCAAGATCTGGCTTGGACCTACTTATGAGGAAGCTGAGAGGGAGCATAATTTCAGGTCCATGGAGTTCTTAGCTCCGTCTGTTAGCGCACATAAGTGGTGATCCACAGGGAAGAGCGCTGTGCTTGGTGTGAGCTATCCTGTCCTCCCATTAATTCTTGCCGGTGGTGATATTGTCGCGGACCTTGCTGCCAAGGTAGACCTTTTGTTGCGCTACTTTGATAAGAAGCAGAGCCGGAGCCGGGTGCGCATTCCTTTAGCGGGTGATCCCTGGGCGAGGTTCTCCGGTTTCACTTTCAGATCTTCCTAAGTGCACCGCCTTCTTCTTGACCTGGAGCACTCATTTATCGGGTATGTTTCCTCTCTTTCTTCGGAGACTGGCTGGTGTGCTCGCAGCCCAGCTTGCTTCTGTGTTCCGTTAGATGTTACGGCTGGGCTTTTTTTCCGGAACGCTGGCGTGTCGCTCACGTGACGCCTGTTCTGAAGGGCTCTGTCTCATCCCGAGCCTCCGTCTATAGACCCATTTTGATCACACTTGTTTTGTCGAAAGTTTATGAGAGGTTGCTTGGGTCTAGGTTGGGTTGCTTTCTTGAGAAGCAGGGTGTCCTTTCCCAAACACATTATAGTTTTCGTAGGGGCTTGGGAACTTGTGATGCTCTGCTTCACATTTCTCGTGTTGTGCAGCTTGCTCTTGATGGGGTTCTTAAGGCAAGGTTGGTGCAGCTTGACTTCAGTTTTGCTTTTGATCGCGTGAATCACCTTGGGCTTCTCCATAAGCTAAGATTAATGAGCATTGGTGGTTCAGTTGTCGCGGTAATAAGTCAGTTTTTCTCTGACACACTTCAAAATGTAGTTATTGATGGGAAGAGAAGTGAGTTTATGGACGTGGTTTCTAGTGTCCCACAGGGTAGTATTCTAGGCTCTTTGTTATTCATCATATATACAGCGGACCAGTTTGATCTTGTTAATAATTTACTTGTTGGTTAAGCTTATGTTCCTTTGCTGGCTGTTTGCGATAAGCCTAGAGATAGGGTGGAGGTTTCAGAATCCATTCAGCATGATTTGGAAGTGATTGATTCCTGGTGTTCTAGGTGGGGGATGAGGCAAGCATAACATTCGCTATGTACATGTTATTTGTTCAATTTATAAAGGCATTGCATCATTTGGGGCGCACTAATTAAATTACTGTTTCCCATCGGCGTGCATATGAGACCACGGAGCACTGACTAATTCATGATAATTGTTGAAGCTTATCGGACATTTTATTGCATTAATGATGCGGTTAAATAACTTATATTAATGCCATGAGAGGAAATTATTGAAATATTTTTGATAATTAGTATTAGTACTGACAGTTATTGAAGTTTCTTTGACATTTCATCGCATTATTGATGCGGTTTACTAACTTATATGAAATCCATGAGAGGAAAAATGTAAGCTTAGCATTGAACTATTACATACTTTTTAAGTTAGAAAATTCAATTATGGTATAGTTGACTAGGGAGTGACCAGGGCGCGATTTTTTTTCCTGAAACTTTTAGCAAGTATATACAGTCTCAAGGCAGCCAATGGCGTGGCAGGTCACAGGCCACCGTGGGAGGAGCCAAGGGTGATGGTTTGTGATGCTGTTGCACTTAGATGCGTACCTTGAAAAAACTATATAAATTCTCAATTTACGTACCGTGAAGTTTGATCTTAAAATTATTAGGCAATAATAATTAAGGTGTGTGGTGTAGTTGAACTTCGTTTAGATGTGAGCAGCTTGTGAAAATTGCTAGTGTGCTAGCGGTTTATATTGAGTCTCTATGTTTTTATGTACAAGTTACAGGGAGTAAATATCACCAAGCATTGCGCGCAATGCCTAGCCAATAAGTGAATTGAATCACTCATACGTTATATGGATAGGTTTGTTTTAAGCTATGTTAGTTTAGGCAAGGTTTTATTAGTTCAATGGAGAGGAATTTGAAAGAGATGCGTAGATAACTATAAAAGTTTACAACGTTTACCGTACTTTCTGATGTATTACATAGGTTATGTTGTCAGTTCTGTATTCTCTAACTTGACATAACTCAGCCTAGCCGTACCTAATCTAACCTAGGCTAACGCAATCCTTGCTGATCACTAATTAACATGGAATAACCTACCCTATCAAACCCCAACATAACTGGCTTAAATTAACCCTTTACTGAAATGGCTGATTTATCTCACTAGGCTAATTACCGAAGTAGTACGCTGGGTTTGGCTTGTTCGTTGTAACTTGTAACATACCCACACATTGTATGTAGACACTGGTCAGTTGATACAGGAAATTGGTGGCACAATACGCTTACGACGAATTAGGTTATAAAAATGTTAAGGCACTGTACGTTCAAATCAATCACAAAAAGCGTTCTATATGTTCTCATACCCTTGACGATGCACTTACATTGTACTCTCAATTCAGATGTACTATAAAGAAATGAATGGTTGAGAGCCCTGCAGCTTAACTTAAAGCGCGTTCGATTAGGACATGAACTTTATTTGCTTAGCTTAAATCAAGCAGGACTAAGGGCGTGTTCGAATTGGGATCTAAGAGTCGAGCTAAGCCAAGCCCAGTTGACTTAGCTCGTCCGGAACTGTTGACAGAACCTCAGTCATCAGAAGGTTAAGAACATCTCCTATCTAATGGGCGAAACCCTCATCCAGCTGCTCACAACCAGAAGCAGTCGCGAAATCGAAGGCTGCATGGCCATGGCAATCGGTCCTCCCAAGCCTAACCGTTCCACATGGTGACAATTAAAATCGCCCATAAAAACAAAAGCAGAACGCCTATCCGATGACTGAATCCTAGCCATTGCATCTTAAAGAGAACCCCGGTCCTCGTGGTTTTGGGTCTCGCTCCTGCCGCATCTTGTGCACTAATGTTCGGGGTTTATATGGTAATTTGGCTGAACTAGCTGTAGCCTCTTCCAATTATGGCCTTGTGCTTTGTTCGGAGACGCTCGTCTCAAGCCATCGCCATGTTTCTGAGCTGATAATCCCGAACTTTGAAAAGCCAGTGCTGCGGTTGCGAGACTCTTGCCCTGGATTTAGGGTTTTGGCTGCTTACGTTCGCAAGGGTGTTGTGTCCAGGCAGAGTGAATATGAGTGTCCATGCTGCGAGATGATGGTGCTTCGAGTCTGTGGCTCATTCAGGAACTTTTATTTGTTCTCGGTATATCGCAGCCCGTCTGCTGATGATAGGGTCTTTG
>LQNS02276883.1:13052466-13073362 GCA_001587735.2 Parhyale hawaiensis | reverse complement strand
CCATCCCCACCGTGAAGCATGGAGGGGGCAGCATCATGGTGTGGGGTTGCTTTACTGCCCATGGTGTTGGGATCTTCATATCATTGATGGCAAGATGAATAGTTTCATGTACAGGGGGATATTAGAGAAGAAGATGCTTCTAAGTGCCAAAAAATTTTACGGACGGCGCAGGTGGACCTTCCAGCAAGACAACGACCCCAAGCATACTTCGAATTTAACGAAAGAAAAATGGTTTCAAAAGAAGAAAATAAATGTTCTTCCATGGCCTAGCTAATCACCGGACCTTAATCCAATAGAAAATTTATGGCGTCTTTTTAAATCTGGTGTCCACAAACGGTCCCAAAAACCTTACTGAATTAAAGGTTATCTGCATGGAAGGATGGAAAAAAATACCATCAAGTGAATGTTAAAAGTTAATTTCCAGCTATAACAATCGGCTCCATGCTGTTATTGCCAATAAAGGTCACGCCACCAAGTACTAATGTCATAATTTTTTTGGTCAAATACTTTTGTCCCTCATTACTTTTGTTTGTTTTAAATTTTCTTGTTATAAGTGCACATTTGACTGTTCTGTTTAAATATTCTATTATATATATGTTATATAAACTTCCTGTATTAATTGTCCTAAAGCAGTCCCTAAATTTTTTAAAATACATAAAAATAGAGTTGTGCAAATATTTTATGTCTAGGCACTGTGTGAAAAAGTTAAGATAGGCCTACTTCTAGAAATTAAATATTTTGATTTATTTCTTCACTATCCTTTCATTACATTAAAAGTCAATGTTGGTGTATCAAGAAGAATTTACTTACGGTCTGAGTCACGGCCCCAGCCGGAAGGATTGACGATTTCTCCCTTAACGAGGTCAGGTGTACTGTAGGAAGGCAGGCAGATTGGTCGGACTGCGTCTGTGTGCAACAATTATTTCGCTTAATTAACCCGTTGACACGTAAATTTACATCAATTAACTCTTGTTACACGGAACGTGGATGAATTCATACAGTGGAAGAGTGAAAAACTGCAACTGCAGTTGTAGATTGGAAGCACGTTTCTTTGTATCCTGCTGCTTAGAAAACCTGTTAAATAGATAATTTGTGCCTATTATAAATAAAGATGTCATGAAGACTTACTATATATACTGCAACACGTGAACGAGTTAATTCCCAATCGGAAATTAATAGGCATTTATCTGCTGGATATGGGTAAATAGTGAAGGTTATCCGATAACATCGGAGAAATGCCTATTAATTTCCGATTGGGTTGAGACGATGCCGCAGAACCTGGGGCTTGGTCGCCAAAGCAGGGTTATAATTATGCTCATTCACCTTTAGCAATATTTTCGTGCACGCTCATTATACTACGTCTGATCATATCTGACATATCTCCAGGGCTGTACGACTCCGCTTATAGTCACGGTTTAATATTTGTATAAGGGAAATTACTCTTAAATAAATTGCTGATTATATATACTAGGTTTTCATCCGGGAATCCCGGTTGACATTGGAGAAAAATTTAAATCCCGGGAATTCAGTATACTCCCAGGAAGTTTCCGAATATTTTATTTTCTAAAAAATTGCTGCAGAAATTCATTCTGAAATTCCGGCTACTTATAATGTAGCTGTTCACGTACACTGATCAGGTATGTGGAAAGTTGAGGTTACAAAGTTAGTTTCTGGCGAAAAAGTCTCTTAATGTATCTCGCTATTTCTGTCGTTACATCTATACTGACGATTCTTCTGAGTGACTCAAAGACTGAATTTACGATTGTGTAAATTAGTTTTAGCGCATCACTTGCCATGTTTGCACTAGGAATTATTAGCGATTGTTATTGGCAAGTTTATTATGCCACAGCCAAGGAAATAGTTTTCGTTTCTCTTTAACGTTTTGGCTTTCTGCTGTATGAAGCGCACTTAATGTAGTTAAAACGAATAGCGCAGCGTAGCGATCGGTGCTACAGAAATCACTAATGATATTAAATTCTTTTGGGTTACACTACCTATCCGTACTGACCCGGGCGTCAAGTGCTAATAGTTAATAATGATGTAAGTCTTAACTAATGCTGCTTGCTCGCTGTACAGCTCTGTAATCGACAAACAGAATACATTCATTGCAACACTTCAATGATCTTAGAATGAGGTGCAGGAGGTGCTATGAATGGCACTCGATGCGCTAGAGGACTAAATGCTATACTCTGCCATCAGCGGGAGACCAGCCCTAAGTTACCGCCTCAATGATTGCAATCGTTGAATGCTAAATTTTCAATGCATGCTGGAAAGAACCATTCAACTAGAAAGCACATTTGAGATGTTTCAGTTTTATACATGATACTTTACTACGGTTAAATATCATTAGTCTTTTGTGTAGGTATAATTGGATATGCATGTAAGTAAATAATTTATAGCTATACAATGAACATCAAAAATCCATCGAATCAGTTTACTTTTGTTTGAGGTCGTAATGTTAACTGGAACAGATTCTACCCAAGTTTTATCCGGTTTTCCTCATGACCACTNCGCAGCGTAGCGATCGGTGCTACAGAAATCACTAATGATATTAAATTCTTTTGGGTTACACTACCTATCCGTACTGACCCGGGCGTCAAGTGCTAATAGTTAATAATGATGTAAGTCTTAACTAATGCTGCTTGCTCGCTGTACAGCTCTGTAATCGACAAACAGAATACATTCATTGCAACACTTCAATGATCTTAGAATGAGGTGCAGGAGGTGCTATGAATGGCACTCGATGCGCTAGAGGACTAAATGCTATACTCTGCCATCAGCGGGAGACCAGCCCTAAGTTACCGCCTCAATGATTGCAATCGTTGAATGCTAAATTTTCAATGCATGCTGGAAAGAACCATTCAACTAGAAAGCACATTTGAGATGTTTCAGTTTTATACATGATACTTTACTACGGTTAAATATCATTAGTCTTTTGTGTAGGTATAATTGGATATGCATGTAAGTAAATAATTTATAGCTATACAATGAACATCAAAAATCCATCGAATCAGTTTACTTTTGTTTGAGGTCGTAATGTTAACTGGAACAGATTCTACCCAAGTTTTATCCGGTTTTCCTCATGACCACTTGATATTTAGAGTGGGTAGACAAATTTCGTGCGGCCTATTTGTTTACGTGTGCTACGACCGATCCACACGCAAGTGTTTTATAAACGAGTTGTTCCGCTAATTGATCCACTAGCTGGCTTAGTGGGCTCTCTTCACACGAGATGTGCACAACTGCATAAGTTTTATGTCACTCCTCCAGCATAGAATGAACATCTGCATCATATAAGTGACACTTGACGAGGAAACTGACTTGAGGGTTGATATTTCATCAACAGTTTGAGGTTGGCTCAACAGTGCACTTAACCAAGGAAACTCAACCTTTGGACGGCTTGCTGGAAGAACACGATCTAAGACTAAAGAGTAGATCGGAAGTTGTAGTGCAGCTTCAGTATATACGCTTTACATATAAAAAAAGCTTCACAAACACACTCTTGATTATTACGCACCAGTCCACTTTAGTGGCTCAGGCAGGTGGATGAGGGCGATGTCATTGCGGATGATGGTGGTGTGATAGTGCTCGTGCACTATGAATTCTGTGGCGATCTGCGTCTGCTGCGACGACTCGTTCAACTTGATGTACTCGGCTCCTGCCACTACTTTCACCACCTTCGCTCTGGCCAAATTCAAAACAACTTTGTGTTATATTCGCTGACAAAATTGTTCTCATGACAAAGTTCAACAGGAAATACTGTATGTATGGAAAACACAAAACATATTGTAAAGAAACTTGTCTCACCCGGACGCGCAGTGGGCAGCAGTCAGGATCCAATCCTCGCTGATGATGGATCCACCGCAGAAGTACTTGTCAAAGAAGAGACCAACCATCCACGGGTAGGAGTGAGGAGCCGCTACGTCTCCACCAACAATGCGATCTTTCGAGGGTACAGGGCCACAGCCCTCAACTGGTGGTAGAGAAAGTCGATAATGAATATGACATACATAGGATTCTACCAGGATGAGGCAGCAAGCTGCAGCTTAGCCCTTGATACACTATTGTCGTACCGCTACAAAATCTTTAAGCACATAAACTGAGAGTAGTGTTTCCAACTAACCAAATGAAAAAAGCTTACCTGAAATTTTTATTTTAAAAATTGATTTCCTAGCCGTTACAATTCAGAATAAATAATTAACAGAGGGGCAATACAACAGTACTTCTAAAGTGCTACCCAGCCAATGCACTCACCAACTTTGAGTCCTGGGATGCGGACTTTAGGCTCGTAGGTCTCCATGAGCTTTTTGAACGGCAGTCCCTTGACGTTGGGGGAGACGGTGACACGTCGGGGCTTCCAGCGCCATTCAACCCCAGCGGCGGGGTTTGCAGCCTGTACAACGATGTATAAATGAAAAACTGATGATGCCGAGAATGGCTTAAGCTACTTATGACAAGGCTACGCTATGTATTTGCATGCTCAGCAGTAAGCAGCTTCGAAAGATATTTTATAAAAGTCTGTAGCATATAACGATGCACATCCTCGAATGAAGTTGGGCTTGCAACTTTATGGAATGGAGACTGTACGTCAGGAAAAATAATAACAATTTTAGATGTTAAATTTTCATAGAAATTGATGCATTCATTGTTAGGGAAACGTCAGGTTAGGTTTCCAACGATACATGCCTAATAACGAAAACTTCTTGGATCATGGGATATACTACTCCTATAGTATCTCATCTTTTTTAATTTTTCATACCACGTGCACACGATACTTGACTGTTCTCTCCTACCAAGTGGACTTCACGGTAAATTGACAAATCGTTGCAAATTTCTTTTCCAGTCAACAAGACATTCACAGTTAAAAAAATCCTGTCCCTAAAAACGCAAGCTATGCATGTATCTATCGGAAAGAAGCAAGTATACATGAACACTGGCCAATAGTGAATTACCTAATTATCTTAGACGATATTAGTTCATTTAGGCGCCCCAAAATTCAATGATCTTCGTTCACCGTTCACATCTGGCTGTAAATTAGTACTTCTTGCTGAGAAAAACATTTGTTAAACCTCTACCAACTGTTTACCTTTACATCAGGTTGACAGGATTTTTTTTTTTACAAAATTTTATTTTTGTCAATTTGTCAATGTTGAGGGGGCGGTCGAATATCGAGTGGTTTATAATTATGTCAGAAGATAATACGTTATTTCCAAAACTTACCGTAAAAGCCGTACAGAAGGCAAGGATGACGAAGGAGGCTTTCAGCATATTGTGCGTGCATCCGGAAGTGTGCTTCAAGCAGGACTTTGGGGGACTTTTATACTGTACGTCCAGGAAACGACTTCATGCATTTGTTGACGCTTAGCTTTTTCTCACGCGAGTAAATTGTCTCAGCGATAACATCAATTGGGAATTATCGCGACTTCGAAACAGTCTGAGGTCTAATCAGAAACTAGGGGGATAACGCAGTGTCCTGTGGACACGGTACTAGTTTGTTAGACTGCAATGGTCTGCCAAAATGAAAGAAGATATTGTCTGCTTAACATTGCGCCAATTACTTCATACATCTACAACAACAAAATTAAAGCTGTAAACACAAACAATAAACAAATACCAGCGCCAATCCGTTGCCGTCATTTTAGCCGGCTGAACACGCTATACGTATCATGTACTGTACATAGTATGCGTCACTTTAAAAATTAAATTTCGTGGATGGGGATTTATGCTGAAAATAAGAGCACTCTAAGAGCGTATACCTCCGCCAAACGAGGCAAAGGTAGCAAAAAATTCCAATGGGCTCTGATACCATGATTTTCTTTGTATCAACTCCAAAATCTAGTCATTTGTGCCTATTGATAGTAATAACAGTTTGCGCAATTTTCTTGAAGATCCCTTCATAACTTTCTGAGTTATGCTACTGACAAACGTTATAACAAACATAAGTGAAACTTACAAATGAACGAGCCGATCTGCACCAAAATTTAATCATTTAGGTCTTTTATTATTACTAACAACCGATATAAATTTCATATAGCTTCATTCATCATTTTTTGAGTTATTGTGCTAACAAGCATAAAATTGAAAATAGTGGCAAACAAACGAACAAACGGACAATCACAAAAATTTGTCGTTTTCTCTGTGATATACCTAACAACTCATATGAATTTCATTAAAATCCGCCCATAACTTTTTGAATTATGAAATTGAGATAAATGAGGCAGACAAACAAACTAACAATTAAAGGGATGGACGGATTTCACCGAAAGTTAATTATCTGTTCCTCCTAACATACCTAACAAACCGTGCAATTTTCGTTTAAATCTGTCCATAATTTTTTGAGTAATCATGGTGACAGACAGACAAACCCGACGAAAACATAACCTCCTTGGCGGAGGTAAAAATATTTTGAGTTAATAGAGGACACTTAAGTGCTACAGTTCAGCTCGATGGATGCAACATAGCCGCCTTCACACACGGATTGACTACATATTAACGTTTTTTCATCACCGGATTGGCCCTAGTTTAGTCATGAAGAACCTGTCTGGTAATAAGATGTAACTATTTTACCATCTGCTAATAAAATTCCTTGAATCTGGTAGTATATGACTGAAATTGGGTTCAAAGTACAAATAAGCAAAATGCATTTGAGCTTCACAGTGTTACTAAGGCATTTATTGCTAACAAATGAGACGGTATTGCACTGATCCGAGCCGTATTATGCGTACATGAAGGAAACCGTGCCACTGATGCCCTCAAGCAAGTGTAACAAATCAGTTTCTGCTACAATGCTTCGTTTATTACCTCCGCCAAGGAGGTTATGTTTTCGTCGTGTTTGTCTATCTATCTGTCACCAAGATAACCCAAAAAGCTATCAATCGATTTGGACAAAAGTTACAGGGATTATTTGGTATGTTTGGAGGAACAGATGATTACCTTTTGGTGAAGATATGTCCATCCGCTTGTTTGTCTGTCTCATTATTCTCAATGCCATAACTCAAAAAGTTTTGGATGGATTTTTATTAAATTAACATGAGTTGTTAGGTATGTAACGAAGAGTAGATGACCATATTTTGCTAATGACCCGCTTGTTCGTTCGTTTGTCCTTGTTTTTAATTTCATGCTTGTTAGCACAATAACTCGAAATATAATGAATGAATCCCGCGTGCGAGAGGGCGCTCCCCAGAAGACCAGAACAGAGAGTCAGGAAATAAGGGGAAGAACAGCTAGAGGCAAGCAAAATCACCAGGAGCATGGCAGCAGAAAGAAGAGAAATGGCCCCGAAGAACTAGCTAGGTATATTATGTTTTCTGGGCTCTGGTTGTGTCTCCCCTCTTCCGTCCTGTTACATGACGCCATCGTTATTGTGCATGCGCAAGTTTAAAGATTACATTACATTAATACTAATAATTTCTTGATCACTTCCATTATCAGTATATTTTGTGACACTTTGACCTGCCTAATTGCTAAGATTACTGTCTTGGACACTTGTTTTAGTAGTTCCAAATGTTTCAATAGGGGGTCCAATTGTATTAGATCTTGTCCTTATACACACGAGCAAATGATATTACAAGCTAGTGATTGTCTTCTGCCCGAATAGCTATAGCGTAGCTACCCATGGGCAACGAGCGTGGTGCCGAATTAAGGTATATTTAGTGCCGAACTAAGTATAATTGTCAGTCATTATTAGTTTGTAATTCTTTTATCAGTGTACCTCGTTTCAGTAAACTTATTATAATTATTAAAATAAAACGAAAAAGTTGCTTTAATTGGCCCAATCTCTAAGAACAAAAGTGTAATCCACTGTGGCATCTCTTTTGCTGTCATTTCTTTTTTACTGGGTAACTACGCTATAGCTATTCGGGCAGAAGATAATCACTAGCTTACAATATCATGTGCTCGTGTGTATAAGGACAAGATCTAATTACTCGTATATAATGCCTGTTGAATTGTTTATCATCATTGCCATCCTCTCATGTCTTGGGGCTCATGTCTTACCAAGCTGTCTAGCTGGAACTTAAACGGCTGATAGGACGTACAGACGGAACCTTGTCTCTCCCGCTATCTTTGTTATCGCTCCTGAAAATCCCCATGAAACTTTCGTATGGGCGTAGGTACATGGTGATTCAGCGAGTGGGTATTTACTTAATCCACTGAAGTGAGAAGTGGCACTAGGTTTTGGACTCACCATCATAATGAGATACTCTATGTGAACTGCAGATAACTTCTTCCAGATGTTACGGATGTTGGGCTCGAAAATATATAGGCTGTGAAAGCGGAGACAAAAAAAAAACATCAGAGGTGTTTCAGCCATTAAACTGCTCAAGACGTTTGTTTTCGTATTTGCTACCTGCGCCGCTTTGGCTGTAAGCATTCTAAAATTAAATAAAGATATCGTCGACTGGCTGAACTTGTCCTCATCTTCAGGTGCGTAGGTTTCGGTCAATTGATTCGAGTTTATGTTGTTAACTTTGAATCTGTGGCCTTTGGAGCGCCTGAAGGCACAATCTAGTTCCGGATATATTTCATTGCTCATTACTCATCTCAACTTAATCTGGTTGCTGCTACCACCTGTAAAGCGACTTAAAATAGGAAAACCAATATTTCTGTCTGGCAAGAAAAGCTTGATGTGCTTAAGTCAGCTTGACTTTGCCGTGCCATTCTTCACCACCTCAAGCGGGGGAATTGGATGACTTGCATAAAATAAATATAAACTGATTCCTATGAACAAGACAACATAATCATAGCCTTTCTACAACTTCTATGAAAAAATTCGGGTGTTATGACCAATCTTGTGATGTAGGTTACAAATGTTTTGGACGTCAGTACAAGTCCATCATTAGTTTTTTAAGAGAGAGAACAGAAAAACTGCGACTGTATCAATGGATCTAGCTTCAGTTATTCATATCTGATGTTGTTCAATTCCGGTAAAACTCTATTTCACTATAAGATATCCCCAGATGATATATTTTATACTTTTATCTGGCCCAGTGATTTAGAGGATATGCACTATGCGAGGCCGAGGATAGCACTGTACCTACAGTTATATTTCACGCAGTTTATTATTATGCGACCGGCTGCCAGCCCGACAGTCAGTTCGAATATCAAGGCGCGCATGCGACAAAGAGGCCAAGAAAAGTTATGCATCTGAGATCAGCCTCCCTACTGCTAATACTGGTAATCGCCTAACCCAATCAAAATTTATAGGCAGTTATAGGTTGCCTACGAGTAAATAGTGATCGGCATCGGATAACATCGGACAAACGCCTAAAAATTCCCGATTGGGTTCACAGGGGCATCACGCACTATAATAAGTATAATGTAAGATTTCTAAGGTCACTCCACTTTTTACACATTATACTCTCAATGTCCCAAATGCTCGGTATTAAAATATAATAAACGTGTCTATCACTGCAAGATATTTTTAAACATATTGCACTGTTTATTTACGAAGGGAAAAAAGCAACAGCGTCTACATACAAGTATGAAGAATTATTTTTTTTTCACAAATTTGGAAATTTACGAGTTCTACCATACACTCGACCCGCTTTTAATCCCGTTTCTGAGCTTACTTTTAAGCCTGCTTAGAAGCCCGCCTCTAAACCCACTTTCTAAGCTCACTTCTAAGCCCAACTCTAAACCCGCTGCTAAGCCCGTTTCTTATCCTGTTTCAATATCATGCATAATAAGATGTATCTTTCATTTGTCCGATGCGGGGAAAAACAGCTTCCGACTGTGGTTTTACCGGTTACCCCGATTCCTCGAATTCTTCCAGGTCAAAAATTACAGTATTTCAGAGAGCCATAGGCAAATTTGCGATTATAATCGTCATCCAACTAATATTAAGATGTTTACAAAGGCTTATTCTGCCAAGCGTGGTTTTACATGTGCTGGGGCATTTTGACTATAGCAAAATTGAAAATTATCATAGAATGTATAAAAATACAAAATGTATGTTGGTTGCATAGAGGGACCATGGTACTAATATTACTTCTAAAGTGTTAGCTTGGAGCTTTAGCGTAACGCTTCGGCTTTTTACGATGTAAAGTATTATGTGGCAATTTGTATTCAATTTTTAGACTTAGTACTTTAACATTGCAATGACGACATTTTAAGAAGGAAATTTTTTTATTTGGGCTAAATCTTTTAAAATTGTGTCATTTTCGACCGATCTAAATCAGTTCCCTTAATGTGTTCCAACATGAGATGCCATTCGCCCCAAGTGCCCGCCCTTTCGCAACACTGATCTTTTCCCAGAAGACCTTGCCAATTTCTCACCCTGGAGATATGTATCCAACCACAGTGAGTGAATTATATACTTGCCATTATCACAACCTGTAATTTCATTGTAATAGTGCATATGTAGAGTATTCATTTTCGCTATGAACTTTTGCTAACCATTTATGCTGATTGTCACAATTAAAAAAAAAGTTAGTATCAGCTTGAAGGTTATCTGAAGGTTTGTACAGTATTTAAAATTTGGTTCATCCGTCTTCCAATGTAACTGTGTTAATTTTCATGAAGTTAGTACAGCCGTAGGTTACAAAGTTCTGATTAGCGCAGGGTTAGCTTACCTTAACTCTTCAGCGCAAATGATCTCATGCTTGTAAAAATTTGTTAGGTAATAATGATGTCCTATACTCTCCTGTATAAGCTTTCCAAAAGTAATGCTTCCTCTACAGCCTGGAACAAAGTACAAACAAAATTGCCTTAATTGAAAGAGTAGAACACTATCAGGTAATTATATATTGAATGATTTATTGCAGAAGTTTGTTGTCGATGCAATAACAGAAGAAGATAAATGGAATATACGTGCGTCGCATTAAATAGTGCTCGTATAGTGATATTAAGGAGCTATTAATCTATTGAAATTACAACAATGATAACCATAACACTGTTTTGAAAGTACAGGCTATAAATCATTGTTACTTAGATCGCATATATGTAGAAGCGCAAAGGAAGCCACTAAGTATGTATAACATAACTCGATTTTCATCAACAATAGACATAGACGAAGGTGGTAATATGCGCTAAGCGATACAGCTGGTGAGTCTTTAAGAACAAATGTAAATGTGTCGTCAACATAACGTGTGTGCTGGACAGGGTGGAAATCAGGAGGGCAGTCTTGTAACCTGTACTTTTCATGATAACACTTGAATATGTTCGCAACCGTGGGGCCTAATGGGAGACCCATCCTTACGCCGTCAGTTTGCTTATATAGGTTGCCGTCAAATATGAAAAAATAATTAAGAAGAGAGTGTTCAAGTAAGGTTATAAAACATGAACGATCTAAACCAATGGCAGTCGATACAGGGTCCTGAAAAAAAATGTTATAAAATAGTGTCTACAAAATATCATTTCCTAGGACACCAAGAATGATTGAAATTTTGTCATATTGACTCAAAGTGTCTAGGCGTATAGGACTACACTATGCTGCTTAGCTAATTAAGCTTTTTCAATCGTCGACAGATGGAAACAATAACCCTAGATATTGATGTATGTAGTTAAATCACTTCATAGCTGCCAACGCTGTATCACTTCATGGATACCAAAGCCATATCACTTCATGACTGCCAGTGCTACATCACTTTTGGATACCACTGCTATATAATATCATGGCTGCCTGCAGTGCTACATCAATTCATGGCTGCCAGCTGTTTTAACTCGCCCTTCAGCTTTGCTGTCTGTACTGATTTTCTCACTTAACGCGTATGCCGAATAACTTTTCTTTACAACTCTAGTAGCTGCTTATTTAGCATTTCATTACAAATCTGAGTAAACCCCTTCTTTTGTACAGCATGAAACTGTTTACTTTAAAAACTATTGGAAAATCATGCTACTTTACTGTAAAAGCGAAAGGATGCCATTAACGGTAGATTTACGATACTAGACTTCGAGCCTTCATAGTTCGTGAATTTGTTGCCTATATGTTTAACTTTCAGAAGTATATACAGGTTTGTCAATCCATACTGAATGTAAAAGACTTAAGTAAAGTATCGTAGACAAAGTGTGAAGAAGTACTGGAACAACGCATTGAACCGTAGGCTCACTTGCAAAAAACAGTATTTGAGGTTTCCTCCAGTGACCACTCAATCTTCAAGTGCCCATATGGCGTATATTCACTGTTCCGTATAATTTTTGGCTGTGTCAGTCAATTATCAGATGTTTATAAATTCATACTCCAAGCATTTCAACCACAACGAGGCGTGTCATTATAGAGTTATTAACGATGACAGAGCGAGGACGTCATTGCCTCTAAAGTTTCGAAGTACCAAATGTCATGCATTGGGTTTAATTCGTGTTAAGTTTAAACTCGTTCTTATCGTACGTTGTTCTCAGTTTTTGTAAGAGATTTTCCGCATCATTGCACACGCCGTTTTTCTTTGGTGGTAAGAACGGGATTGTGATTTGGACACCTTCGGCATACATGAGAAGGTGCCTTCACACCATTATGCTGTTCCATGGACGAATATCGAGAACCGAATTGCTTCTAATCAGCCTTAGAAATTAGATTTGATGAAAAACTAGGTAATATCAATTTAGTTTCTGTGTCCATCATTATGATTCTATATCATGAAAGTTTTTACTAATAATAATGTATTGAAATTATTTATGTTTATGGATGAATACGTCTCATAAGGTACCCTGAGTACGCATTGCTAATAAGATAATTGCATCAATTGGCAAACAATAAAATAATAGAATAAATAAAACATAGAAATATATGTATATTTTTGCTATTGTATTGCGATTGTTTCCAAAATTTAAATGATTAGGATATGATGGATGCAATAATTGTGTCCTCATTCATTTTATGAATAAAAATTGCATTCATTTATAAGCTGAAAGGCAGCAAATAATATTCTAAGAAAAAGAATAAATCCTACATAATCAGTGAATACAACTTATAGGCATCCGCAGAATAGAATACAGCTGATCACATTTTGATAACAATATCTGTTATTACCTCCGCCAAGAAGGTTACGTTTTCGTATGGTGTGTCTGTTTGTTATTCTGTCTGTCATCAAGATAACTCAGAAAGTTATAGACGGACTTTGACGAAATTTACAGGGATTGTTAGGTATGTTGAGAGAAACAGATGATTAACTTTTGGTGAAGATCCGTCCATCCGATTGTTTGTTTGTTTTTCTACCTCATTATTCTCAATGTCATGAGTCAAAAAATTACGGACAGATTTTTATGAAATTTACATGAGTTGTTAGGTATATCATGAAGACTAAATGATCAAATTTTTCTAATGATTCTTTAGTTCATTCGTTCTTTTGTCACTGTTTTTAATTTTATGCTTGTTAGCACAATAACTCAAAAAATAATTAATAAATATTTATGAAATTTATAGGAGTTATTAGTGAAGTTAAAAGATATAAATGATTAAATTTTGGTACAGATCGGTTGGTTCGTTTGTATGTTTCACTCATGTTTGTCATGACGTTTGTTAGCAGTATAACTCAAAAAGTTATGAACGGATCTTCAACCAAATTGCACAAACTGTTATTACTATCAAAAGGCATAAATGATTAGATTTCGGAGGTTTGATACAAAGAAAATCATGGTTTCAGATCAAATTTGAATTTTTCGTTTCCGTTGCCTCGCTTGGCGGAGATATGCACTTTCAGAGTGCTCTAGTTGTATTATCCAGGAGGAGATCCAGCGACCATGGAACTTCAGAAAACTATTGTTTTTTTTTTTTTTTTATTCAAAGACAAATTGACTCAGTATATTCAGCTGACTACATTTGTTTTCCCATTGCAGTTGTCGTTCTTGCGCAAAAAATTATATTACGACTGTATGTGTATTGCATTGCAAAAAGTTCGATGCATGCATGATAAAGTATTGCAAAAATGTCGATTACTTCTACAGTACACCGTGGTCTTATATGCATGCATTGACTAATTTACTCAAATTAGTCTTCTTAAGAATCAGCCTAACCTATACTTGAAATTTCAAGAAACGTGTTCAATGCAGCCTTCAAATTTTCCCAATTTCTTACAGCAACCGCCACGTATCTTCTAACTAGCCTATATAGGAGCACGCAGACACACGACACTCCTGCTCAGAGTTTAGAGCGGCTCTGCTATGCAAGGGGTTAATATCTATTACAGTAAACTACGTTGTTGCTACGACGGCAATGTTTCAGAGGTTCAATGTATATTGAGCCTGGCGGTATCTGACCCGCTCTGTACATAGTTAGCTGGAAACCGATAGAAAGTTTTATTAGGGCGCAGAAATACCATCTCTCTCCACTATCTGTAAAACAAACAGGAATTCAAATGAAACTCATTGGCAATTTAGTATTTATATTTTATCAGATTAAAGGAAGAAGTAATAGTATTTAGGGATCGATGGCAATGCCGGTGTTGGTCTCGATCCAGTCGAGGTAGTGGGTGACGCGGGTGAAGGCATCGGGGTAGCCAGTCTCGCAACCGGTGCTGGAGCCGAAGGAAGTAATACCGCGGATGTAGGTCAGTCGGTCGTCCACGTCGGTCATGGGGCCGCCTGAATCACCCTAGTGGTTAGAAAATAAAAAATGAACTCCGTAAACACGCAACAAATAAGACATAGCAAGTATACCTAATCATAAGAAGCAGCTCTGTTCGTAGGTAACCCAGAAAGTTTTTAAATTTTCCTGTTTAGACTACACAAGACGGCCACCAAGGCAGGCATACAGAAACATCCATTGCAAATAAATGGAATAAAGGACTTGTACAGATGAACCTCGAGTTAGCTCCGTGGCTCGAAGTAAGGGAAATAGTATACTTATACTGAGTTAAATGCACTAGAAGACATAACATTCAAATCAACGGGGAATTTCGTTCTTGCTCCACTTACGGTCGCCGCCGTCAATCTCGCCACCATATTTCGGGTTTGCGGTTACTTTTTCCAGGCCCCAACTAGGTTGTGATTGCAACACTCCTTAGTAGAGAGCCAACTCAGCTAATCCGATTACGCTGCCGTAGCCATAACTATAAATTAAAGTGTTTGAGCATCGCACTAAAACGTTAAATACAATTCTCTACTTACATTAGCTTCCTAAAAATCAGGAAAAATAGTCGAAACTTTTGGGTTGAAATTTGCTGTAGCTTAAATATTGCAGTGGTAGTTGCGATTTTCAACACATTTTGGGCTGGCTACGCTGTTCAAGTTGAAGCCGTGGTAACGGAATCGAAGTTGTTGAGTTGACTATGTACTGATAGCGACAATGGAAACTGTACACGGGCTCCCAACTTTAAACTAGGGCATTCGGTAATTGAGACATTACCCCTATTGAAAAGTATCTCAATCGTTAGAATTAAGCCCTACATACTCACATTGCAGGTACCCATGCCACCGGTGGAGTCGATGCAGATGACGTTGGGAGTGACAGAAGCACCGTAGTAGCTCTCGCACTCAGCGTTGTCCAGCACGGGGACGGTGACCTCACGGAGCACGTCACTAATGGAGTTGTCAGCTGTAACCGTTTGATTCAAATTTAGGCGCTTTACTATTGACGTATCTGGTTATTAATTGCATCGATAGCTGCTGTACTAAACATTTTTTTCAATATAAATTAGGAGCCACACTTGCATTCGTACGCACAGCTTGATGCGAGGATGCGCAGCTCACAGGTCGTTCATGCTATCGTATCTATGCTACCGATATTAAATATATATCGGCAGTACGTGCGAGTTGCACATCCTCACAGCAAGTTGTGACTGCAACGAAGTTTAACAGAAGCAACGGCTTCGAAGCTTGCAAGTTAATATAATTCTTCCCGAGGCTGAGGCTTGGTTGATTCCATGATTGGCTGCACGAATGACTGTCAGTCTGTGATTGATGGGATTGGATGGGTGGGAGCCTGTGATGGGTGGGAAAGAAGCAGCCATCGAAAGAAAAATCTTCCCTGGTCGTTTCCCTTCCCATTCTATTAAAACTCCTTGATTACATGAGGCTTCTGCTTACCGTCAGATGGTCGTCCCCAGCCGGTAATAGTAACCACGCCCCCCTCAACGAGTTCAGGTGTTCTGTATGCCGGCAGGCAAATAGGACGGATAGCATCTGTATACAAAAAAATGGCATGTTTTATTCGGGCAACTATATAAAGCTGAAATAGTACAGCTTATAGAAAGTAAAGATCTTTATTTTCTACTCTCATAAAACATAACGATGTTTTTTCAGTATTATTTTAGCGTATTCGCAAGCTTTTTCCCTTATTTAAAATCAAAGTTCAGCTTACTACTCGTCGTCACTTAGGACTTCCGTACTTGAGTGCTGTAAATAGCTTTATCCACAGTCCCCATGGCTGACTTCACGTACCGGTCCAGGCGAGAGGCTCGGGCAAGTGGATGAGAGCGATGTCGTTCGTGATGAGGATACTGCCCCAGTCCTCATGCACGAAGAAGTCAGTGGAAGTCAAGGTCACCTGAGTTGGCTCGGCCTCTCCAATGGTGTGCGCTCCAGCGACAATATCGACTGTACTAGCACTAACAGATTCAGAATTTTAAATTGAGTCTCAAAGTCCATTTTCGTTGCCAACATTGTGCTTGATGTGTATAGTAAATTATTTATTGAACAGCCAAATCATAATGTGGTTCTTAGATAGACGGGACCTTACCCGTCCACACAGTGAGCAGCAGTCAGAACCCATTCTTCGTTGATGATGGATCCACCGCAGAAGTAGAGGGAGTCAATGAAGAGAGCCACCATCCACGGATAGGAGTGGGGGGGCCGTTTCGCCTCCACCAACAATGCGGTGTTCCGAGGGCACGGGGCCACAGCCTTCAACTGTTGGTTTGGATTAACTACAAAAAAGTTAATATGCAGTGTTTCCTCGAACTGAAGTCCTTGAGGTCTTACGGAAATTAGCTATAGATCCACCATGGGCCCACCATTGTCATGCAGTCAGTCTCTCAAATTCACGAATTCAAAATACTGAACCTACATCAGTGTTAACCTGGAAAGCCTGGTATCAACTTTCAGTTGGTGAACAACTCAGAACTATGCATTAGTTCTTTTTGGGTTTATGAAGAACGATATTTTCTCAGTAGAAACATCAACCCTACAACAGAAGCTCTTATGGTGCTACTCAACGTACTCACCTGTTTTCATTCTTGGGATGCGGACCTTAGGAACGTAGGTCTCAACGACCTTCTCATAGGGCAGTCCCATGATGTTAGGGGTGACGGTGGCATGTCGGGGCTTCCAACGCCATGCAACCCCAGCAGCGGGGTTGGCAGCCTGCACAGTGATTGATATTTCATCGATGATCAGTCTCAGAACGGTAAGAATTTGCTAATTATGTGATGGACAGTCAGTGATTTGTGTGATGGACAGTCAGTGATTTGTGTGATGGACACTTTTGACAGTCAGTGATTTGTGTGATGGACAGTCAGTGATAATCCGGACCATGAAACAAAAATAGAGGTAAGGTAAAATTATTCACAACTGATACTGTGTCTCATTTTTTCTAAGAATGAAGTTACAGAGTGCTATACTCTCCCACCTATTACTATAAAATATAATATATATTGAACGTACATACATTCATACATACAATACAAACACGTTAGAAATGTCTATCGAAAATTATTGGTGCATGTTCATAGCGTCGAACTGTTTTTAATTGTATCGCTCAGCGATACTGAGTGATACCTTGGATGATAAAACTTAGTTAGGTAGATAACATTTTTTTAGCAAAGAAGCAATTACGCCGCTGCTTATGCAGCAGGAAATTCATAGCAAATATGGATTCTGAGACACGGACGGAAATATCAAACGCCATGGTTGGCTGCGAAGGGTTATGGCGTCAGGCTCGACTTTGATTTCTTTTATTTGCTTTTTTTTGTGTACGTTCGTGTTTCAAAAGGAAGCTGAGACTTCAAATTGGGATCAGAAATTGTTGAACGCGAAAACAGCGTATTGCCATTTAGGTTACAAAACCTAAAGAAAAATATTTTATTACGGCGACATGACCTTTTATATCAAGTTGAAGGTATTACGATGAAGAGGTCATTATTGAAGAGCAGAAAATAGATTAGTTTCAGACCTGTTCACCCGCAGTCTTAATAGGCCGCAGAAGTGATGGAAAAGTCAAGATGTGTTGGCGACAGTATCGCTCTCTATCTGTGGGTGAGCGATCTTGCAGCCACTGCCGCTGTATCGCTCCTCCTGTCGAGTGAAGTTATGAAAGCTGCGGGCTGTGATCTTCCGTGACGGCTCTAGTATCCTAATAAAAAAGTCAAGGCAGTGACCTAGTTATTTCCAGGTAAGGTGAAGAGAATAAAGACGAATGTACTCTCACGTGAGCAAATCCAAGTAACGTGTGACGTCAAACCATTTTGCAGCCAACAGGAAGAGTCGACTTTGTGGTGGGGAACCTGCCGAAGCGATATTGGTAGTGACGTCACACGTCAATTTATTTTGGTCATGTAGGACATGTACAAATAAAACTAATTTTTTTTTCTATTCCAATCTGAAAAATTTCGGGCAAACAGCCAATTTTTGCAAGCGAGAGTATCGGGTAATATCGGCTGTTTGCTTCCACTTTTCCTTTCGAGATTCGTTTTACCTTTGACGGCTACTCACAGCAAAAGCTGCGCAGCAAGCAAGAGCAACGACGATTAACTTTAACATCTTACTGTCGGGTACGCGGAAATGTGCAACAAAGAGGACCATGGGATGTCTGTTATACGCGTAGAAAACCTATAGAAGCGGGTGGTATTTCTCCCACATGGGTCAACTGGTAGCGAGATAATACATCGATAAGTGTCGTAACAAGAGGAAGGAAAAGTCACGCTGGCAGAAATACTTTGCTTTATAATTTAAGCGGGTTCACATGCCATTCTTTTGATACCTCACCGAACGACTGCGCATCAAAATGCGGTATTGAGTTTGTTTAAACAATAGAAACCTGGGCAAGTTTCTGAGTTTTGACTTTCACGCCAAGCTTGCGGTGATATTATGAAATTATACTGGTGACTAGCTGACAACGTTTGTACAACGTTTGTACCTAACTTCAGCTGTGCTCAAATGGGGACAAAAACAGCTATTGTGCAAGCTCGCTTTATAATACAAAATGAAAGGAAGAATATGGTACTAGGGCGACTCGCCAATGATTCACATAGAAGGACGTTGCCACCTAGAGAATCTCTGATACTTTAACCCTATTTTACCGCGCCACAGGGACTCTCTCTCCTATAGACAATAAACAGAAGGAAGAATCATCGTACCGAAACTACACAGCCCGAGTGAGATAGGGTTAAGTCGATAGTAAGGCACCAGCTGTCGTTAGGTAGGTACTACAATAGGTACTACAAGCGGTCACGACCAATTATTCGTGTCAGTAAACTTTCTTTGCCGTAATTTTTGATGACTGGGTGCACAGGCATAATGACGAGCATTAGTATCAAATTTATGGCTGTAGAAATCTATTCGTGTACGTCGATATTAGTGTGATCCTAATGCTGGGGACACACTAGGCATTCACTCAGACAACTTGATGTAAGGAGCGAGACTCGGACGTCATTTATGCCACAGTATCTATGCTACCAAGTCTAAATATACATCGAAACGGGCCGCCAGCTGTTCATGCTAGTAACCAGTTGGGCGTAGAAATGTATATGTGTCTCCGTCATAAGAAGAATTGTTTAGATAACTTTTCAGAAACTACGCGTCTTTAACGGGTTAATTCCATTCCTGTATAATAAACTCATCAATGTTAAGTATCTCAATGACGAATTTTTTTTAAAAGGGCGCATATGACCAAAAAATTTTTAATTCGTTATATGTAATCTATTGTATGATACGGAGCAAAAAAATTTTATGATGCTGGTTTTGTTGGACAGTAGCGCATAAAATAATACCTATTACTTCACAGTGCTTACTACACTGGAGCTTGACGGCTCACTCTATATGCGGGATTGGTCCTATGTTTGAAATATTCAACTTTAATAAATTGTTTCTGTAGCTAACATAGGGCCTCAAACTTGTAGAAAAGCACCAATTCATAAATATCCGTCAACGGTTTACCACAATCGAATTAAAGGACACCAACATGACCTAATGTTAGCCAAAGTTAAGTCTGTATTCTATCAATAGCGTACGCTAAATGAATGTGATTTTTATAAAATAAAATCCTTATTTTCGTCACCCGAAATATTTTGTTTCCTGCTTGAGATATTTAGCTTTGCTAATTGAGCAAAGTTTATCGAAGTTTTATTTTTTCAGTCATAGAGCCAGTTTGGTAGCAGCACGCTGGCAAATGCACTGTAGCATTTGTAGTGCCACATCTTTGCAACCTATATCTGCTATTTTTTCTCTACATCCAAGTGCAATTCCCGCAAGTTCCTCTTCAGAAAGATAGGAGGGATATTTAAATATTGCAGAAAACCTTAGCAAATGCGATATACCACCCAAGACTCGTGATGCGCGGCTCTTGAGCCACAAATGGCAAGTAAAAATCTTTAAAGGGAGACAGATACAGTAGGTTACTTCCTCAGAGATAAACGCACCAAAAATAGACGACCAGCTGATTGGCGAAAATTGCTGTATGGTAAGGCAGTTGAAGGGTATCAGCGGGTCATAAACAAATTAAGATTGTCACACCAAAAATATTTTTGACTATTACGAGGGACCTTGTGAGGTAGAACGATTTTTTGCCGTGATCATTACTTGCAAGTACATATTGCGATTATCGTCATTTGCAATTTTTTTTTTTGTCGTGTGAGTTCTATTTCATTGCACCTGGTCCGGTACATAGAAAAAGATACGCGGTTGTAGTTGCTTACAATTAATTGAGGTGAAATAAATTAATATTGATGAAAGCAAGGATGACAAATTTCCGTAGGTCTGTTTGCTAATACTCAGTAGAGAGTGATACGTTATTTTTTCCTATATTTTACGA
>LQNS02276883.1:13014996-13030455 GCA_001587735.2 Parhyale hawaiensis | reverse complement strand
GCCCGCAGCTTTCATAACTTCACTCGACAGGAGCGATACAGCGGCAGTGCCGGCAGGATCGCTCACCCACAGATAGAGAGCGATACTGTCGCCAACACATTCTGACTTTTCCATCACTGCTGCGTCCCATTAAGACTGAGTGTGAACAGGCATTAAACTAATCTATTTTCTGCTCTACAATAATGACCTCTTCATCGTAACATCTTCAACTTGATATAAAAGGTCATGTCGCCGTAATAAAATATTTTTCTTTAGGTTTTGTAACCTAAATGGCAATACGCTGTTTTCGCGTTCAACAATTTCTGATCCCAATTTGAAGTGTCAGCTTCCTTTTGAAACACGAACGTACACAAAAAAATTAAGTAAAAGAAATCAGTCACGCGTGTCGTCTCCACGACCTTCTCATGGGGCAGTCCCATAACGTTGGGGTTGACGGTGGCATGTCGGGGCTTCCAACGCCATGCAACCCCAGCAGTAGGATCGGCAGCCGGTACAGTTATTGATATTTCATCGAAGGTCAACCTGAGAAAGTAAGAATTTGCTATTTATGTGATGGACAGTCAGTGATTTATGTGATGGACAGTCAGTGATTTTGTGATGGACAGTTAGTGATTTATGTGATGGACAGTCAGTGATTTATGTGATGGACAGTCAGTGATTTATGTGATGGACAGTTAGTGATTTATGTGATGGACAGTTAGTGATTTATGTGATGGACAGTCAGCGATTTATGTGATGGACAGTCAGTGATTTATGTGATGGACAGTCAGTGATTTATATGAGGGACAGTCAGTGATAGTCCGGATCATGAAACAAAAACAGAGGCAAGGTAAAATTATTCACAACTGATACTGTGTCTCATTTTTTCTAAGAATGAAGTTACAGAGTGCTATACTCTCCCACCTATTACGATCTATTACGATAAAATATAATATATATTGAACGTACATGCATAGAATAAAAACACGTTAGATATGTCTATCGAAAATTATAGGTGCATGTTCATAGCAATCAAACTGTTTTTAATTCTATCGCTCAGCGACACAGAGTGATACCTTGGATGATAAAACATAATTAGGAAGATAACATTTTTTAGCAAAGCAATTACGCCGCTGCTTATGCAACTGGAAATTCATAGCAAATATGGATCCTGAGACACGGACGGAAATATCAAACGCCATGATTGGCTGCGAAGGGTCATGGCGTCACGCTCGACTTTGATTTCTTTTATTTTATTATTTTTTTTTGTGTACGTTCGTGTTTCAAAAGGAAGCTGAGACTTCAAATTGACATCAGAAATTGTTGAACGCGAAAACAGCGTATTGCCATTTAGGTAACAAAACCTAAAGAAAAATATTTTATTACGGCGACATGACCTTTTATATCAAGTTGAGGATATTACGATGAAGAGGTCATTATTGCAGAGCAGAAAATAGATTAGTTTAAGACTTGTTCACACTCAGTCTTAATGGGACGCAGCAGTGATGGAAAAGTCAGAATGTGTTGGCGACAGTATCGCTCTCTATCTGTGGGTGAGCGATCCTGCCGGCACTGCCGCTGTATCGCTCCTGTCGAGTGAAGTTATGAAAGCTGCGGGCTGTGATCTTCCGCGACGGCTCTAGTATCCTAATAAAAAAGTCAAGGCAGTGACCTAGTTACTGCCAGGTAAGGTGAAGAGAATAAAGACGAATGTGCTCTCACGGGATGGAATCCAAGTAACGTGTGACGTCACACCCATTCGTAGCCAACCGGAAGAGTCGACTTTGTGGTGGGGAACCTGCCGAAGCGATATTGGTAGTGACGTCACACGTCAATTTATTTTGGTCAAGTAAGGCACTCTATTCTTTATTGAATCTGGTCATATAAAAGTACATTCTTCTCTATCCTGTTCAGAAAAATTCCTGGGCAAACAGCCAATTTTTCAAGTGAGAGTATCGGGTAATATCGGCTGTTTGCTTCCACTTTTCCTTTTGAGATTCGTTTCATCTTTGCCGCCTACTCACAGCAAAAGCTGCTCAGCAAGCAAGGGCAATAGCGATCAATTTTAACATCTTACTGTCGGGTACGCGGAATTGTGCAACAAAGAGGGCCATGGGATGTCTGTTATACGCGTAGAAAACGTGTAGAAGAGGGTGGTATTTCTCCCACATGGGTCAACAGGCAGCGAGATAATACATCGATAAGTGTGGTAACAAGAGCAAGGGAAAGTCACGTTGACAGAGAAAACCTGAGTTTTAATCAAGGCGGGTTCCAATTCTTTTGGCACCTGACCGAACGACGGCACTTCCGAATGCGGTGTTGAGATTGTTTAAACAATAGAAACGTGTACACTATTGTACAACTTCGCTTGATAATACAAATGACAAAATGAAGGGAAGATTACGGTACCATAGCAACCCGCCAATGATTCGCATGGAAGGACGTTGCCACCTAGAGAATCTCTGATCCGTACGTTATAATACCGAACTACAATAGCTCTCTCTCTCCCCCTCTCTCCTATAGGCAAAAACCGGAAGGCAGAATCATCGTACCCAAACTACACAGTCCGAATGAGATAGGGTTAAGTCGATGGTAAGGCAGCAGCTGTCTTTGGCTTAAAGTAAGTTCCTGATACTAAATTAGGTACAACAAGCGATTACGGCCAATTCGTGTCAGTAAACTTTCTTTGCCGTCATTTTTGATGACTAGGTGCACAAGGCTAATGACTTCCGTTTGTATCAAATTTATGGCTGTAGAAATCTGTTCGTCTACGCAGTTATTAGTGTGATCCTAAGAAGAATTGTTTAGGCTACTTTGCAGAAGTTACGCATCTTTAACGGGTTAATTCCAATCTTGTATTATAAACTTATCAATGTTAACGAATGACGAATTTTTAAAAGGACGCACATGATGAATAATTTTTTTTATTTCAATATATATAATCTATTGTATGATATGGAGCAAAAATTTCTATAATGCTGGTTTGTTGTACAGTAGCTCATATAATAATATCTATTACTACACCGTGCTTACTACACTGTAGCTTGGCGGAACACTCTATGTATATGCCAGATTGATCCTATGTTTGAAATACTCAACTTCAATAATTTATTTTTGTTGTTAACGTAGGGACCTCAAACTTGATACTGTATAAAGTGTTTGTGGTGATCTAGGGCATGTGTTTTTTAATAAGATACACTAATTCATAAATGTCGGTCAACGGTTGACTACAATGGAATTATAAGGACACCAACAGGACCTAATGTTGGTCAAAGTTAAGTCCGTATTTTATCGATAGTATACGCTAATGAATGTGTTTTTTTTATAACAAAAGCCTTACTTTCATCACCAGAAACAGTTTGTTTCCTGCTTGAGATATTTAGCTTTGCTAATTGGGCAAATTGATCGAAATTCTGTCTTTTCAGTCATAGGGCCCATTTTGGTGGCAGCCCGCTGTCTTATGCAATGTAGGTAGTACCACATCTTTGCAATATATTTCGGTTATTTTTTCAGTGCATGCAAGTGTAATTCCCACTAGTTTCTCTTCAGAACAATTGAAGCGTTATTCAAATATTGCAGCAAATATTAGCAAGTGCGATATACCACCAAAGACACGTGATTCGCTGCTCTTGAACCACAAATGGCAAATAAAAATCTTCAAAAGAAGACAGATGCAGTAGGTTAACGAGCAGCAGATTAGCGAAAATTGCTGTATCGTAAGGCAGTTGAAGGATATCAGCGGGTCATAAACCAATTAAGATGGTCACACCAAAAATATTTTTGACTACTACGAGGGACCTTGTGAGGTAGAACGATACTTTGCCGTGATCATTACTCGCAAACACATATTTCGATTATCATCATTTGCAATTTTTTTTATCGTGTGAGTTCCATTTCATTGCACCTGGTCCGGTACATAGAGCAAGACACGCGGTGGTATAGTTGCTCATGCAATTAATTGAGGTGAAATAAATTCATATTGATGAGAGAAAGGACGAGAGGTTTCTGCAGGTCTGTTTACCAACACAAAGTATAGAGTAATGCGTTGTTTTGACCTGTATTTAACATAGAAACTGTTGAAACGTATATCGCTGAATATTAAATTTCTGATGAGAGTGAAATGAACAAATTATTATTACAAGTTATAGTTTTGCTTTACACCATGTATACTTTCTCTCAAAATCGCAATACAGTCAAACCTACCGTGAGTGTAACTTAAATTATAACCGATCAATTAAAGTGCAGTTAACAGCACAAGTCCATATAACCCACTCATATACATGCATATTCTCATTCTGCCAAAGTTTTTTTCATGATTTTTGAACGCAAGTTCAGTTCTAATGTGAACGAGGAACCGTTTCTGCCAATTATGTTGGCATAGCTGTCACTCGTTTGGGAATCGTAGCCGATACCCACATACTGATAGTTTGTCCTAACCCACTCAGAACATTTTAGGAAACAGTAGGTGTTAATTTAGGGCTTCGAACCTCAAAGTTCGGCTGTGGTAAAGAGATCAGTGTGGGCCAGATTTTAATGGCGAGATTTTTCATTTTCCTCAAGACGTAATAAAAAAGCCAATCAATGTGTTACTGACATTTAACTGAGGCATGCGACATTTAATAGCTGGATTCAACTCCGTGTAAGTCACACTTAGAATATCAATTATTTTTATGAAGTTTTAGTGCTTGTAAATTTTGAATTGCCCTTTTTAATCGCACAGCATGTACCTATATGCACCAGTAAGTAATAGCTGTCTTTGCCTTCAGTTTATTGATGTAATATAAGAATTCTTGCTTTTGCCTGATGATGCTGTTTCTTGAGCTTAGCTTTGTGAGTTAGGTTAACCGGAAGGAAGGGCATCTGATTTGGAGAGACAGTCAAAATAAGTCATTCTTGTTTTTAAGTATCAACGGTTCGGCTCCTTACAACAGTGTATCAGTTTTATATCACGTTTTCCACCCTGGCTTCGTGAGAGTCAAGTAATTTTAGTGAGCAGAAACACATACCTCATGGCAAAGGAATTAGCTTTATCTTTTCATTTTGATGTTGCGGACGCACAATAAGGATAGAAGTGAAACACATGTGCTTGTATTTTCTGCAAGTTTATTGACCGAGATGATGAAGACGATCGTCTAAGGATCGATGGCAATGCCGGTGTTGGTCTCGATCCAGTCAAGGTAGTGGGTGACGCGGGTGAAGCCATCGGGGTAGCCGGTCTCGCAACCGGTGCTGGAGACGAAGGAGGTAATACCGCGGGTGTAGGTCACACCACCGTCAACGTAGTTCAGGGGGCCGCCAGAGTCACCCTAGACCAAAGAGAATGTATTGCAACGGATGATTAAGTTTCGACAGTGATCACCGTCATGAATAGAACTTTTGATGTTAATATAGTCTATATAAAAATAGTCGTGCGCAACTGAGGACAATAGGAGAATCAATGTCAAATAAGTATAAATTTACGACTCAACCGAAGCCGAAGAATTGAAAGTAATTAAATTGGTTTCCATACCTAATTTTAATGGAACTGGAAGTAACTTTGCAGCACTTTCTGCTATGGTCATGGCTGCAAAAACAGCTTTAAGGACTTCTTTCGGTGCAGCATCCTTATATTTCATTCACAAACTAAAACAAGTCTAATAAAGTGATTCTAGCTTTTAATTATTCTGTCGTACATGAGGGAACAGCTTTGGCATGACTATTGCCTGGACTCTCAATATAAACAGCAAAATACGGGAGACAGGTCGAAGTTAAGTGTTGTATTATAATGAGCGGTAAACTTCGGAACAATATTGCAATGTTCAGTTTCTTAAAATCAGATTACACAACACGTATACAAATATCCCTGATATACTGACGTTGCAGACGCCCTTGCCACCGGTGGAGTCGATGCAGATGAGGTCAGGAGTGACGGTGGCACCGTAGGATTGCTCGCACACGTCGTTGTCAATCACAGGGACGGTGACCTCACGGAGCACGTCACTGATCGAGCTGTCAGCTGGGGTTAGTTGAAACAACAGAACATTATTTGTATGTAAAGATAAACTTGAAAATGGAGACAAGCTGCTTCATTTGAAATGAAAGAGGTTGCTTATGTAGTATTCAGATTTTTCAAATGCATGTGTTTTACTCACCGTCGGATGGGCGTCCCCAGCCGGAGGGGTTGACAATATCTCCGTCAACGAGCTCAGCTGTGCTGTATCCAGGCAGGCAGACGGGCTGAATCTCAGCTGTTAAAAACAAAAGATACTAATTTTTTTGAAGTTTTTTCTAAAGAAATATACAAATATCTTTGGTGTCTACTTATTTGTGGTAGCTGACTGGGTTTATGTATCGTCTAGAGCAGTGGTTCCCTATAAGGTTGTAGCTATTCAGTGTAGACCCTTGCAAGGGGAGCAGTTCATTGTCGTAGGCCCCTAGTGTTGAAATGCATGCATTATGCTACGTTTAGGTAAAACCTGTGTCATAGAGTTAACAGTCAGTGGTTCAAATTTTTTATCCCAGATTTGTAAAAATAGTAATGCATAATTTTAGAGGTTGTAATGTTATAGTAAAGTAACCTTCACTAAGATGAGAATTAAAAAACTAGAGAGATTTAATTTGATCCCGTTAGTATTTACTCTAGTAATTAAAAGAAAAGGCCGCTTCTGAAGACAATGTTATCATTATAAAGGAACTCAGCAGGTATTTCCTTAAAAATGTATAAAACCTTTCATATCATGGGTAATGATTCTGTACTTTTTTTTAAACTATATGCATTGGTTATTTGTTGCAAAATTTATTTTTAGCCATTAAGTACAAAACAGCCAATAGACATAGAGGTTTTCTTTAAGAAGAAGAAAAAACCCCTTAGGGGTCTATAGTCGACCTCCTGGGGATCTACGGTGGTGTAGAGATCCTTTTTAGAGAACCACTGGTCTAGAGAATCTTCATCCCGATTGCACTAGTAAATTGAGCAGTCAAGGAGCTCATATGGGGGAGGGAGCATGTGTCCAGGAGCTTCCGTCTCAAAATCCCGACAATGGGGGTGTAGGGATGGCCTCGCTCTGAAAGGGGAGTGGAAGGCCCTGAAGCACAGGCGCCAAACTCACCACGCGCTCTGTAAGTTAGCGACCATTCTGTGTAGGTTCAACGCTGTGCGTGCGTGCTGCGTTCAAGGTACGTGTGCTGTGTGGTATTGGCACAAGTCGCTGCATCGCAGATTAGGTTAGGTAAGCTTAGGTTAGGTTAAGTTAGGTAACGCTTATTGTAGTGCTTCTGGTGGTGGTGACGCGCAGTAAAGCTTACTTGAACGCACGCACAGTGATGAACGTACACAGCGTAGCGAGTTTGGCGCCAGTGCAGCCCGGAAAGGGAGTTCGTTGAGCTACCAGCTGCACATCGCTTCGAAATTCAGCAACAATTTTTAGATCAGATTGTTAATAGAACTTTTTGCCGTTATCTAAGTTTCCATCCTATTTCGATTCAAACTTCAAACAATTACAGCGTGTATTGTGACTCCCAATGAAGAATGCATAGCTTCAGACTACTGCGTAGTGATAAAAACACACACTCGTACACCTACCCTTAAGAAGAGCTTAAGAGGGTGCTTCAGTGAATTATCGCCCATTGCTTTCTTTAATAAATTCGGCACTTAATAGTTCGAGATTAAGGGAAACGATTTCCATCAAATTGCATCTCATGTAAGATCAACATCAGAACAAACGGCCCGCTTGGCCAATGATGTGAATTTCGTTGACCATAACTAGAAATATGGAATAAAAAGTTTGAAGGCCTGACGGTTTCTCTTGTAACCGCGGTCACTAGGGGAGAAGTTCCTACAGAAAGAAGTTTCATGCAAGGCCGGATAGCTCGATTGCTCTACTAGCCTTTAGAAGTGCTTTCGTCTTCTAATAGCTACGAATTCGGGTAGTATTTTATTGACATTTAAATAAAAAATGAGCAAAGCTAGCCGGGCGGGTCCCGTAGACTTTCGTACCGCTGAACAGGTGTTCCCAGCACAGGTACCACGGGAGGTTATTAGCAGGTTTTTCTTGCGGCTTGTCACATCGGATGGGGGGGGGGGGGCAGCAAGGAGGAGGAGGATCGGGGTTGGTGAGGAAGTTAAGACTCAAGAAGCATGTTTATGTGGTTCATACACAAATTTGTATGCTTATGTTTGCATTCATGTTTATATGCATCAACACAAGACAAATACTCAGATATGTTTATGCATGAGCATGCATAGTGTATATATATGTTTAGTGGCATATTGTACGTATATTTTGTGCTTATATATGTATTGATACACGTGTATGTTTCAACATAGATCTAGAAAGTACACTTATATATGCTTTATATATGTATATTATGAAATTAAATGTCTATGTTTATTTCTATTTGTCCGTCTGTTAGTTATTTAGTTGATTCAACCGTGACGCTCTCATCAGCATTAGAAAGAGGAAAATATGAGAATCTTTGAGGTATACGATCCGTAAAGGAATGAATAGAAGAATTAGTCATGTTCAAATTAAAGCTGTTACGTCTCGCATGTCTTAGCTAAAAGATTCGCTTCCTGACTTGGAATATTTTTTTTTTACTTTTCGTATGTATGATAATGGTTCGTTGGCATCATAATTGAGGGACAGCGATTTTGTTCTGTGGAATCTCAGCAGGTGCCTTCATAATTGCATGAGTTGTTTTGGCTACTTATAAAAAGTGAGTCATACATCAATGATAATTCGGATGATTGATCCGTTTTTATTTTATGTTTGTTAGCGTAATACCTCAAAAAATCACAAATGAATCTTTATGAAATTTTCAAGAATTGTAAGTAATGTTAAAAGACATCATTGATTAAATTTTGGCGGTGAACGGCTTTTCCGACTATTTGTGAGTTTGACTGTTTTTTTAAATGTTTGTTAGAGCAATAACTCAAAAATTATGGATGAAATTTATGAAATTTTATGGAATTGTTAGTCATGGTAAAATACTAATTGATTGAAGTTTGGTGGTGATCGGCTCGTTCGTATGTGTGTTTGACTTATGTTTGTTAAAATGTTTATTAGCAGCATAACTCAAAAAGTTACGAACGGATCTAGAAGGAAATTACAGACACTGTTAATATTATCAAAAGGCACAAGTGATTTGATTTTGGTGTTGATAGAAAGGCAATGATGGTTTCAGAGCCGATTTGAATTTTCGTTACCTCTGCCTTGCTTGGCTGAGGTATGCACTCTCGGAGGGCTCTAGTTTTGAATGTTTTTAGCCCCAGATTATTATTATTAAAACGCTGTTAAAGAAAATCCAGCAAAAAACCATTAACAGCTGACTTAAACGCCTGCAGGCCAATACGACCAAAAGCCGATGCCGGCAACAAATTCCAAATCTCAGCTAGCCGACCAGGGCACGAAGCACCGACAAAACTGATTAGTTCGGCATCTGACAGCCTCCAAAGTGAAAGAGTGCGCTCCGCACGCAGCACGAGTCTCTCTCCCAAAAATCTTGAGGGCAGGGAGAGAAGAATACAACCAATGCCTCTCATCATTGTACACCTTATAAAACATATTATCGAGACGATGAGAAGAGGACACCCTGTCCAAGTGATCTAGTAATAGTCGTGTGTCGGACGACCGACTTGATTGTTCAGCCAGGTTGTCTGCGTTCACTCACAGTCGTCGACTTCGGGAGGCCGGTGAGCAATACTCCAACACAGGTAGCAAAAACGCATAAAAAAATCTGCGGACAACCTGACTATCACCAAACACGGAATTCACCTTACGCAGGAGCCCAATCTTAGTGGAAGCACGCGACACCAACCTCCTAATATTCGGCTCAAAAGTAAGCTTCTCATCAAAGACAGCAAGAATCTCCAAGGAGCTAGACTCCTGAAGTAAAGTGTCCCCAATCTTCAGTTGGGGATGCTGCGGCACAAGTGTCCGAGACTGACTGATAATCATCGACTTAGTCTTACTGGCATTCAGCTTCATACTCCAGGCCGAACACCATGCACTAATGGGCCACAAATCCTTATTCAGAGACTGAGCGACAGCATCACGCAGGCGAGGAGCAGGTATCACTATCATCAAAGTGGAATCGTCGGAATAGTTGATCAACGTGTTTTCAAGCGAAGAGAACATGTCACTAGTAACGAGAACGAACAACAGCGGGACACTGCCCTGAGGGATCCCCGACACCACCCTGACTGAGGCGCTCAAAACGCCGTCAACAGACACACTGCGTTCGCTCAGAAACAAATTCGGGAATGATTGATAAAACCCTACCACCCACACCAAAGGACATAGCTTGTATAATGGACCCCTGTGGTTAACCCTGCCAAACGCCGCGCTAAAGTCCAACTGGACAAGGCGTGCCTCCAACCTACAATCCAGCGCAGGCTGTAAATGGGGTGACATCGACAAGAGAGCGTCGCAACAACCCAAGTCAATTCTGTACGCAAACTGACCAGCAGGCAGCAACCCCGTAATCTCAGCGAAACTACCAAGCTTACCAGCGATCAACTTCTCGAACACTTTCGACAAAAATGGTTGTTAGTGTGATGGGTCGATAATTGGCCACATTGGGCGACACCGGACCCTTGGGAAAAGGAGTAATATTCCCAGTTCACCAACGAGAAAAACTTCCTAACCGTATCAGGCGCCGGAAGATCACTGCAAACTTGGGGGCAAGTACACCAGCCAGCTGCTTATAAAACAAAGGAAACATGCCCACCGGATCCACACCTCCATACGGATCAAAGCCTTCAAGCAGCACCATGATTGCACCAGATCTGAACGCCAAAGAGGTCAAGCGAGGTTCAGGAAGGCATCCATGAGGCAATGCGATAACATCTTTGCTCTGCTTCCTGTCGAAGGGAGCCGACAAAAGCTCCGCCCTTGCCAAGGGCTCAGTAATGATGCCCCCACCTGGACCAACATGGGGCGGCAACGAAGGTTCAGTGCAGAACACTGAACCCTTTAGCTCACGCCACCAACGATGTGGATGGTCAACACTCAGCAGAGACTCCCTGGGACGCTGCCTCAGACGACGCTGTGCCTCCTCATACACACGCCTAGCCACGGCCCTACGATCAACATACGTCTGCCACAACGTGCGGCACACGAACGTCGCCATGCCCGAGTAGCCGCTTGTTTAGCTTCGAAAGCTAACCGACACTGGTCGTCAAACCACGGCTTATCCCGAGACCTCACAGGAATAGTCCTCTTGGGGACAAGCCTTTCCAAAATGGACACCGTCAAGTCGTTAAGCTCAGAGACAGGATCCTCACTGTGAATTATCTGGCGCAGTATAACGTTCTTACTGCCTGAGTAATAGCCACCCAGTTAGCCCTGCTCTAAATGAATACCACTCTCCTGGTGTCAACCACAGTAACAACCTGATTAAGGTCCAAGTACACAACAAGATGTGAGTGGTCTGAAGAGCCAATAGGGGAGCCAACTGTCACCGTCATCAAGTCCGGGACATCAGTCATTACAAGGTCGAGACAATTGCCAGTAATATGCGTGGACCCACGAACAAGCTGCACACAACTAGACAAGGTGCAAAAGTCCAACGCAGCCACACAATGACAATCAGTTGGTGATGCAGATCCCAACCAGTCCCTGTAGTGTGCAGTGACATCACCCACAAAACAAAAACAAACGCTGCCTTGGGATCCGTGCTCTGGATCGAGGCCATTGCCGTCAATAAACAGTCATAAAGAAAATCATCAGTTGCAGGGCTTCGATATAAGGAGAATAAATAATAATTATTCAGTAGGCCACACCCTTACAACGATGATCTCATGACAGGCGCATTCGTGCACTGACTGCCGGTAAGCACAGAATCCGCTCCGGATATAGACACAGCCCTCCAAAAGGGGACTGAAAACCCGCCAAGGCAAGCTCAGGGTCGTGCCTTCTGCCAGCCACCAATGTCTCGGAGCAGCACACGACATTCACACCACGGGACACAAAGTCGAGCTCGGCAAGGTTCGCATGCAGTCCTCTAATATTAACAATAGAGGAGCCGACACCCCCGAGCCCGACACGGTCCCGGGTTGCTTTCCACATCCCCACAAAGTAAGAGAAAGAGAAAAAAACCTAAATATACAGTAATGTACAGATAAATACAAAAATATACTAAGCAGAAGAAACAAATACATACTCCCATAAACTAAGAAGATGGTATAAAGCATTATAAAGCAAAAACAAATCGACAGTAACGATAGCTACGAAAGCGGCCAGCAATCTACGCGCCTCAGAGGTATATTCTGGCAAGCCGTTTCCCTATCAAAATAAAAATTCCATCCCTCAACTAGGGTCTGATCGGAGTGCCTTTTCCGTCTCGAGAGCAATTCTGTCTTACTAAACACGATGAAACTTACATATATCCGGAGCCAGCAACCAGATGTAAGACAATTTCCTCATTAAGAGAACGTACACAATTATTCCTACTATTGAAGCCACCGCCACAGCAATCCGTTCAATAGCTTAACTAGTTTTGAATATGCTAATCCAAACAGAGACTTCCTCTCAAACAGTGCCATTGTTTGTTAAAAAGGAATGCAAGAAAGCACAAATACAGCTTCGCGAAATACCATCACCCGCGGTAAGGGGTAAATTCAACGCCGTCGTTTTGTACGGTCAACATACTCCAGTCAACCGGTCTGCCTCAGTGAAAGAAAAATATCATGACTCAACTGAGAATGGGAGCTCAGAGAATCCACCAAAAGTTTTTCAAATTTCCCAGATGGGGGTTCTGAAATTTCCCAGATCTTGAAAATATTCCAGGGATAGTTATAAAAGAACACATGCAGAAAAATAAATGCTTATCTTAATGTATGTAGTGACAGTTCACTTTTGATGCTTATAGTTGTTAACCATAAGGCATGGTAAAATTACACAAATCGGTCTGAAAATTCCTTGGATGCACTCAAATTCCCAAGATCTGTGAGAAATTTCCCCGATGGTACGTGCTAACAAATATATTGATTCGGGGCCTTCCCCTCCTTTCAAGCGAGGCCATCCCAACACCACTTTGTGGGATTTTGCCCCGCATTCGCTCGTACTCGAAAGTATAGCGATGCTTCCTCCGCTCATCTAAGCTCCTTGTGAGCAGTAATGTTAAAGAAAATGAATTTTGCCTAATATCTTCATGTATTCCAAAACCGCAAAACACATTTCTTACCGGTCCAAGCAAGAAGCTCAGGCAGGCGGATGAGAGCCAAGTCGTTACGGAGGAGGATGCTTCCGTAGTCCTCGTGCACGAAGAAGTCGGTGGACGTCAGAGTCACCTGAGATGGCTCATTTTCCTGGATGTTGTGGGCACCGGCGACGACATCGACAGTGCGGGCTCTATGACGAGCAGTATAAAACATGAACCACTGAATAACTTGCCTGGTAACTCAGTTAAGAAATATATATACATACAGTATATGGATTCAGCAGAACTCGCAGTGAACGTAGGTAAGTTAACTTAGATTAGCCTAACTAACCCGTCCATGCAGTGGGCAGCAGTCAGAACCCATTCTTCATTGATGATAGATCCACCGCAGAAGTAAATCGAGTCAATGAAGAGAGCCACCTGCCAGGGGTAGGAGTGGGGGGTCGCTTCGTTGCCACCTACGATACGGTCTTCCGAGGGCACGGGGCCGCAGCCATCAACTGGTAGATGCAAAATAATGCCATTAGCGTGTACTACATACAGTAGTCTCGTACCAAAATAAAATCACTGCCTACTTGACGCTACAGCTCTATTTTACTGCAACTGTTTCATAGGTTTCTCTTTCAAAAATCAGTGTGAAAGCGGATGAATTTATATTTTTTAATCTTTTCACATTCGTAAAGGCTTGGGCACTCTCTGCCTTTTCAAACGTTTGATAATCTATGGTTTTTCAATTCAAAAGTTAGAATCAGAACATAATCCAAAGAACCTCAATCATTTCACTCACCAGCCTTCCATCCGGGGATGCGGACCTTAGGAACGTAGGTGTCCATCACCTTCTTGTAGGGCAGTCCCATGACGTTGGGGGTGACGGTGGCATGTCGGGGCTTCCAGCGCCACTCAACCCCAGCGGCGGGGTTGGCAGCCTGCACAATAATGAGGTAGGTGCACATTTAATCAATGACATTAGTAGGAGATTAGAAAGTTGGATGCAGCTCAAATAGGCTATGCTATTAGTTGAATTGAATTTGGTGAATTTTACCCGTGGAGACTTCTAAGATGTAATATGAGTACGTAGAGATTTGAGCTTGTCAGTTCAACAACTCAAATACTAACGTCACTCAAATGCCAGACAGTAATAATATTTAAATTGATTTTGGCTGTTGCTGCTTTTCCTTAAATTTATGTATAACGCATAGGAGACCGTCGCTGACAGATATACTGCACGGATAAGCTTATATTTACCACATCGACCAATTTCGTAAGAAAACTAAGTAGCCAGCTTAGCATACTCAGTTGGTCGATATGTGAGATGTCAGTCAGCAGTTGGTTGCCTGGTATGACATAACCCTGGTTCAACAACATCAATTGAGTGCATTGCAACACCGAGACGTGTTTGAGTCACTCTGTAGGCAACAGTCAAACTCAGAAATGTGCAATAGGTAAAAACAATTAGGAACTCGTAACGAACATCTTCCGTACTAACAACAAAGCGCAATGCATAAAAGCATCGACGAGCTCGTAGCATTTTCCCTCTACAAGTTTGCACCCAAAACTATATGTAGCTCATTTTGCGTTTGAGCCAACCTGTTTCAGCGAAAGAAATTTATGCAAAAACATCTTAGTACAATAAAAAAAAAATTCGAGTTACACGCACAAGTGAACGCTGAGATGCGTACATAGGTACGTAATTATAATCAGGGATGTCGCGACCCGAGGGGGGGACTCCCCCCCCCAATAATTTCTGGTCGGGCTATAGTCGGTATATTTTTGACAAGAGCAGTCGGTACTTTTACGGTAATCGACAAACTTAGCTGTAAAATGTACCGACTAACGTCAAATGTCCCGACTAACGTCAAAATTTACCGTAACCGAACATCACCAGTGAAAAAAATTTTCGTGCTGCGCGCGAATCGCCTTGCCGCTTCCACAGTCACACCCATCTTTGCAATATAGCCAAGCATGCACTAAGACTGTGAGAGGAGGATGTCTGTCTTACAAGTTTTCTTCAGTAATAGGTTTCTGTCAAGTTATATTAATATAGACTAGGTAGCCATACTCGGTAAATTTATAGGAAAGGTTTTTGATATGCATAACTATATGCATACTACAAAATATGCCTTTAATTACATATTTAGGCAAGAAGAGAAAGAAAGAGATTTGGAATTTCTTGGTGACATTTGGCATTCTTGAGGATACAAAACATGGCAACGCTGTTGACAGTACTGCACAAAGACAGTCTGTGGCGACAGTGGCGTGTTGTGAACCTGTTGCAATAGCAACCTAACGTCACTTTTATTTTTTAAAGCGCAATGAGATCAAACTTTTTCACTTTTATTT
>LQNS02276883.1:13004337-13014600 GCA_001587735.2 Parhyale hawaiensis | reverse complement strand
GAATACGTCATGCAATTGTATTAGCTTTTGCTCAGTGTTGCCCCAAAAGTTTATTTTTCAGTGGCTACGCACATGCATTATTCTACAGTGTTACAGTACTAGTCTGCCAAATACTTGTAATGCATCAAATGTATCTGTGTGTAAAAACCTATTACCAGTCACGCAGTGCCACTGTGTGGGTGAAGTCTGATTGAGCAGCTCCGCTGCCTGTGCAATGTTCTCGAAAAGTTATAGTGCGCGAGTACTGTCCCTATCCCCGACCGACCACGCCTACTAGAGCCCCTTCAATGAGAACCCGTGTGAAAGGTTAGGTTAGGCCGGGACTGGTTCTGCTAGCGTTCCTAAGTGTTTTTAATGCATTTATGTGGGTTATTAGTGTTTTTATTGGTTTTTAATGCTTAATTAAGATTTTTTTTATGGTTTAAGTGTTTTTTTTTTACTTAGCGTCAATCTTTAATTGGCCTTAGTTAGAGTCAATTTTAAATCCTAAATTTCGTTTTTTGCAGAACCAGACCTTGCCTTTTACCAAATCTTATGAGAAAAAGCTCATTGGTCGTTAGCAGAACCAGACCTTGCCTTATACCTAACCTTACACGTACGTATTCATTGGCCTGTAGGCTATTACACTTAAAAGCCCTTCATACAAACAATTACACCTAATGAAAAAAAAAAAAATACACTTAACGACCTCATTTACGTCTAAACCCATTAATAGCTATATATATATATATAGGTACACAGTACTCGTGCACTATATATTTATATATTTCAATATTTCAGTCAGTCGGTAATATGACTGATAGTTGAGGTCAGTCGGTATTTTTCAGTGCCCCCCCCCCAATGTTATATACTTCGCGACATCCCTGATTATAATGATAAGTAGTTTTGCGTTTCAAACAGAAATTGAAGAAGTAGGGCAGTTCAAAGTCGAAGAAACTCAGTGTTGGTGCGCGATACTAAGGTAGATTGTATGATTTGCCGCATAAAGACTTCTTTTTCTACTTCAATTTTCTCAGATACCTGTAAATATATAAGCTGAGTTTTCAGAAACTGATGCATACCGAAGAGATATCCAGGGTGAAACAGACAATGGGATAAATTTCAAATTTTTGGTGAAAAGAGAAAAAACAACGAATGTAGAGAAATTGGACGCCTTGACAATGAAGACTCATCGTTAAGGACATTATTTGTGGACATAATGTGTCCACCATTAGCATCAGCAATGCGCTCAGTTCTTTTAGGAAAAGAGCACCAGACCTCATCACTTTGTTCAGTTCCATGGACTGTCATGATCACATGATGGAGCATGTAGGGGAGTGAGATGCTATTATATGGAGCTTCGCACTATACACTCTGGAACCACGCTCCACAAGAAATGTAATAAGAGGGCCCAAGTCTGGTAGAAGTAGAGAATAATTTCTAAAAAATCATCTTTTTTTTCAATTTTTCCTGAGCTGCTTTTGATGCAAGGGTGTGTACAAATTCCTGACGAACGTGACTTTCACAAGATCACAATGAGTCCTGGTCTAAGGCGTCAGCTCTTCATTCAAACTTCTTTGATATTCGATGGCTTTGATTTCTATGCCAGCTTTGGAATGAATACTCATAGCTCACCAGTTCAATTCCAACGCCTCTTGACACAATGATCAAAGCAGTGATTGTATTTCTCATCTCTTGATGTACTCCACCGGATTTGCTCGTGAATTTGCTAGAGTTTTGTTAATTGGCTACAACTTTTTCGAGAAACTTCTTCTCGTCTGCAAAAAGCAGAACACCGTCACCGCAATTTTTCAGATGGTTTAGAAACAATTGATGGGCTCATCTCGGACCCGGTCTTTTATGAGCTAGTGCCCTAATTTCAGGAGCATTTAGATACCAGAGCAAGAAAAGGAGAAGAAGTTGAAAAGAAAAAAGATTGGTGTAGATGCTTCAGTGCTATTATCGTTAGTTGTGCAGCCCCTCATTTTTACATTAGCAAGCTAGAAGTTGTACAAAATAAAATGCTAAGGCGAATACTTAGTGTATGTTAAGCGAGACAGTAATAACATACCGTTAATGAGCCGTAATGATATGTACTGCAAGTTACGGATGTTGCAATTTCAAGATGTGCATATTTATTCGCTACTTGCATTTTTCCGTTCATTCATACATAATCAATCTGTTATTTTTGAACAATATCATGGCTCAGTCATTCCCAACAAAACTATGAGACGCTCCATTCTCAATTTTCCAAACGTGCGTGTTGACGTTGAAAAAAGGTCGACTATTTTTTAAACTGCGTCTCTTGTTAATAGAATACCAACGAACCTATTAGACCCTATATCTAATAACGACTTTAAAACGGTTTAAAGATCATGTCATACAATTGTACTAGTATAACAATTACTTGTTGCCCAAAAAGTTTCACAACTTTTCTAAGGGTTATGCAGATATATTACTGTATGTGTATTGTAGTATGAAAAGTCTTCAGTATTGTAATGTATATTTGTGTGTAATGAACTTATCAAACCTTATATTTAACGACCGAAAATTCATCTCTAACGAGCGAGGCTTGATCCCAAATAAGCGAGATTTTATTCCAATGTCATAACCCACAACCATCAAAATATTCACCCTACTAGCTCCACGGGTTTCAGCAAACTCACTCATAGGCCTCAGTGGATTTGTCTGGCCTGACTGTTTCCGTTGTATCAGAAAAATGAGATGAATGCTAAGAATTACATTTGGGGGAAAAACAGTGGACTCCGTATACCCAGTAGTCCAGTCGATCTTACCTATTGCGAGACTAAATCACTGCTCACATCTCTTCGGAGCATTCAACCTACATAATACTAACTTCTGTTGCTGAGAAATTTTAAACACACAATAATTTAAGGAAAACTGGAGTCACAACACTATATACACTTCTAAGTCAAGCCATGAACATTGGGAACTATAGCACGCTGAGAGCGCATACCTTCACCCAGCTAATCAACGTTAACGAAAAATTCAAATTGGTCCTGAAACTATTATTTCCTATCTACGAGCGCCACTGATATTTTGGGCCTTTCTACAACAATAATGGCTTCTGTAATTTTCTTGAACATCCGGTCATAACTTTTAGCGTCCTGTTGCTGACAAACAATAGTCAAAAACACAAATACATAACCCGCTCGTCACCAAAATGTAATCATTTATGTCTTATTTTGACATAAATCACAATTCCTATAAATTTAATAAAGATTTGTTCATATCTTTTGGAGTTATTTTGCTAACAAACAATGAAAAACAGAAAGACACACGGACAAACCGACAGTTCTTCATAAAAAACTTGGTCGTTTACGCTTCGTGATAAACCTAACAACTCACGTGAATTTCATAAAACTTCGTCCATAATTTTGTGATTTATTTCACTAAGAGAAAAAGACAAACAAATAAACGGTTGAACGGATCTTCAGCAGAAGTTGATCAGCGGTTACCCCAAACAACCAAACAATAGCTGTAAATTTCGTAAAGATCCGTCCATAAATTTTTGCCTGGTCTTCGTGATAGGCAGACAAACTCTACGAAAACATAACCTCCTTGATGGAGGTAATAAGTCACAACTCATATACTAGACTTTGTACTCTTTTTTTCCAACATCGTTGAGCCGAAAGTTAGCTTTCGTTAATACTCACAGCAAAAGCTGCGCAGCAGGCAAGGACGACGACGATAGTCTTCAACATCTTCTAGGCGTGCGACCACACAGTCGGTATCACCTTGGTTTACACAAGCCTTTTATACTCAGCGAACAATTTGTAAGCATATGTTTTGCTCTCATGTGCGCGGTGCTTTCTCATACTGATAACAGGGCGATACGAATATTCCAAGACGTACAGTAAGTGCAAGCACAACGATAATAATTGTCGGTACGCTGTGCAAATTGTTAGTACGCTGTGCAAATTGCGCCAAATAAAACAAAAAAACTTTTTATCGCAGTCGCCTTCTGACTCAATGCATATCAATCGTGCTGCAAGTAATGTACATATAATGCTCGTTATATGAAACGAAACGCATATTATGGTGTTGATTTTACGAAAAAAAGAGAAAATCATGTTATACATTGATAGGTTAATTTATTTGTCAAAATGTGTCAACCCGAAGTTAAACGCGAAAATGTACTTTTAGGTCATGCTGGGGTTCCAACCGGTGGTGCGAGATAACCATAATTACAGAGGGTGTGATATTTTCGACAAAACAAAATTGTATACATAGATTTATTCACAGATTTGGTATAATTTCATTCTTTGCCATCGGATGAGCTATTTATTACATTTGTGGGGGTTACGAAAACGTGCTTTAGGTTTTCTAGGGGTGCCAGGTTCGGAAAAGGTTGGGAACCATGAACTAGTCTCCGTGTATTCAGCTGCTGTTGTGAGTGGTGCTCGATGTTAACGATTCCATATTATTATTTTCATTATTCCATTCTCAATTAAAACTTAGAGACTTATAGAGCCAAAATGTCTGAAGAAATCGTCTGGTGTATGAATTAGTTGTCTATTCCTACTTTGAACAATAACATGAACTCTTTTTCTTTTTCAACAACAGCCAAGTTTTACACAAAGAGCTTGCATTGAAAATTTAGAGAACGGGTCTTGAGCAGTGTAAATTGTTAATAAAAATAGTAATGTGGACCGTGCGTGCGTGTTAATGAACCGGCGTACAGATAAATATATTATTTCTTTAAAATGACTCTAGTTTATTGTAGATTTCGAAGAGAATCATTTGGAGAAATTTTGTTACCCACGACGTGTGTTACGCTGTTCATCAGGTAGGATGCTCAAAGTTGGTCATTTAATTTTTTAAATTTTGTAAAGATTTTCGAGAAGGTGTAACTGTGATACCGGATGTTCCAATGAAGCAAGTGTTTTGTTAATTTTCAACTATGGTCCGTTGGGTTGAGTCCAATTGCTGCACGTTGTACAGACACACACATGTACCGAGGGCTCCGTGGGTAACAAATTTCTCCAACTATTTCTCTTCTAAATTTACAATATATATATATACATTTCTTGAAATATACGTTGACACACAGGTATATTCATTCTAAGAGAGTTTTCAAAAGTCTTCTGGGTTTTATGTTTAATATACCCCAAGCTTTCGAACTACTAAACGTAGTTTAGTAGTTCGAAAGCTTGGGGTATATTAAACATAAAACCCAGAAGACTTTTGATAACTCTCTTAGCATATATATACATGTATATTGTGTAATGTTTTTCAGCATTTCGGAGAGCTTGCTCTGTGTTACAATTGTGATGAATTTTGCTAATAGACACAATGATAATTTGCCCTCTCATTCTAACGGAGGTGGGATATCAGTTACTGACAACGTCCCTCATAAAATCACAGATATCCATAAAATTCATCCATTTTGCTGCCTATTTATCATTCAGTCTTAGACATTTGCGGTTTTTGTTATCATTACAATCAACCAAATAAATTCACTTTAACAGGTGAAGTGTAGTCGACTCTAATCTTCGTCCTGCCAAATCTAATGTTCTTCCGTAAATCTTTCTCTAACTTCCTGCAGTTATCTTAATTATCAACAGCTTTACCACAGGTCAACAAGCAAGCCGTCCGTCATTCCGGCGATAAGAAGCCGCCACTCGGGACATGTTCAAGCTCGCCGTTTTATCTCAAATAAATTGTTCAAGTGAACTGTAATTGATTTTTTTTTGTTTTTGCACGTAAGGACTAGTCTTACGTGCTTTGCGAGACTTTTTTTTTTTAAATATTGGATTGGACAAAAAGTTCGTTTTTAGTATCAACTTTTCGGCCTCCGAACCATTGTTTGTGTATTTTTTTCCCTGGTTACTGTATTCGGTACCGCGACTACAGTTAAATCAGTGGGAAATAAGTTCCGAAGAAGAGGGTCTCTAACATTTTTGCTTGCATCTGAGCCCTCGAAATGAAGCATGAGGCGGAGCACTATTGGCATCCTATTTTTTTTTTATCACGGGAAAAGAAGGAAGCAGCCGAAAGATATGCAGTGTGCATGGAGGGAATGTTGTTTCAGAACGGGTGTGCCAGTGGTTACTCGACTTAAAGAAAAAGGAATTTTCAGTCAGAGATGCCCCTCGTTTTGGCCGGCTTAAAGAGACTGACATCGGCCAACTGACAGCAGTAGTTTAACAAGACTACAGTCTGGTGAACAGACATAACGCAGATATGTTTTACTCATCCAAAACCAGCGAGGAACATGAATTTTAACCTAAAAAACGAACGAACTTTTTAACCAACCCTATACAATTAGAGATTTTTCATGAAGCAAGACTACTTAAAAATTGGGCTGTTCGATTTTTCATATCCCTACAAAAGGCAGAATGTGATAAGCAGCATTCCTTCATTATGCATATCACCAATAATTCTTGTTTTAGGGGTTCTTCTAGAACACAACATTTTAAGGTGGCTATAGGCTTTTTATCATTCGCGAACGATGTGATAATGTTTTCGTTGAAGATTTAAGTACATATACATACAGTATATTACCTTTGATTTTTATTTATTTTTCAAGATAAGCGTCAAACATTTGAAATGTTAAGAGTAAGTTAGTGCACAGGTATGTTGTAACTATTAAAACAATAAGAGAAAAGTAAAAGGGAACCATTTCCCACGTTTTGGCAACATTTGTTCATCGCACGGGGTTCTGTTGTTACGCCAGATTATGAGACATCACTCTCTAGTCAACATGGGCGAGAAAGGCGAGCCTAAGTGATATTCACTATGCTGACTTTTTTCCTTCATCATTGGATTCGTAACTGAAACCTCCCGACCAGTAGAGCCAAAATGCATCAGTAGTAATCGTCTGACGTATAGCTTAGACGTTTATTTCTAGTCTGAACAGTATCTTTTTCGTTTTCAATAATAAATGATAAACTAAACTTAAGTCCCGCAGCCAAATGCGATATTTTGTCCATACGATTTTTTTTATGGATTCTTGACCTTTAGACCCTATATTTGGAGAATCCAAATGATGCCAGCCTGGCATCCATGAGCATTTTGATATATTGACATAAATCCAAAATGGCCACCGATATTCTATAAAAAGCTATATCTCTCTTTATGGAAGTGATAATTGAGTGCTGTAAGATTCCAAATTAGGGTTTTGGAACTCAAGGAATCCATTTAGGCTAAGCTATTTCCAGAACAGAAGGACAAAGCCTCATTTGATTAATTCCAAAACATCACAATACTGTTGTGTATGAGTTTTCCTGCGTGAAAATATCGCTGCAAATTTACAGAAGCAAATGTGCTCTAAAGGTAAATTTTCATGAACTAAATACTTCACAAACTACAGTAGCTTTATTATCTTCGTACAAGTTATATGAAATCTGTTACCGTCAGCATACATGTACAAAAAATTCACTGATATTTGAGAGGAAAACCTTTTCTCTATGAAGAGCTTGAAGAGGAAGTCATTGCAAATTACGACTATTCACTTCACAAAATATAGCATAATATCTTTGTCCAACTTCCTAAGGAGTACTACAGAGTACATAGAATAAACCAGCTGATTTTCAAATGTAAAACCTTTTCAAGTACATCAATATGTTCTGCAGAGTGCAATAATAAATAAATTAGCTATAAACCTATGATAAAGCATTTCAATTTGCATGAAGAAATGTTACTTTTAGTGTTGTGCATCATCATCTGCATTGTCATTATGAACATCATGTTCTGACAGTTCATTGTAGCAGTCTGTTGCTCGACATGCACAGAATATAGTGCAGGAGAGCCTTCCTCTTGTACAGCCACAACTTGCTATATTGCAGGGCTTCGCACTATGGCAGGAGCAACGCATCATCCTGACCACCCTCACTGGGGCAAGTTGCACTTCATCTGGAACTGTTGCGGGTAGCAGACACTTAAAGCTGTTGTCATCAATGTAGCCATATTGCAAAGGATCAAGGGGACGAGGATGTGAGTTCAGAGCATGTTTCTATGCACGTGTTTGTATAGGTGGGCGCGTTTCACATTCTCCAGTGAATGCATGACTGATTGGAGGCAGGGATTGAAGTGTTGGTATCAGAGGTCTTCCTGATCTAAGTTTTGCAGCCCAACGCTCTAGCCTAGCTGCGGTTAGACTTCTGCAGTCTTTTCGGCCATAGCCTGCTCTCATATATAAAGGAGGATGCTTGTGCTTAAGCATCTGCTAGCTGGGGATCATCGCCAGGGCGGGAAAAAGAGTACCTACCCACCCTTCAATTCTCTCACGGCTCTTGACTTCTTAATACTAAAGCAACGGACAACTGTGTCACATCCTGACAAAGCATGCATTGCTAGAAGGTCAGGAAGGATATCAATATGCTGCAACACTGAGCCACCTATGTCATTTACAGTCCGTCCAGAGACTGGGTACTCCATTATCATAGGCATACGGTAGGTAGTGAGTTGCTGCGCAGGGTAATGATGGAGCAGAAGTACATTTAAGATGGAAATATACATGTGGCCTGAGTAACTCTGAATTTTCCCTTGAATGGTGAGGTCCAAGTTTATAAAAGATGACGACAGCGAATTATAAATTAGGCTTGGTCCATTAACACCAGGTGCTTAATTGAATTCCTTGGTGTTGAAAAAACCTAGTTTGATAGTTTAAAGGATTCATTTATCCCTTTCAGAGGAACGATAGGCTAATTTAGATCAAAATGGCGGCCATATTTGATTTATGTATGTAGATGAGTGCTGGAAGTAGGTTCAGTGGATTCCTTGAGTTGAAAACCCCTAATTTGGAATTTTACAGCTCTCAATTTTCACTTCTAGAAAGAAAGCTTTGGCTTTCTATCGAATATTGGCGGCCATTTTTTATTTATGTCAATATATCAAAATGTCCAAGGGTGCCAGGCCGGCATCACTTGGAGTCTTCAAATAAAGTGTCTAAAGGTCCAGAATCCACAAAAAACATCGTATGGACAACAAATCCACGTTCACCCCACAGGTTGCCGGACTATTTTATAGCTGTATTGGTGGACTAAACTTGCAGCTGTTTTGTTAACAATGATTTTCGTAATGTACGTAAACTTACCGTGGGTTTGCCAAACTGATCTTCCCGTGGTTTTGGTTAACAAAACTTCCAGTCATTTTAGAAAACTAAAGTTTCCATGGTTTTAGTAAACTAAACTTATTGTCATTTTGGTAAACTAAACTTACCATTGTTTTCTAAAGTGAATTCAACATGGTTTTGGTACATTAAACTTGCAGTGATGTTTGGCTGAGCAAAAAAGCATGATGAAACTTCGGGGTTTGACGTGCCAGGACTTCAAAGAGCAGCGTCGGCTTTACCATCTCAAGTCGTGCTGCAGGGGTTAGAAGCAATTCAATTTCACCAAAGTGGCTGAAAATTACATTTTTGCGAGAATTTTTAGAGGTGTTAAGAGCAGTCAATTAAGGGTCATCGCCGGATACTCGCTTCAGTGCGTCGAAGCCGGCGCACTTCTCTTAGGTTCCAAACAAGTCTCGAAGCCTTAATTTCCCGGCCCATTGAACACTCCCTAAATGAGCCATGTGCATATTTATTTTTCTACTTACAAAGTATAGAACAATTCTCTGACAACGGGTCGTAATTAGTTTTACCCGAAATACCTTTTAGTATAGTCTTCCTTGAAAAATTTCGCAAAATAACTGTTACCATATATATATAAGCAAAATTAAATATAGAGGCTTTAGATATACATATTCAACATGAACAAAATATCCTAAACTTGATTGATGCGACTAGTCATAATAAAAAGTAAGTACTAAGTACTATAAAAAGTAAGTACTTTGTAAGTACTATGCCTTCTATTATCTGAGGGGACTTCAACGTTAATCTTTTTAATCCTCTTTATTTGCGTTTCGTTTGAACGATTTTCTCAATACGCTTGGTGGCCGTGCGTACTTTCCGTTTATAAATATACTTACAAGATATTCACCAGTACGGGTCAAAAAAGGCACAATACAAAGTTGTTAACGGATGATTTAAAACTATTAAATGCCAAGAAACACCGCTTGTATGGCCTCTACCGGCGAGGCCTCATTCTTCGTCGGTCATATTCAGTGTACAGAAATGTTCTAACCTCAGTTTTGCGCATTAACAAACAGATATATCATCAGCAGATCACTAACGCATTGAGTGATTCCAGAAAGACCTGGGAAATACTTAATACGCTGTTAAATCGTGGTCATAACTCGAGAGTTGATAACATGGTCGTCGATGGAAAAACTGTTGCCAAAACTGAACTTGCATGTAATTATAATGAACATTTCTCC
>LQNS02276883.1:12940717-12969632 GCA_001587735.2 Parhyale hawaiensis | reverse complement strand
CGATGGCAATGCCGGTGTTGGTCTCGATCCAGTCGAGGTAGTGGGTGACGCGGGTGAAGGCATCGGGGTAGCCAGTCTCGCAACCGGTGCTGGAGCCGTAGGAGGTAATACCGCGGGTGTAGGTCACACCACCGTCAACGTAGTTCAAGGGACCGCCAGAGTCACCCTAGTTCAAAGAAAATACATTGTAATCGCTTATTATTAATTTTTATCGACAAGAGGGAAAAGCGCTGAAGACGTGATATATATATGACGAAATAAACGACCACAGTTGCTCAGAATCGGTGAAAAAAAAGTTATGGGTAGGATGTTAATTTTGGGGCATCCGTGGATACGGATGTTGCCATCAAGACATTCGCGGATGCCATAAAAAGGACGGATGATCCGCGGATGCGAATATTCGCCCTACCACAAACACACACACCCCCTATCACGACGGCAGTTTATACAATTTTTTTTTGGGGGGGGGAGTTAGATGGCGCTTTCTTGACAGGGACAGCGCTTGCACTCATATCAATCCAAATGAGAATTTGCAGTTTTGAGCGCTATGGATGAGCTTAGTAAACGGTGATTAACCTGCACATCCGTGCCTTCTTTGCTACGGATGTTACAGTTCTGACATCCACGGATGCGACTGCTTTTTAACCATCTTACCATCCGCGGACGTTAAAAAGGAGTGGATGTTCCGTGGATGCGAATATTCGCCCCCCTCACTAAACTGAATATGATTTTAAGCATCAACTGCAAGACTAAACGTCATCAAATTGGCTACTATGCTAAACTTTGTTGGTAGTGTACATCAGAATTGTAAACTTCGACTGTGGTAATCTCTGCCATGGTCGTAGCTCCCATGGCCACCGTAATAGCTTCAAAGATTTCCCTAGTAGTACATTCTCAAGTTTAACTAAAATCGTCCTAGCTTTCCAACGTTCAATCTAAAAAAAATATCAGTGAGCAACTTGACGTTAGTATTATTTAGACCCCAGAATACACTAAAATGCAAAATCGAGAGGGAAAGGTCGCATTTGAGCTTTATAATAATGAGTGAGTTTTTGGATCATAACCGACATGACCAGGTGTTTATAATCAAATGAAACAGTACTATACCAATATCCCTGTAATACGTACGTTGCAGGTACCCATGCCACCGGTGGAGTCGATGCAGATGACGTCAGGAGTGACAGAGGAACCGTAGGATTGCTCGCACACGGCGTTGTCAAGCACAGGGACGGTGACCTCACGGAGCACGTCGCTGATCGAGTTGTCAGCTGTGGCCGATTGAAACAATTGTACGAATTTAGTACGTCACGGTAAACTCAATGTTGGAGACAAATCTGTCTTATTTAAATCAGGACAGTTCTAGATACAGTATTCATAGTTATTCATATGCATGTGTTTTACTCACCGTCGGATGGGCGTCCCCAGCCGGAGGGGTTGACAATGTCTCCATCAACGAGCTCAGCTGTGCTGTATCCAGGCAGGCAGACGGGCTGAATCTCAGCTGTTTGAAAAGAAAGATACTCATTTTTGTTAAAATTCTTCATGACAGAGTATCTAAATATATTTGCTGATTATTTTGGTGAAGCAGCAGACTAAGTTTTCTCCAAACTAACGCGAAGAGAATCTTCATCATGAAATCAGTGATAACTCAAGTAGCTATACCTGACGAGATGAATTTCATTTAATATTCTCCTGTTTCCGTAACCGTAACACATTTCGTACCGCTCCAAGCAAGAAGCTCAGGCAGGCGGATGAGAGCGACGTCGTTACGGATGAGGATGCTTCCGTAGTCCTCGTGCACGAAGAAGTCGGTGGACGTCAGAGTCACCTGAGATGGCTCGTTTTCCCGGATGTTGTGGGCGCCAGCGACGACATCGACAGTGCGAGCTCTGGGATGAGCAATATTAAACATAAATCACTGAATAACATACCTGGTTATTCGATTAATATATATATATATATATGGATTAGTGACCCTAGCCGTCAATATAAACGACGGTAGAACATTAATAATTCAGAAAAACCCCCATTGTTGAAAGGCCCCGTCAAGCTGTGAAAGTTACACAGGCTTGCTACGTTCTTGAATTTATTCCTATCTTATTCCCATAAAGCGTAACAGGAAAATTATAAATAGACTGAGTGAATGCATCAATAAATAAAAACAATAAGTAAATTTACTATATTATGTAGTACTACTTCAGTAGAAATCGTAGTGAATGTCGGTAACGTACCCTAAATTAGCCGGTGAGGTATTTTTCTGTAAACTCACCCGTCCATGCAGTGGGCAGCAGTCAGGATCCATTCCTCGTTGATGATAGATCCACCGCAGAAGTAAATCGAGTCAATGAAGAGAGCCACCATCCAGGGGTAGGTGTGGGGGGTCGCTTCTTGGCCGCCAACGATACGGTCTTCCGAGGGCACGGGGCCGCAGCCGGCAACTGGTGGATGCAAAATAATGCCATAAGAACCCAGAAGTTAGAACGCAATAGTTCCGTTTCTACTACATCTGCGTCACGTGTTTTTCCTATAAGAATTTTCATTTCATTTCTTATCAATTTAAAGTTTATCAATGCTTTTTAAAATCAATAGAAGTAAATCAGTATTCATGGGGCATAGCGCATTTCACTCACCGGCCTTCCATCCGGGGATGCGGACCTTAGGAACGTAGGTGTCGACCACCTTCTTGTAGGGCAGTCCCATGATGTTGGGGGTGACGGTGGCATGTCGGGGCTTCCAGCGCCACTCAACCCCAGCAGCAGGGTTGGCAGCCTGCGCAATAACAAAGTAGGTACATATTCCAGCAGCGAATGAGAGCGGAAGTAACGCAAATGAAATATGTTTTCGCTTGCGTTGAATTAGTTGACTGTTCACAAAAATGCATATTGATTTAGAAATATTTTTGCAATCTGAATCTTTCAGTGTCTTTAACAAACAATTCTGAAGTACTAAAACTAAAAATATTCTTCATTTGTTTACGACTGCCCTTGTTTTCCTACAGGTTTATGATAAATGCGTAAAAGAATTCGCAAATTGATATAAACGAGTAAATTGATATATACTGATATCTATCAATTTTTTTCTGAAAATTTCATCATCATCTGCTTTCAGAGCCGCCAAGTAAAGCAAATTCTATTTCACTGGAGCATCAACGGAATCCTAGCATCATCAAAATAGCTAGGGCAGAACATTTCTCTACTGTCCTGTCAACGGTACAGTGGGACTTTTTATGTGAAAGTAATTAATGGAAAATGATTTGTCTCCCCGCAGTAAAAATTTAAATGGGGAGCCATCTGTGATGATGAAGAACTGTAAATCAATAAAGGAACTGGAAGACGTGGCATTGCGAATAAAGGCGAGTATACTATTGTGTGTTTCATTGGATTTTGAAAATGTGGAAAAGTAGGGCTACATGAATGAGCGCACCTTTACTCTCACATGAGGCAGAGTTAGCTAGCACGCAGATTATTATTATTATTATTAAATCACATCAGACTGGCGACGCAGGAACGGAGAAACTCCATGAGGTTAACAAACCCCCACGCAACCAGCCCAGCTAGTTATCCACTTAGTGGTCATGTGAAACCAAATGAAGAGCTGAGTATACCAGGTTAGAGAGCAAAGAAGTCATCACATAGAGACGCATATGTTCATCAATTTCAACCGTCGTAGGTTGAAAAGCACAATTTAATACAAACAGCAAAGAGAGTTCAACTTTGAATAAATACTCACAGCAAAGGCTGCGCAGCAAGCAAGGACGACGACGACAGTCTTCAACATCTTAAAGGCGGGACCAGAAAGTCGGTGTCTCGATGGACTGGACCAGGCCTTTTATACTCACGATGCCCTGTTCAGTCACGTGGTGCTGCGGTCTCCTCTCCCATGCGTGTTGCATTCTCATCGAGATAACATTGCGCTACGTATTTTCCAAGATATGAGTACAAGGACAGCAATGAGTGTGGGTAATCTGTGTCCTGTTCTTCGATCCGTAAACATCAAAAAAACAGTTTGCAGTTGCCTAAGAAAATTTCCCATCAATTCGTTCGTCAAAGAAGAGAGAAGTTAAACTCACAAGACTTTAGTTATCTGGAGCTTCAGGTGTGAGCGTTGGCTTCGGCACTGTTAATCCTATTGCAGGTATTGGGACTTGGGAGCACCCGAATTAGTTGGGACTATTGAAAGCCCCATTTCCTGTAGTAAGAGTAAGTTACAAGAAATCTCAAGGGTAACCGATTGAAGGTTAGCTCCTGAAGGTGAATTATCGGGTTGAAGCCATCTCTCCTGTCCCACGTTCCAGGAGAGTCAAGCCTATTTTGTCTAAATTTACTGGCTAATCGATGACGCAATGACTCACCGCAACCTGAGCCTTTTCACGCATAATGAATAGCAAGATTAACTCTTTACTTCTTAGTTTAATTCTGTCTTTTCTCATATTAAGATACTTCATGAAAGAAAGGCAAAATTCACACAGTGATGAGTTCATTTGCTGGAAGAACCTCGGTCCCTTGCCAAGAGCAGGAATGTCCAGCACTAGTTCCGTGTGCAGATTCAGTGTTCAAATGACGACGCTTACATAAGATTTTCTAAAGTATTACTTCCGCCAAGGAGATTATGTTTTTGTTAGTGTTAGTCTGTCGGTCCGTTGGTCTGTCTATGCAGCAACGTAACTCAAAAAAGATGTGGGCTGATTTCCATGAAATCTGTAGGAGCTGTTAGAGATAATAACAAATGATAAATAATAAATAGAAGGTCGAGAAATAAAAATTAACGTTTCGGGATAAAATTATCCCGAAACGTTTATTTTTATTTGTCGACCCTGTATGTATTGTTTGATAATTACCTTAGTAGATGATAAATAACTTCGATTAAAAACACATTGCGTTCACAAACACGCTTAGAAGTACAAAGTAGCCAAAGTTCAGACTAGTGATGAGGTCCAGCCACAAGTATGGGTGGCCACGCACAATGCGAATACATGGATACACGCTACACCCTGCAGACACGAATGGCATTGAGCAGCTCGTTCTCACACAAGAGCACAGGTAATAGACAAGCGAGTGAGAATAGTTCGCTACGATCGTACACTGGATTTGCCAGTGATTCAAGCTTACCCCTTAATGTCATGATGCCTGCGGCGCTAGCAACCCAAACCACTATAATAATAATAATAATTACCCCTTAATGTCACAAGGAAAACAGGATTAGGTTTTGACGACGATCAAAAAGAAAATTTAATTCTGGATTCAGGACCAATGATCAAAGAGAAAAGTTTATCCTGGATTCAGGACCTATTTGAATTTTTCGTGAGCACTGCGTTGCTCAGCGGAGACGTGTGGCCTCGGATCGAGTGCTTGTACAATTTCGTTAGCAACATTTTAAGATCATTATTTGGATCATTCCCGCGACCAGCAGGCAACTGCATTGCAGATACTTTGTTCACAAATTGATCAGCACTTTCCTGGTTTTGAAAAAGTGTCTGTATCTATGTTAGTCATAGCCAGCGTCTAGCTTCTTAACACCAAAAATTAAATAAACAGGAAAATGATCAGTGATGTCAGTATTTGCTACTCCGCATTGCTCGATACCATCAAAAGTAGTGTTGCTCCATACACCATCAATTAGAGAAAATTTATTTATTTTTTTTACGAATACCTTGGTAGGCAGAGCAGTTAATGGAAATAAATTATGAACAACAACAGTAGTTATAAATTCACGAATTAAGTTCAAATTCCAGGCGTTCAAAAAATCTTTGTTGAAGTCGCCGCATAAAACTACGGATTTATCCTTTGAAACCGCAGGTAAGAAAATGCCTTGCAAGTAATTAGTGAATTGAATAATGCTGTAAGCTGGAGAGGATAAAAACAGGCCAGAGTCAGAGTAGTTTGTCCGCAGTTTAATTTTAGAGTTAATTAGTACTTCACAAATCCCACAAGAGACAATTCATCAATTCGTGTGGCTGACCAATTCTTGCGAACATAAACAGATATGACTTAGCCCAATTATTGCGGTAGATGCTGTGCTGTACGCAACCATGAATACAAAAATTCCAGTTTATATCTTCATTTAGCCAAGTTTCTGTAATAGCGATTACATCGTATTTTGAGGCAGATTATGTAAAAAAAAAACCTAATTTAGCAAAGTAGCTCCGCATGCTTCGAATATTGAAAGAAATTATCGATACGGTGTTGGAAGCAAATTTACGTGCTGATATGTTATTGTAAGCAGTAAGAACACAAGGAGGATTAGGCACATTAGCTAAATCACATCCTGCCAATGAAAACCTATGGAGCTTCATTTGTTTCTGGAGCACTATAGCAGCATCAGAATACAGGCATGAAAGAGAGAGATTTTGAATACAACACTCCGAAAACACTGACACAGCTTTCTGCGAACCTTCCAGCATCATAAATATGGTTCCACTAAAGGTATACATAGATTTAACGGACCACCTTTTTTTTCTTTAACTGACGCAGCTCGAACAGCAAGTTAGATAGTAATTTTGTGAGAGACTCACTGGCGAACACTCCGTTTGGTTGCTTCAACTTGATTACCGTAGTACTCTATTCCTTATTACCTTTTTCAGTTATAACTGCATGGCACTAGTAACCACTATTTGCAGCCAGCTGCCACTAGTTACAAGTATTCATTATCAGATTGTATCAGTTACCACTTGTTACATTTACTGTAGTTACCCTCTTACTCCGAGGAACCGCTGATTACCATTGGCTATTAGTAGTTGCTACAAGTAAGATTAGTTACTACTAATAACCAATGGTCACCTTTAGTTCCTACTGTGCACCACCCATTACTGTAACTAGCAGCCACGGTAGCAGCATGCTTCAGTTCTCAGCTCTGACACCTTGTATTGCTCGCACGTTCGATGCCCAGCCAGGCGTCGAGGAACACGCAAGCAATGCGCGGAGGAAGCAAAAGCTGTCATTAATTTACCAACACTGTCGCTAAAACAGTCATTCCTTCCATTTTAAGTATGTGTCAGTACTGCAAAAAGTTAAAAATTGGTAAACTCGTAAAGTAGTTGAATCGTTTTACAGTATGCAATAACTAAATAGGATTAACAGACACTTAGATGTCCCACAACAACTGCTTCCTCTGCTCATTGACTGCTGATATTATTACCTCCGCCAAGGAGGTTATGTTTTCGTCGTGTTTGTCTGTCTGTCTGTCACCAGGATAACTCAAAAAGTTATGAACCAATTTGGATGAAATTTACAGGGATTGTTAGGTATGTTAGGAAGAACAGATGATTAACTTTTGGTGAAGATATGTCCATCCGTATGTTTGTTTGTCTCCGTCATTTTTCTAGATGCACTAACTCAAAAAGTTACGAATGGATTTTATTGAAATTAACATGAGTTGTTAGGTATATAACAAAAAGTAGATTACCAAATTTTGGTAATGGTCCGTTTGTTCGTTCGTTCGTATGTGACTGTTTTTAATTTTATGCTTGTTAGCACAATAACTCAAAAAATAATGAATGGATCTTTATGAAATTTATAGGAGTTGTTAGTAATGGTAAAAGACATAAATGATCAAATTTTGGTGGAGATCGGTTGGTTCGTTTGTATGTTTGACTCATATATGTCATAACGTTTGTTAACAGTATAACTCAAAAAGTTATGAACGGATCTTCAAAAATATTAAACAAGCTGTTATTAATATAAAGAGGCACAAATGATAAGATTTTGGAGTTTATGCAAAGAAAATGATGGTTTCAGAGCCAATTTGAATTTTTGCTACCGTTGGCTCACTTGGCGGAGGTATGCGCTCTCAGAGTGCTCTAGTTTGCTATTATTTTTCCTTTTTTCTTTAGAGTACTCTTCCGTAGTATGGATACGTGTTTTAGTATATAGCTCCAGGACATATATGCATCTTTCCCTGACGACAGCTGAAGCAAATTCATGCCGAAAGCTTGGGCTAATAAATCTCCGGTCTTGATGAAGTCATTACTACCTCCGCCAAGGAGGTTGTATTTTCATCGTGTTTGTCTCTCTGTCTGTCTGTCACCAAGATAACTCAAAACGTTATGAACCGATTTAGATGAAATTTACTGGGATTGTTAGGTATGTCAGGAGGAACAGATGATTAACTTTTGGTGAAGATATGTCTATCCGTTTGTTTGTTTGTTTGTCTCCCTCATTTTTCTCAATGCCATAACTCAAAAAGTATGGATGGATTTTTATGAAATTAACATGAGTTGCTAGGTATATAACAAAGAGTAAATGATAAAATTTTGTGAATGATCCGTTGGTTCGTTCGTTCGTTTGTAACTGTTTTTAATGTTATGCTTGTTAGCACAATAACTCAAAAAATAATGCATGGATCTTTATGAAACTTATAGGGGTTGTTAGTAATGTTGAAAGACACAAATGATTAAATTTTGGTGCAGATCGGTTCGTTCATTTCTTTGTTTGACTCATGTTTGTCATAACGTTTGTTAGCAGTATAACCCATAAGTTCTGAACGGATCTTCAAGAAAATTGCACAAGCTGTTTTTACTATCTAAAGGCACAACTGATTAGATTTTAGAATTAATACAAAGAAAATTATGGTTTCAGAGCCAATTTTAATTTTTTGCTACCGTTGCCTCGCTCTGGCGGAGGTATGCGCTCTCAGAGTGCTCTAGTTATCATGATGGAAACATTTGATGCAATTGTTAACGAAACCGGCGAAACGTGATTTTTCACGGGCAGTAGACAATTATTTCTTCTAACTAGCTGTTTTTCTCTGACGAAGCAGTTTTCTCTTCATAGGTCAAATTTGAGCACTTCAAATGAAGATATTTAAGATATTTAATATATTTACTAGTGGCCAGTGCCGTCATTATAAATGACGGCAAAAAATTAACAATTCACCAAAACCCCCGCCGTCTTTTGGGCTTCCTCATTTTTCCCCTATCTAATACTGAAGAAAAAGATTGCAAGGTACCCAACTTTTTTTTCGCCGAGGAAAAAGACTGCAAGGTACCCCACTTCTTCTTACATTTTGAAATCTGAATTTTCTCCTATCTTATTCCCATAGAGCGTGACAGGGAAGATATAAATATATAAATAAATAAAAACACAACGTGAATTATTATATAGTACTGATTTATAGGTTTTGTGTCACACTTTTAACGAAATAGATAGACAAAAAGTAGCTCTGGACTTCCTGGTTTCAACGGTGTATTTATCTGCTTGAAGAGTGGTGATCCTGCCAAGCTTCATAGAAAACTGATAGGTAGAAAATATACCAGGTTGCAGATGATGGCACTCGAACAGTAAATCTGAATTCCGGTCTTTCTTTGATTACGTTGAAGTCCACTCGATGTAGATGCATACGGTTTCTCTAAGCAATCCCTTCCATCGTGATGTGTACTCTCTTCTGAGATTTACTTCATCCAAATTTCAGCTGATACTCTTATTTTGTTAATTATTGAGGCAACTGGTAAGGTATTCTTGAGCCGTCAGCAGGCGCGTAAAAACCACGATGATTTCTCGGCAGCAAATTATTTTCTCCAATTATTTTGGGTTCTTCTTTCAACAAAACAAGTTTTCTTTCGAGGAAAAGATTTCCGGGTCCCAGTCATATGCTACCCTTGAGTATCTTGGATACAGAGCTCCGTATTTATTAGAAGCAATATCGACTGAGGGCAAAAAACGTCGTTTTATTTGTGTATCTCCGAAAGAAGCTGGGTGTTATTCAGCCTTGCACGCTTATCTGTATGGTTTCCTAATTCAAGTTGGCAGTTGTGCAGCATCCTACACAAGGAAGTTAATAAGAGCCTTACATGTCTACCCTAAATAGGTAATAACCTGAGAAATCATAAAGAACATGTCCCGTCAACACGCGGTACTACCCAGACAGCGAGCTCCTTTTTATAGTTGTAAGGCTCTGCCTTAATATCTTTACGATAATGCTACTGGCAACACATTACGGGTCTTCACAAATTCTTCGCTGTTATTATTGACAGCGCGGGCACTCTAGTGAATACATAAACACACGACGGTTATTCTTAGTGTTAGACTAGAGTGCCTAGCCGTCAAAAATTACGTCAAAAATTTTGTGATCGAGTTTTTTTTTATTGTTCTGGTTCTCAGTATAGGTTTTACTGTATTATAGGTCTTGTTCCTGCAGGCCTGGGGCCGGAAACTCAAACGCTCCCGTTACGCATCTCGCAAGTCATATCATAACTTTCTGCGATACCCTAAATTAGGACATCGAACCGACTCACGTAAATGCGAAACTCAACACAGAATATCGTGATCGTATCCATATCGTACAGTCTCTCTTCATTCTTGCAACTTTGAACTAGAGGGCGGAGGTTCTGCTCAAAGCAGCCAATCAAGTGTTACTCTCCTTCATCAGCTGACTTATGTTTACCTTTCAAAAGAGTTTTCGGCCATGGTTCAATAGAGTTGCGTAGCTCAGCCAGTTAGTTAGTGATGTTTTATACAGATAATATTCATTTTATTGCAATATCTAGCATATGGCGCAGCTGTGAGCGTGAATACAATCACAAGTTGCGTAGGCAAGCAGATTCAGGTCCACGCGACAATCACAAACGTTTGTGGTTGTTGCTCGGTAACTCGAACATCGTGTTATAAATCCCTCCAGATATAACGATATGTCCGAGAGTTAGCTAAAGGCACTTGCAGAGTAAACTGAAGTGATGGTAAACATTTTTACATCATTTCTTGACAATCTCAAAGCTGTGTTTACGAAAGTTTGACATAAGCCTAACGTTCTGACGAAAATATCGCGATACTCGTTCTTTTGAATAGGTAACATTGAATTTTGGTGCGCTTAAGAGTTTTTTTTTTTTGTTGTCATAGGGTATCTTTGCCTTCAAGCTAACGTTTATAGTAAAACCGTGTGATTATAATTTACAAGCTATGATCGTTCGTAGAGCGAAGTAGAGATTAGTTTGTTGACAGTGAGAACTTGTTTTGTTGACCGTGAGAGGGCGCTGAATAACGCCTCATGTCCACGTCGCGACTTTGCTCGCCAGTAGAACAATAATTTTGCTTGTGGTAGCGCATTTTTGGTCGTTCACTGAAACAGGCCTCAGCTGACACAGCAACTGCAAATTTTCCATCATTAGCTGCCTCGGTGCATTGCTCTCCATGAAATTTTTACCTACTTACGAGCGCCACATGGAAGATACGGCACCCCCGGAGCACCCCTAACTTGCGACATTGAGTACGGGAACCGTAAAATATGACAGGCGTTTGAGTTTGGCAAATTAGAGAACTGAGGGGCGTAACTTCGAGTTACGACAATAAGAATGAGTTACGGTATCGCAAATAGTTTTGAGTTTCTGGCCCCTGATCTTCCATTGGTAAAACGCAAGCTGCACAACCATGAGTTTTGCGATAGCAACATATCTCTCCTGCAAGATAAGGCGTGAATATCAGTTTGGAATTGATCAAGCGCTAAGCTGCACTAAGAAAATAATCGTTCAGTCAAAATAATTCTCTGGAAATGCCCAGGGCTCACCGTATTGTGGATACCAACTGATAGTAGAGGTCAAGCGTCGAAATTTGGCTGCGATGTAAATTCAATACAAAAAGACGTCTGTTAAGCGTGAAGATTCAACTACTACGGTCTCGTTCAGTAATGAAAGCGGAGATCCAAAGGCTGGGGATCCAGAGACCGGAGATCCAGAGCTATATATGTCACCGGTACTCCAAGCGCTGAAATTGTATGGTATCTCAACTTGTTCTTGAATTTTCTCCTATTAAACTCTTAACTGCGTGACGGAGAGACGGACCAACATTGGAGTACGCAAGGGAGCAAGCGACCAACAACGGTGCTTTATTATATAGTGGATTAGTGGTGGTGCTTATTAACATTGTTTTGAGTGCAGACGTCGGCTAAGCCTTACAGTATCAGAACTGCTGCAACACTAATTTGCATTACTTGCTGAGAAAACTAGATGAAAGATTATGATGTAATCACAAACGCTGCTAGGGATTTTGTATGTAATCGATAGGCAGGGTTAGCTTGATGATTCGGAAAGACTGTACTTTTCCGCTCCTACATCACATTCCAGGTTCAAATAAAAAATTAAATTTATTGCATCCATTTTTTTTTGTTCTCAAAAAATTCCGCGAAGGACGACGGTAGTGTCTTATTTGCTTCTTTGGATGGTTCGTTTCTCCGTCACGCTCTTGAAGGTTTAGATAGGAGAAAATTCATGCACGGAATAACAATACATTTGAGTTACTATGAAACTTTAGTCCTCAATTATGATGATAAATATAGTTTTTGAAATATAGGCTTCAAAGCCGCAATACAGTATTTTCTGAAGCCCTCTTCGTTTTGAAAAGTAGCTCGGTACTATTTGTATCAAACCAATTTGAATGAAGAAGAGAGATTCCATGGTTTTTGATGCATTGACAGTTGTCACGTGGGGCTTTTCACTGCTTGTCTTCTGAAGAATGTGCTTTTCATCTGTATAATAATTCTGCTAGTTAGTACGATCGTGACGCTTTCATCAGTATTTCATCAGTATCAGTATCAGTCACGGCCACCTTCGAGGCATCCTTGATACGACCTGGCAATGAATCAATAGGAGAAGGAATCACGTTCAAATTTAAGCTGCTACTGAGTGCAGGTCTAAGGTAGAAGATTCCCTCCCTGACTTGAACTTTTTTTTTTTGCCCTTCGTTTGCACGATACGACGGCTCTGAGTGCATCATATTTCCACATCGTAGAATTCCCAACAGAGTTCTTCAGTATTAGATAGGGGAAAATTAGGATGATACGGGTCTGAAATATCACTGAAGAACAGAACTTTTGTTGTGTGGAAGTTCTACAGACTTCTTCTTTTGAGCGTGGTATTGACGAAAGGCTGTACCTCTCATAGTTTTTATCCAGTCGCGCATGAGCTTCTTTGCATAATTTTTTAGCTGAATATCATCGAAGCAGTTGAAACTCAACGCCGAGCAGAGGCTAAAGGTTTTCTATTCTTCTTGCAGCCAAATTTCGATTCTGAAGGTTCAACCACCTGCTGGTGTCCAAGATGCAGTCAGCACTGAGCATTTCCGGCGAATGCATTGGCTGAACTATGTTTCTTTTTTTGGTGGAACTTGACTTTAGAGCAATTCAAAAGAAATCTTCGGGCTTTTTTGGCAGGAGGGAAATTTTGTTCTCGCAAACTCATGACGGCACAACATTCGTTGCTGTAATGGGAGCTCAAGCCTATGGCTATGATGCATAAGTTTTGCAAAAAAAAANGAACCGGTCAGCAATTAGCGAGGCTAGGCCACCGAAGTGACCGGGGACCCATTGAGTCAAAAGTGAAGTGAAAGGCAGTTAGGTTGGAGATAAGGAGTTGAGGTTGAAGAGAGGGTAAGGGCAGAGCTAAGTTAGGTGAGACCAGAATCGGTTGGGAGCAAAGGGTGCCTTGTGTGGCCGGAACGTGCGGTGCAGCGGTGGCAGCTCAATTAGTTGTTGCAGTTGCATAGTGCGTTCTACCCGCCCCTGAACTCCAAATCGCACCACCTGACCAACGATTTTCCTATTGCATCAGTATTAGTCACGGCCACCTTCGAGGCATCCTTGATACGACCTGGCAATGAATCAATAGGAGAAGGAATCACGTTCAAATTTAAGCTGCTACTGACTGCAGGTCTAAGCTAGAAGATTCCCTCCCTGACTTGAACCTTTTTTTTTTTTTTGCCCTTCGTATGCACGATACGACGGCTCTGAGTGCATCATATTTCCACATCATAGAATTCCCAACAGAGTTCTTCAGTATTAGATAGGGGAAAATTAGGATGATACGGGTCTGAAATATCACTGAAGAACAGAGCTTTTGTTGTATGGAAGTTCTACTTAATGCGTCTGGTTCTTGTATTCTTCTTCTTTTGAGCGTGGTATTGACGAAAGGCTGTACCTCTCATAGTTTTTTTTTTCCTGTCGCGCATGAGCTTCTTTGCATAATTTTTTAGCTGAATATCATCGAAGCAGTTGCAACTCAACGCGAGCAGAGGCTAAATGTTTTCTATTCTTTTTGCAGCCAAATTTCGATTCTGAAGGTTCAACCAACTGCTGGTGTCCAAGATACAGTCAGCACTGAGCATTTCCGGTGAGTTCTTTGGCTTAACTATGTTTTTTTCGTGGAACTTGACTTTCGAGCGATTCAAAAGAAATCTTCGGGCTTTTTTGGCAGGAGGGAAATTTTGTTCTCGCAAACTCATGACGGCACAACATTCGTTGCTGTAATGGGAGCTCAAGCCTATGGCTATGATGCATAAGTTTTGCAAAAAAAAAGTACTGCAAGAAAGAGCAATAAAAACTTCATTACGAAATTATTGCAGTCATCTTTGATGGCTGAGCGGTCGAGTTTGCATGCATGAAATACATCGTTTAATTCACGACTAATGTCATTCATCTCAACGCGTTCACTCATCCGAATGTTTTGTAGCGTCGTTAACAGCACAACTTTGCGTACACTACAAAAATTTTAAAAATGTAAACCGTCAAACTTCTTTTTTCTGCAAGTATCATGAGGCAAGTTAGTGTAATCTCTTCAACTTTCGAGCGAAATAAAACTAAAAAAAAAGACAGTGCACTTTTACGCTATTTCTAGGGCAAAGAAACACATTCAGACGAGTGATTGAGTGAAAGCGTTGACATGAATGACTTGTGAACTCGTCCTAAAGGTGAATACAAGAATCGAAGTCACCACCATCACTCAGACTGAATACTGTCGGAGAATAAGCGATCTCTCTCATAGCTAGAATGAATTTATTGATTACAGAACTGGAGACATTCATCTACGGATCGATGGCGATGCCGGTGTTGGTCTCGATCCACTCGAGGTAGTGGGTGACGCGGGTGAAGACATCTGGGTAGCCGCTCTCACAGCCCGCGGCAGACTCGAATGAAGCGATGGCCCCGGCGTAAGTCACCCCGTCCTCCACATAGTTGAGCGGGTCCCCGATGTCACCCTGGAGAGAAAAAGAACAACAACGACTTCATTTAAAGAATACAAGGTTGATTCCCAGCGAGAGGGGCGTTCTCCTCTCTTCTTGTCTTAGGAAGATTGACGATTTTTTCAAATTGTGACCAAAATTTTACAAGTCAAAAATAATATTATATTGGATGATTTAGCTCCGACATACCCAACCTTGGAAAGAACTCATTTAGCAAAGAAAATGGTACTTTGAAGCTTGAAAAGAAACTGTTTATGCCCATGTGCTTGAAAATAAATCAGTAAAATTTCCATACATTCCTGAGGGAGACCCAAGCGTCTCTCCCCGCCCCCTTGCTGGGGTGTCGCGCAGTTGCTAAAGACATAGAAATGGTAATAATGTCATCTTATTCGTGTGATATTGCAAAAATGCTGATGAAGAATAAATAAATGTCAGCTTGATAAAATTGCCATGTAAAATCGTCATTGATTGCAAGAGCGAAAATAAGATCGCTGTCAAACGTGACATGAAGATAATCTGAATTTGCGATGCGCTCTCCTGCTTTCTCTAAAGCTCAGGAAAACACGTCTTTTGACATCGGTAACATTGTTAAGCATACTTTCTGATCATTAATATGCACAGAGTGAATGCTCTGCAACACTTCAATAGGCACGTTACGTACAGAGACTACCACCAACCACTTCAAAATCTGGAAGAGTCCAGAAAATTATACTATTTCAACTGATATTAGGTGGAACAGAAATGATATGCAACTGGTTATTAACATGGTCGAGATGCATTAAATGAAAATATTTTCAAAATGGCATAATTCCATTTATTTTAAAGATAACAATTGGCCGGGGCTCCCTTTCAATAAGAATGTAGAGCAATATAATTCAAATTAATCAAAATTTTCATAAGTTTGCAAAAGGAAATTATCACCCTACTGTTAAAGTTTTGTTTTAAAATGGAACTCATTTGATTTTTATAATACGTCTATCTAACATGCAGTCATTTTTGGATGATACTTCAAATGGTACCCTAACAGAGTTCTGAACCGGTCCAGCTCCTAAGCTCGTAGAGAAGCTTCTGGAGCAGCCGAGAAGTTTGGTAGGGCATCAAACGCTTTGCAACACTCACAATGCAAGTTCCTGCCCCACTAGTGGTGTCGATGCAGAGGACGTCGGCAGTTACTGAAGGGTAGTAGTACGTCTCACACCGGTCGGTGTCCCCGACGATTGCGTTTCCTTCGACGAGCACGTCACTCATGAAGTCGTCATCTGTGGTGGTTTGGCAGCTGTATCAATACATTCCTTCACTCATAATGCAGCACCCACATACTACGATATATAGTCAGAACAATGATCTTGTTGGTGTCGTCGATGAGGACAGTTTGTTGACGGAGCACGTCAACTAACTATAACGCATAAGGTAGAGAGGTAGAGGCAATCTATGGGAAACTAGGAACAGAGATGTGGACAGTGGATGGCGATTTCAGTGAAAACGTCACAGATTGAGTCGTGCACGATTACTCGAATAATACGTACTTTTTCCATGAGCATAGAAATTAAATGCAGACTGTAACAATTTAGCAGGAAATTTTGCAACTGGCGTTTAGTTCACATCTTTAGCCTATTCATTGGAGGTGGCATAGATTACACTAGGTATGCATCGATCTCCCTTTTCGAATATGACTGTATCTACCCTTTTCTTCACATTTTAGCTATCTTATGTCCCAATAAAATCAAACCCAGATACTAGAAATTTTATGTTACTCACACATGGTATCTCTACATCAAAACAGAAAAACTTTATTATTATGACAAACTAACGATTTTTTTTGTGTGCTCACCGTACGACGTGCGTCCTCAGCCGGTGAGGGTGAGCTGGTCTCCGTCTACGAGGTCAGGTGTACTGTACCCAGGCAGACATATGGGACGAATTTCAGCTGCGTATGAAGAAAATTATTGCTTGCAAATTGCGCAGGTATATTCATAGAAATAGATTTTGCTTNGTCGGTGTCCCCGACGATTGCGTTTCCTTCGACGAGCACGTCACTGATGGAGTCGTCATCTGTAGTGGTTTGGCAGCTGTATCAATATGTTGCGCGCGTTTGGTGGATTTGCGCGATCGATCGATCGCGCAAATCCACCAAACGCGCCCAACAAATACATTCCTTCACTCATAATGCAGCACCCACATACTACGATATATAGTCAGAGAAATGATCTTGTTGGTGTCGTCGATGAGGACAGTTTGTTGACGGAGCACGTCAACTAACTGTAACGCATAAGGTAGAGAGGTAGAGGCAATCTATGGGAAACTCTAGGAACAGAGATGTGGACAGTGGATGGTGATTTCAGTGAAAACGTCACAGATTGAGTCGTGCACGATCACTCGAATAATACGTACTTTTTCCATGAGCATAGAAATTAGATGTAGACTGTAACAATTTAGCAGAAAATTTTGCAACTGGTGTTGAGTTCACATCTTTAGCCTATTTATTGGAGGTGGCATAGATTACACTAGGTATGCATCGATCTCCCTTTTCGACTATGACTGTATCTACCCTTTTCTTTAGCCTATTTATTTAGCCTTTTAGCCTATTTTAGCCTTTTAGCCTATTTATTGGAGGTGGCATAGATTACACTAGGTATGCATCTATCTCCCTTTTCGAATATGACTGTATCTACCCTTTTCTTCACATTGCAGCTATCTTATATCCCAATGACATCAAACCCAGATACTAGCAATGTTATGTTACTCACACATGGTATCTCTACATCAAAACAGAAAAACTTTATTATTATGACAAACTATCGATTTTTTTTTTTTTGTGCTCACCGTCCGACGTGCGTCCCCAGCCGGTGAGGGTGAGCTGGTCTCCGTCTACGAGGTCAGGTGTACTGTACCCAGGCAGACATATGGGACGAATTTCAGCTGCGTAGAAAGAAAATTATACTTGCAAATTGCGCAGATATTTTCATATAGATTTTGCTTTCAAAAATGGAATTTACTTTAAAAAATAGATTTTCTTTTCGAGTCTGAAAGTTTCGTGACAATTCAAACGGTGCTACTCGTGTGATACTCCGTCTAGGGTTAACCTATCACTTCATTATCCTGCTCACTTTATCAATATCGTTCTCTGTCAACACAAACATAGTATACAGACAGTCCCTTTACGGTTATATAATTATTAACCGTCTCACCACGTTGAACACAAATGCAAAAATATCATGGCAATTGAAATGTGACAAATTTTAATATGACTCTAAATGAAAATTACATTGTGGACTTCGTGACAGCTAAAGTGGGACTGTTGGGAGTACCGCAAGCTGGTCGAGCACTGCAGTGTTCCAAGGCTCACACTGTTACCTAGACATCCTCGCTTTCGCTTCCCTATAGTGAGTTGCAGCTGGTCGCATCGCTACAACAGACTTTCGACCTATTGCTGAGGGTCAATCGAAAACGTCTGACTACCTTCAGTGACCGTCACCACCACAGTCGTGACTGTACATGTACTCACCACCACCACCTTATTTCTAACTGTACATGTACTCAGCACCACCACCTTATTTCTAACTGTACATGTACTCAGCACCACCACCACCTTATTTCTAACTGTATATGTACTCAGCACCACAGTCATGACTGAAACTTACATGTACTCAGGGCCACAGTCGTTACTGTACCTTGCATGTACTCAGCACCACAGTCGCGACTGTAACTTACGTGTACTCACCACCCACACATCAGTTGTAACGGTACATATGCTTGCAACCAGAGTCTTGACTGCACTTGTATTCACCAACACCTCTCTTGTAACTGTACCTACAAATACTCGCCACCACAGTCGTGACTGTACATATACTGTATACTCACGGGTCCACGCGAGCGGCTCCGGCAGGCGGATGAGAGCCACGTCGTTATACAGAAACAGAGAGTCGAACTCCTCGTGGATGAGGAAGTCGGTGGATACGACGGTCACCTGACTCGGCTCCTCTTCACTGATGTTGTGCGCGCCGGCCACCACTTCCACCCCAAGCGCGCTGTGTAGAAAATGCAAACAGTACCGTGAACCTGCACCATCAGGCGTCGTCTAACATGGGCGTTTGCGGACCTTCGGCCCAGCCAAAGCAGCAGAAAAGGCCGCTGTGAGCAGGAAATTCGGACCTGCGAGTATCGACATTTTCGGCTGGGCTGTGGGGCCGGAGGCTGGGTGGAGGGTTCCCACACCCTGTGCTCACCCGGTAGTGCTCTTTGCAGTGATTTTCATCTATTTATTATTTTTACGCAATGATAAAGCACCTGAGGGTCAGAAGCGGACAGCTGCGGCCAACTGTGACCACCTGTTTGGCCAAGCACAGGAGTTGACTAAGAGCGCAGGCCGTCGACCTTTAGCGCTTAATTCTGTGGCATTGCCAGCACTTTCCGCAGATGACCACCAGTCCTCAGGGCTGTCGGAGGCCACATTTAAACTGCACAAGAGCGCAGTGAGAGAAAGGATCGCGAAGACATTGTTCCTCCTCGTTAGAGACCGGCTTGATATCTGAACACTGGGTAAATCGCACTGTATTGATTACAGACGTCGATAATTCTCATCGATTCACACTCTGCAATCGAATCGTTGTAGGTACAGCACTTAATTCTAACTTGTGTTGCAGCTGGTAATAACCAACCGACTATGCTTGAGACGGTAAAAAAAATAATCCTATTTGCTTAGGCGCAATCGGTTTGTAAGTACAGCTCAAAGCTCAGTGCAGAGGTGAGATGATTCCAAGCTTAGAAGACGAACGAAGACGCCCCTCTTATTGTCTGTCATGTACGCTTCAGTGCAAATGACCTCTTACCTGCCCAGCAGTAGGCAGCGGTCAGGACCCACTCCTCACTAATAATAATAATAATCTAATTTCAATTATTCTGACAATAATTATAAGCTCTCACCCGTCCACGCAGTGGGCAGCGGTCAGGACCCACTCCTCATTGATAATAACTCCAGCACAGAAGTAGCCGTCAAAGAAAAGGCCTGCCATCCAGGGGTAGGCGTGAGGGACAGCCTCCTCACCACCAACAACGCGACTTTCCGAGGGCACGGGGCCACAGCCCTCAACTGGCGGGAGTGACAGACTTAAATTCCGTACAATACATCATCTTCAAGCTTGAAACAGTTACAGGCTCACCTGAAGCAGCAATGAAGCTCTTCTTTTGGTTCAACTTTGCCATTAAAAGTTTTGGGAGAATGGGCGTCCACGCATTACAATTTCAGCACTTATGAGGCTGATAGGCTGATCAATAGGCTAATACTGAAATTTAAAGTTCTATCGGAAACTGCGCTATTTTTTCATTGCTGGAAACATTTTTTTCATTGCTGGAAATATTTTTTTCATTGCTGGAAATATTTTTTTCATTGCTGGAAACATTTTTTTTAAGAATTAGGCGTGCCACATAAGTATAAGACCCTTAAGCACTAATAAGCAGACTATGCACTCACCAGCCTTAGTTCCAGGGATGCGAACATTGCGTTTGTAGGTCTCCATGACCTTCTTGTAAGGGAGTCCTTCGGTGTTAGGAGTGACGGTGGCATGTCGAGGCTTCCAGCGCCACTCAACCCCAGCGGCGGGGTTGGCAGCCTGCTTACACAGCACAATTTGCATGTAAACTATTCACAATGGAAACATTTCTCTAGACGCAGTGTACTTTTTATTGTGATAAAATGATTATAGTTCCCATTCGTTTATAGCAACTCGACTATCAATCCGTTAACTTAACCCGCGCCTGCTTAATGGCTGCTACAAAAGCCAAAATCATCTACAAAATAGCAGCCATTATGCCGGCGTTGGTTAATAAAGCAGCTAAAAAGCTACTAAAGCTCTTTTAACGGGCAGGAAACAGACTTAAAGGATCACCAGAGGAGCATGTACTTTACTTCAATTGTACTTGAAATGACGTCATTATGGACGAAAGAGCTTTTAGCGCTCACTGTTCATTTCACGTGCACATTATTACCTCCTCCTAGGAGGTTATGTGTTTGTCGAGTTTGTCTGCCTGTCTCTCTGTCACCAAGATAAGTTAAAAAGTTATGGACGGATCTTTACGAAATTTATGGGGATTGTTAGACACGTTATGAGTAAAAACTGATTACCTTTGGGTGAATATCCGTTCAAGCATTTGTTTGTCTTCTTCTTATTTTTAGTACCATAACTCAAAAAGTTATGAACTGTTTTTTATAAAATTTGCATGAGCTATTAGGTATATCACAAAAAGTAAATGACCAACTTTTTGAGATGATCTGTTCATTCGTTTGTCTCTCTGCCTATATTTGTTTTTATGTATGTTAGTAAACCAGCTGAAAAAGTTATGAACGGACGTCATGAAATTTAAATGAGTTGCTATGCATATCACGAAGCGTAAATAATCAAATTTTTGTAATGACCCGCTGATCTGTTTGTGTGTTCGACTAATGTTTGTCACAATGTTTGTCTGCAACATAACTCGAAAAGTTATTGACGGATCTTCAAGAAAATGACAGAAACTGTTATTACTGTCAAAAAACACAAATGACAATATTTTGAAGCTGATAACAACATTCGCTAACGTTGCTTTACCTGGCGAAGGCATGCGCTCTCAGAGCGCTCTAATTAATCATATATTGATATCAAAATTCAATCTGCATGGATGTTTCAACGTGTAGTAATATTACTGCAGCACGGCCAGTTATTATGAGGTAAGCATAAATGATACTGTAAAGAATACGCACATGAGTGATAAATGAGCGACCCAATTTTTTCCTGGTTCAAGAACACGTCGTTTGCAGTTTATGGTTTCTCTTCATATACTTGGCAGGCTGTCGCGTACGTTACAATGACTCTCATCACAATAACAGCCTTTTCTCACTAACAATTCAGCCGGTCTGTCAGCTAATCCGTTAACTGCGGTGTAAAGAAAACTTCAATACGGATAACTATAATTTTTCAAAGTTCGAATAAAAATAATTTTTTGAGCAAAATCAAGCACGGTGTAACATAAAATCATTGGCAAACACGCACTCTTCTAGCTGATACGGAAAACTGTAGACTTGTGTGATTTGAGCACTCTTGTTCTCTGATTCGAAATTAAACAAATAAATTAATTCTAAGCATCTTATTTAATGAATTGTGACTGTAATGAAATGTAGAAAAATTCTTTAGTTGACAGTTCGAATATTACTTTACGCTAAGTTATGTCACATTCGACCAAACGTACATTTTTAGAATATAATTTTCTTCTTCCTGACAATACAAAAACAACAATATGTCTTAAGGAATACTTACAGCAAATACTGCGCAGCAAGCAAGAATGATGATACTGGCCTTATGCATCTCCGTCGAAGGAAAATTAATAGTATAAGAAGTGTTCGGGGATGTTTCTTATATTGACTGCACTTCTTCTGTGCATGTGGTCGTCTGGATCTGTTTCTCATGCATTTTGCGCTCTCGTGAGAAAAATTTCGCGATGCCAGCGTAATGCACGCAATGATTGATTGATTGTGGGAACTGCCAGCAATCTGATGTCATTGGCTTGGGTACACAGTCCTGTTGCCTTAACGGCATATTACCTTCGCAGTTAGCTCGCCAACAGGCGAAGTGAATATGGATACATTGTTGATGTTTCTGCCTAATATATCTTTTTCAATTTCTTTTATAACAATACATCTTGACGATTACTTTTAATACAATACAAAGCTAAAACGTAAAATATATCAACGATCTGAGCCCTCTAAATTGGTTGTCGGTCAGACCTAAAGAGTCAGAGTTGAGCAGCAACTTTTTTTCATTTCCAGTTCTAGAGCACTCTGGGAGCGCATACCTCCGCCAAGCGAGGCAAAGGTAGCAAATTATTCAAATTGGCTCTGGAACCATAATTTTATTTGTAGAAGCTCAAAAATCTAATCATTTATGTCTTTTGGTAGTAATAACAGCTTGTGCAATTTTCTTGAAGATCTGTTCATAACTTTTTGAGCTATACTGCTAACAAGCGTTATGACAAACATGAGTCAAACATATAAACGAACAAACCGATCTGTACCAACCAAAATTAAATCATTTATGCCTCTCAACATTACAAACATTCCCTATAAATTTTATGAAGATCCATTCATTATTTTTTGAGTTATTGTGCTAATAATCATAAAAGTAAAAACACTGACAAACGAACGAACAAACGGATCATTACCAAAATTCGGTCATTTATTTTTTGTTATATACCTAACAACTCGTGTTTATTTCATAAAAATCCATCCATAACTTTTTGAGTTATGGCATTGAGAAAAACGAGGCAGACAAACATACAAACAAACAAACAAACGGATGTATATATCTTCACCAAAAGATAACCATCTGTTCCTCCTAACATACCTAACAATCCCTGTAAATATCATCCAAATAGGTTCAGAACTTTTTGAGTTACCTTGGTTACAGACAGACAAACAAACAAACAAACAAACAGACAGACAGATAAACAGACAAACACGACGAAAACATAACCTTCTTGGCGGAGGTAATTACCCATCGTACAAAGGTATGGTAGCTTATATGACCAACAGCCATTTGAGTCATTATAGTAATGAAATCCAAATAGGCCGGAGAAATTGTTTGTACAGAGCCGTAATTTAATCCTTGAATTGCCAGAGGAGGTGGCTGTCATCGCACGAGCAGTTAGAAGCGATTTTCCCGAGTGGCTCTTCTCGGCGATATGGTTCCTAAAATTGAATCCTCGATCTAGAGTCACTCCCAAAACTTTGGGTGAAGGCACAATCGGTATGGGCTTGCTGTTCAGAGTAACACGTAGCTGTAGCCTGTAGGCAATATTCTTGGTTGTAGGGTGTAGCAAGTGCAAGGAGGAATTGTTGCCGGATACTTTTATCCAGTTTTGCCTCAGCCACCGCTCCAGACCGTGCCGATAAGGTTGGAGCAGTTTGATTGTCCCGTCAAGTATGGGGGGGGGTGGCTGGGAAATAACTGTGAAGTCGTCCGCGTTGCATGCAGTAGGGACTTGCGAAGTGAGGGAGTGGAAGGTCATGCATAGAGAAGTTGGTTGAAAAGGGAGGGGATAGGATAGTGCCTTGTCAGACTCCGGTTCCTGCCGGGAAGGTTTAAAAGGAAACTATAGCTAGCCACTTGTAAGGAGTGACGTTCGTGTAGTGATATTATAGTGCGAGTTCACCTCTAGTCCTCTACACTGGACAGGTTGTAAGCGAAGCATCGTCGGATATCGCATTCTTTGGTATAGATTTGTTTAGATGGCATATGATAAGCATATAACAGGAACATTTGGTGAGTTGCAGTGTCTGTAGTCTGCAATCGCCAAGACGCTTCGCAGGGGACCGCTGAAGCGCAGCACCTCCCGATGATCTAGTGACACTGAATGGGGCTCTTTGCGGCACTGCAATATCCGCTGTGGTTGTTTTTGTACCGGTAACAAAATTTATTAGGGGAATGTGGGGCATTCTTGACTGGAGCCAAGCTTTTACGTACACAAGCAGAGTTTTGGACGGTCATATGGTATCCAGGGAGACTACTCACGATGAATCGGGGCATGGCTTTCGGGTCGGCAGCAGCGACTGAAGCTTGAAGGACAAACGAGCGACTGGGCGTACGTATCATCAGGGGTTCCACAAGGAAGCGTACTTGGCCCACTTCTGTTCTCAATTTACATCAATGATCTCGATCTTAACACCCGTAGCAAAATCAGTAAATTTGCGGATAATACCTACAAAACTATGTCATCCTGCCACGAAAAGAGCCGAGCTCCAACAAGACATTGACCACCTCATGGAATGGAGCGCAACGGGGCAGATGAGTTTTAATGTCGACAAATGCTCAGTAATGCACGTAGGGATCGTGAACCCTTCAACTCCATTGAAAATGAATGCCACGGAATTGGCTCCTGTCACCCAACAACGAGAGTTGAGAATCACTAATACAAACAAACTGCAACACAGTCAGCAAGTTGACAAAAATGTGAAAATGGTAAGCAGAGTACTCGGATTCATCACCAGAACTTCTGAATACAAGTCCAAGGACATCGTCGTTCCCCTGTACAAGGCATTAGAGCGGCCACACTTAGAATTTGCTGTTCAATTCTGGTCGCCACATCTGTGCAAAGATATGGATAACATGGAAAGAGTCCAACGCAGAGCAACGAAATTGATGCCTCAGCTGCGAAACAAGCCGTATGAATGTCGCCTAAAGGAACTGGGTCTGATCTCTCTCGAGCAAAGACGACTCAGAGGCAACCAATAGAAACATTCAAGCATTTGAATGGCTTCAACGACGTACCTACAACGGGACTCTTTGAAAGAGACCTCAATGATCGCTTGCGAAACAACGGTCAAACACTCAAGCACAAAGCTCGAAGAACGACCTAAAGTCAGCAGTTCTTTCCGTATTTCATAGTCAGCATTTGGAATAGACTCCCTTCCGACGTTGTTAGTGCGGAATCAGTCCACGCGTTTAAAAATCGTCTTGACATACATTGGAAGAGACATCCCCCACAGCTAAGGATTCCTCGATCCTCCAGGAGTCGCACCCTCTTAACGGCTAAAGCCTCCGAAGCTTCCTAAATCCGTCTTCTTCTCTCTTCCGCTCCAACTACACTGTCTGACATCTTTAACTCCGCATATCAGGGGCTATTGATCATGATTGCGTTCATTCATGATCGTCTCTTTTGCTGAGACTGTTCTCCTTCCTCTTTTTTTCTTCTCTTTTCCCCAATCTTTTATATCCTACTAACATAATGGCAATAGCTCATAGAGGGCCGGGCGTAAGTTTCGGTGTCTCTTTGAGAATGGCCCTGTTGGTTCGTCTACTGCCGCCTATCTAATCTAATCATTCGTCAAAAGTCTGTTAGTATATGCAAAGTAAATAACAGACGAGAACTTGGGGCATTCCAACATCTGCAAGCTAGTTCTATTCTCACCAAATGAGACATGACAGGGCTTCCCAGCCTCACATCGGAGCAGATAAGACTGCAATATGTACAACTCTCTGGGAAACTACCATCAGCACACTCACCTGATAAGATTACGTATTCTTGCTAGTTCCAAGTGCAATGTTGCCTTCGTTAATTGAACAATTTGTTATTAGATCAAATCGTTATACGAGCCGAAAACCTCAGTTGATTGGAAAAATTGGCTGCATGTTGATTGAATAATTTCGGAATCCCGAGGATAAATGGTGTCTTTTTAAAACGCTCATGTAAAAATTGCATCATGCGTTCGTTTTTGGAACTTAACATTCCAAAGTAATGCGATTTCGGTATACAAATGTTAACAAACAAAAAAAAAAAAAAAAAAAGACGCGAACATCATAGAAGTAGTAACTTCAGTATATCAAGAACATTACTTTTTTTAAATTCTGGGAAAAAACTAGAATTGGAGGCAACAATGGTTAGTAGTGATTGTGCCGAAAATCAAAATGTCCAAAGACCAATTGCAATATTTAAGATGCGCAGTGGACAAAACAAACTGTCTAAAAAATATTCTAATGGACAAAATGCTCAATGTAAAATGTTCAAAAGAAAGTAGCCGGACCACACACAGTACAAAGGGTCAAGCTCATATCGGGAACAGGTGAAATGGTAAAAAACAATCAGAATCCTATTATTTTAATTTTACATGTGGCTGAGCAAAGTCAAGTTCTACCTCCAACGGATAAGCGAACATATAATTAAATTCCCGCTGCGCATCCTGCATACGCTATGATAGATCTTCAGTACATCGAAATTTTTGTAGTGAAGCGATGACTGCTTGGTCAAAGGAAACAAGCAAGCTGAAAAAAGCTGCTGCGCTACTGTATCTTAAAAATAGCTTCTCCTTTACTTCGTCGATCATATACTTAATTTGTGCGTTAATAACTGAGATGAATATAGTTTCAATGCAAGGAGAAGGTAATAAAATCATACTTTATGACAGCCCTAAGAGAATTTGTAAATATCCTTATTGTTTGAATTTCACCAACGTTGGTCGAGCAATAAATGCATCCTTGCAATTAAAAGAATAAGAATTCCAACTGTGGCCATCTTCTGCAACCTGGTCTAATTTTTTATTACCACTCTTCATCAAAGCACGATTTAGTTTTAAAGTCTGCTACCTAGCTGGCCTATTTTTTTCCTACTTTGTTAAGAGCATGACACGAAACTTACAATTATATAGACATATGAGTCAAATAATATAAAACATATAAATACACAACGGTGTTTATGTTATTGTTTTAATTTTACTTTCGTCTCATGACTGTCTCCTCACGTCACAGAAAATGTGTAACGTCACGGCTCGTCACAGCCTATCAGCGAAGTCAACCGTCTTCGTGTGTATAATATACGGATCGTTGGTTGGCTTCGACTAGTAGTGACGTCAACTATTTGCTTGGTATGCGACGAAATACCTTGATGTTTGGTCAGCTATGGAAGTTCTCACCGCCCAGCTGTGCAAAGTTATAAACAACACAAATATTTGTTATTGCTCGTGTTATCGTATCCCGGGTTACAGTTACCATTTTTCAGGCTACGGTAGCCCAACTAGCATGGCTGCACAATGTACCGTAGTTCAGTATAGGTTGCCATTACAACACGCCTCTGACCTCAGCAACCCTAACTCAGTCTAACGTCACCTAACCTAAACCAAATCTTTGCCTAATCTGCCTGTTCTTACTAACCAAAGCTAAGCTAATCTAATCTGCTTTAATAGGGAGAAATATGCTATTTATTATTTGTATATTAGTTGGCATACAAAAATGCGGTGCGCAGGCCGAAATAAGAACTCATTGACAGACCAAAAGAGCAGTTAATTCAACTATCTTGGCAACCGAACTGTTCCAGTATTGAGCATTTTTTCTGGGAACATTTTGTCTTTTCTATTGTGAAAAAAGGCTCAATTGGAACTGGGATATTTCAGGATTGATTTTTCTTTCAAACGTTCAAGATGTTAGTTATTGTGTGTACCATTTCGAAATACTTTACGACATTTTGGACACTCAACTATGTCAAAACAGAATATTATGGAAATTGGGTTCTTTCGACACTGAACATGTTCCGAGAATCCATTTCTGTTGTAAAACAGGCAGTAATTTGCCCAGAAGGCTTTTTCTAGAATCATTGCCCATAATATTTCTAATAGTAGTTACAGTATACCGCACTGCTTTAAAAATTAACTGACAAAACTATAGGAAAAAGTAGTAACAGTTTGCTGAGAGCATCGTTTTTCTAACTTAGGTTAAATGTAACTTCTCCTGCAACAATATCCGAACAAGCTTATATAACTGAACTCATGGTAAAAGAATTTGAGGCCTCTATAGGGACAATATTAATGTTTTTATTGTAGTTTCAATTAAAGGAAACTTGCGGAGACACTTCGGTAAACAAGGTGCCTGTAGTGCCCATTTATCTCCAGCAGTTTTCTTTAAAAATACATAAAAATATAAGTATTGTACGTAGAGCTTGAAATATTAACTGCACACATATTTTATGTGATCTTTCAAGGACTATACTGAAATTCAACGCATCATCTTTAATAACGATTTTCGTTATTTTAAAGTTTATTTGCGGACAACTTATTATTTTTCTTGGTTGATTCCCATTGTTATTATTCAAAGTAATGCGCTATAAAGGGGCAGTTTCTAAAAATGTATAGAACAAATAATAGTAGGTATTGTTTTACGCTCCATAGAAATAAAGCCAAGAGTTAATATGTTATAGCTCATGATATGTGCTATAACATTGTATGCTTGGATTATCTTTATTCATGCTAGATTTTGTACAAGATGAAAAATAAAGAAACTTCCGGAGACGTATGGGCACTACAGGCATCAGGTTCCTCCGCAGGGCCACTCAGACTGTCGCCATCCAGGTGGTCTTGCCGAGACACTTCGCGGCAAACAATTCGCCTTGAGCTAACGAAACGTTAGTTGAGGCGAAAGTGCTTTGTTTAGACGCCGGATGGAAGTTCAACTTCCACTAGCCTC
>LQNS02276883.1:12912818-12934134 GCA_001587735.2 Parhyale hawaiensis | reverse complement strand
TTAAGGTCTCCGACTCCTAGACACCGGTTGGTTGACCCCAGACAGGCTGAAGTGGGTGAGAGCCACCCGCCCACAGGGGGCAAGAGGCTAGTGGAAGTTGAACTTCCAGTAGGCTCTAAACAAGATGCCTGTAGTACCCATTTACCTCCGGAAGTTTCTTTTAAAAAATAGATAAAAAATATTAATAATGTAGCTAGAGGTCTGAAATTGTAGCTGCACTCATATATAACAGCAATCTGTCTAGGCCCATACTCGATTTTAGCGTCGAACCTACAATAACAAGTTTTGCAATTTCAACTTTATTTCTGGACAAGTTACGATTTCTTAATGGGTTCTCTTTGTTATTAATCAAACTCATACCCTATACAGTGGCAGCTTCTAAAAATTCTTAGAACAGATGATGGTAATAAAAAATTCCATGCTCCACAGAAATAAATCCAAGACTTCATATGTTATAGCCCTTTGTAGGGTCTATGTCACTGCATACTTGGATATTCTCTATTCTTGCTAGTTTTTGGGCAATATGAAAAATAAAGAAATTTTCGGAGACAAACGTGTACAATACTGTACATACGTTTGTAAGCCATCGTGTTTCTCCGCAATAGCTCCTGGCTGACGCCAATCTAAGGTCCAACGGAGACACTATGGTAAACAAGATGTCTGTGGTGCCGATTTGTCTCCGGGTTTCTCTCCATTATTCATTTCGCATAAAACTAGAATCAAAATAATAGAGAATATCCAATACTGCAGTCATTCAGCTCCTATAAAGGCTATAACATATTAGCTCCTTGACTTAATTCCATAAAGAGTAATGAAAGTGTAATGAATTATTTTTTCTATTCTAATGACCAGGGGAAGGCCGGTCGGGTTGAAGTATTCAATTGACAAGTTACTCTTGATCATGCGGGCGTGAGTCGGGATCAGGTATTGAATAGACAGGTTGCTCCTCACCCTGAGAGCGATATAGGTTACTACTGACCGTGAGAACCGAGGTTCCACTCAATTTTTCAGAGTCCCTTTGCCAGTACCTGAACCAGACCATCGATTTCCCGGTCATTAGCAACCTTTCGTACTATAAAACTAACCTCGACCTTCATTTCCTCACGTCAAGAAATATCTCTTTTAATTAATGGAAGTCTCACCAGAGTTTACCGTCTGAACAAGTGTCTACACAGTTTAGACTTCAAAGAGACTATTAGAGCTTTGAAAATAGGTCTACGGTTTTGAGAACCATTATTTCATGCATTCTGCATCTAAATGACAATGTCCCACTTAGAAATGTATTTCCATGTTGTTTATTTTATGTATTTTTGTTGGAGGAGACGATTGAGTAAGCAATAGACATTCATCACACACGTTAGGCCCATTGTCTCCGTACGGTGGGTGAATCACCATGTTGTCTCCATGGAGATTTCATGCATTGGTATTTCACGCGCCTTAGACCACTTGGATTACCGAAATGTGGGCTGGGAGACACTTCGGTAATGCGCTGCATTCGGGGCGACACTTCGGTAATATGCGCTACATTTCGGTAATTCACATGTCTGGAGCAAATTTTCACACGTTCCCGTTGTCCGATTTTGTTCAAAATAGGCTCAATCAACGCAAAATGATGTAATAAGACCTATTAGAAAACTTTGAATGCTGTACAATGAGTAGTTTTCGAGAACTGGGAATTTTGCAAAGACATTTCGGTAACTTCGCGCACGTGTGGAATCCCATTTAATTTCCTCACATCGAATTAGTGATATCAGATAACACGTGTGACGAGGGTCCAGCCAAGGCTTTTAATGTACAGGCCAGGGTCTAGGCCTCCAAAATGGTCCGATAGCGTACAGTCACGAGAGAAATCATTAGACGCAGCCTGATATTATTAGCACCAACTCTACATATTTTGGACACATCTGGATAGAAATATTTCTTAGCTTTTCATAAGTTACAAAATTTAGATAGTTTGAATTTTCTAAGGCGATGAGCTCGAAATATATATGCAAAACGTGTTCCAAAAAAATCAGGGGGCGTCTAACAGTTTGTCATGAGACTGTACCGACTGGACCATCTTCGTGACGTAGAGACCCAGGCCCGCACTTAGGGCCGAGGCCCCACAGAGCGCAACAAGCGACGCAATGCGATGTTTACGGGAGTGGTGTTGCAGCAATGCACGGGTGTCGCGAGGCATCGCAGTTGCGGCGGTGCGGACAACAGACTGCTGTACCCTCCGTTACATTTTGTCGTGCAACAAATTTGTCGCGTTGCACGTCGTTCGTCTCGCCGGTGTGTCAGTGGCCTTAAGGAGGCCTTGAAACAGCCCTTGTACTTTGGGCAGCAATCTTCATGAGACATGAGCATGGCGAAGGTAAGTCTTGCTTTTTGGTTCTTCTTACTAATGAGAAGTTTGACTGGAGTAGATAACGCAATAAGCCAAAGTCACTAGGTGCCTTTGACTAAGCCCTGTGTCACACAGACGACCACACATTTTTAAATGTTGTACCAAACCTTACTTTTTTGAAATACAGAAACGTTTTCATCTATCGCATCTGCTGCAGAAACAGAAGTGAAAATTTCATAGAGAACTTGAGATGCACAAAAGTTTAATTTTTTTTCCATTTTTTAATTTTATCACTACCATGCATAATCTTACTTCATTACCTAACTACATATATATTATTCTCGTATTTCAACGAAAGACGGTAAAATTTTCACTGCAATAATACATTTCACACAAGCCTTATATGTTACAACTGCTAAGCAATTATTTTTGCGTTTCGCACCTACAAATATTACTCAACATATACGTATAGTTGAAAACGCTTAACTACTTACGTTGCTGTTCATGTAGGACCGGAAGGTCATAAAACGATAACGAAAGGAAAGGTCAGGGTTAGCTGGAGTGGCATCCACAGGATCTCAGCCTGGCAGTCAGATCGAAGTTCCTATAGATAGCTTAGGCACAACACACTAACGTTAGGTCATATTATTCAGCGGCTGTTGTAAATCAGAGGCAAACATACAAATAGTCCATCGGAAAATCTTTTACTATATGTACTTCCAGCTGGGCTAACCGGCTAACCTAGTGCAAACGCTCATGCTTTGCAAGCACGAACAGCATATTTTGTGTAGACACTGAACCTTACTTGTCTATATTCTGGAGCATCTATTTTAACCTCCATTTCTAAGTAGCTATGCTTCAGCTACTTACCACTTGTAACTTTTTCTTACCGTAATGCATATAAGATGAAATAACGAAAAACTTTACATTGCTGCTTCACCGCTTTGGACTACAGCCTGGCCAACTTCATGTACATGCAGCATCGAATATAAAACATCAGTATCGGATATACGGCAGAAACATAATGCATTATATCATCAGAGCTGCTATAAGTAATATTCTTGCAAATTTCGATAATTTCTACTGTAATAATAGTAGAGAAATGAACGATTTTATCGACAAGCATTTTTCAAAAGTTTCTTGCGTATGTTAAGAGACCTCAAAAGTAAGAGCAACGAGTAGTTAGCCTATACAACTGCACTTCTATGCGGCGATCTAACCATAAAACGCTTAATTAAAAATTACATTTCTTGTGGGAATATTAATTTCCGCATCGTAAAAAAAATAGTTTTGCTAAGAGCTTCTGAAATAATTCAAAAATATCTATTCTGCATAGTCTAGAGTCTGGACAACTAATATGTACTTTTCCCATGACTTGCACAGCAACAGAATCCGATAGAGAGCAGAAGGAAAACTTCTCATCATCTGTAATCTCACCGTAAGAAATACTGGCCGTGGGAGCCGCTACCAGATGCTCCCTATAGGTCTAATGCCTATAAAATACCCAAAAGAGCTTCTGCTCTTACCAACTTTCGGGTCCCACCTCTAAGATGTTGAAGACTTTCGTCGTCGTCCTCGTCTGCTGCGCAGCTTATGCTGTAAGTATTTGTGTAGGGGTTTCCTTAACTTGGTTTCCTTAACTTGGTGATGGGGCGATGGTCCGATGGAAAGATCTGACAGACAAGGCGGAGACGATACCATAGCAATTGGCAAGTAGGGTAATTACCAAATTGCCGAACTAACCCTATTTTCGAACAAAGTGCCATTATTTGATAGGTTTGGTAGGTTTATAACACAAACTTCTCAAATAATGGCTGTTTGTTCGGAAATAGGGTTAGTTCGGTAATTTGATAATTACCATATTATAATGAACTAGAGCACTCTGTGAGCGTTTACCTCCGCCGAGCAAAGAAACGGTAACGAAAAATTAAAAATTGGTTCTGAAACCATGATTGTATTAGTATAAGCACCAAAATTTAATCATTTGTGGCTTTTAACAGTATTAACAGTTTCAGTAATTTTTTTTATATCCATTCATAACTTTTTGAGTTATGCTGCTAACAAACATTACAAACATTCTGACGAACATTGGTCAAGCACACAAACAGAAAAACCGATAATCACCAAAATTTCGTCATGTGTGTATCTTAACATTACTAACATCTCTTGTATATTTTGTAAAGATCCATTCATAACTTTTTGAGTTACTGTGTAAACAAGCATAAAATTATACAGAGCGACAAAAAACGAACGAACGAACAGATTATAACAAAAATTTGATCATTTACTCTTCGTGATATACTTAACAACTCATGTAATTTTCTTGAAAATCCATCCATAACTTTTTGAGTCATTGTATTAAGAAAAATGAAGCAAAAAGACAAACAAACAAACAAGAGATTGAACAGATCTTCACCAAAAGTTAATCATCTCATCCTCCTAACCTACTTAACAATCCCTGTAAATTTCCTTAAAATCGTTTCATAACTTTCTTAGTTATCTTGGTGATTGACATACAAACAGGAAGACAAACTCGACGAAAACATAACCTCTTCAGCGGAGGTGATATGTAATGTGCTTCGCTTTGTGTATTGAAGAGGAGGAAGCTAGCTATGACTACGGCTAGAAGCAAAGTGGTAGTGGGTTTCTGCTTCGAAACGCATTCTTTCTATATTTTTATTCGGCTCTTCCGATTGTCACTCAGACTTTATCGTCTCATTTCCTTTCTTGGTGTTGTGGTCTACTTGTCTGCTCATCTATTTGTAAATAAACCATACATTCGGTTATCATTTTTGATGACCTATCCAACTCTCTTCTTATTCGAAATTAAAAGAATAGTTATACAGTGGGATATCAACTTAAACATTAGCACACCGCTATTATTCCAGGTAGGAAATAAGCCCCGCCTTTCTCTTGCAGCTTTATTAGAAAGCTGTACTCATTTATTTTGAATCCAGCATATTGAAGTTAACAAAACGATATTTTGTTAAGCTCAATTTGAGCTAGCATTGGCATCTGTAAACGTGGGATGCGCGAACCCCTCAAATAGGTTATATGAGTTAAGTTAGATTTGATTAGGTGAGCTTAAGCTAGGTGAGTTTAGGTTAGGTGAGCTTATGTTAGGTGAGCTTATGTTAGGTGAGGTTGGGTTAGGTAAGATTGGATTTGGTATGTTTAGGTTATGTGAGATCAGATTAGGTGAGGTTAGTTTAGGTTAATGAGGTTAAAGCTAGAGCATATGCATAGGACTTATTTGGATTTTTGCTAAGTTCAAAAATCGGGCATCTCGGGTTAGGCCTATCGAACAAAAATTGCTCTGATAAGTACGAAAAATTAGGTAATTACACAACCATTCAAGATATTAGGCAAGGTTTGGTGAGCGAAGCCTTGTATTTTCTAGCTATATCGCAATTATAAAAAAAAACGTTGAGGTCAAGTTAGGAGAGGCTAGGTTAGGTTAGAAGAGGTTAGGTTAGTTGAGGCTAAGCGAAATTAGGTCAAGTTGAAATAGGTCAGAAGAAGCTAGGTAATGTTAGGACAGAATAGGTTAGGTTTAGTTAGATGTTGTTAGATTAGGCTACAGTAGGTTCAATTAGAAAAAGCTAGGCTAGGTTATGTTTGGTTTCATTAGGTCAGGGTAGGTAAATGTAGTACAGTACAATTTAAGTTATTTTAATATAACTTGCTTCAAAATGACTAAGTACGGGTAATAAACGTACATTAAGTGATAGGCGGGGGCTTTTTTTCCTACCGGGCTTTTATCCGGGTGGCTTTTTTTCTATACCCCCAGTCACATAACGAGGACGAGGCCACGCACAGGAAAAAAAACATGAATACAATCAGCCTATGCTCGCGGGAATCTATAGCATTAATTAACTAAAACGCCTCGTGGCTTAAGACCAACACCCGCGGTGGGAGTAAATTTCATCGCCGTCACTTTTGATAGCCAGCTAATCCAAGTATTTGGTATGAGTCACATCGAGGACAACCCGCCAGACTCCCTGCAAAAAAATTATAAACATTGCTCAACTCCTTCGACCACTTTTTGGGTGGACAGAAAAATATACATATATATATAGGTTTTTATATGTTCCACGAAAACAGTATCACCTCTCTCACTTCGTTCGCGGGTGATGAAGAGTTTCTAGCTATGAAGTGCGTTTCGATCTTAACCGGGACACGAATCTAATTAACTCAACTTGCTTTAAGATAGGGTGCAAAATACAGTTTGCTTAATTAAAAGTTGTCCTACACATACTTCGAACTTTATTTATTGTACCAACCAGAAATATTCGGATTATCGTAGTGGAATTTTCAATAATTTTATCTTTCTTTAATTCAATGAAGCTGTATATGGTGTCCATAAACACACGTTTTCTATCATTCATATATTGTAAACACATGTCCTTTAATACCAATTATTTATCATCCGCGCACGAAGTGAGAGAGGTGATAACGTTTTCATTGAAGATTTAAGTATATGTATGTATATATATATTTGTATATTTGCCTGTCCACCCAAAAACAGGTAGAAGGTATTCAGCAATCTTCATAATTTTTTTTTCAGGGAGTTTTGTGGGTTAACCTAGATGTGACTTACGCCAAAAAAAACTAGGCCTAGCTGGCCATCAAAAATTACGGCGTTGAATCTGCTTCCACCGTGGCAGATTGTCCTACGCCACGAGGCGATCTATCTCCCTATGTTATTATTAAGGTTGGAGCTGTGCAAATGACTTCGTTGAATTTGCCCCCACCGCTTGTGATTGTCTTATGCCATGAGGCATTCTAGTTTTAAGTATCTCTTCTACGAGAAGTATGTCACTGATGAATATTTTTTTATGTTATTAGGCTGCCAACCCCGCCGCTGGGGTTGAGTGGCGCTGGAAGCCCCGACATGCCACCGTCACCCCCAACATCAAGGGTCTGCCCTACCAGAAGGTCATGGAGACCTTCAAACCCAAGGTCCGCATCCCTGGAACTAAGGCTGGTAAGTTAAATATAATAGTACACTAAAGTGCACGCGCTGTCAAAAATGACAGCGAGGAACTTGAGACCACCCGTTTTCATTTAATATGCCTTCGACACTAATATGATTCTGAAACATACGCTACAACAGCCGACTCAAATTGTAATAAGAGATAAATGCTCTTTATTTCAATTCATGTAATGCAGGGGCCTCACTAGGCATTCATCCTCGCAACTTGACCTTTGAATGCGCAGCTCGTACGCCTTCGAGCAGCAAAGTTGTTGCTAGCGACGGACAAGTTGCGCCTACGTGGCGAAAGGTCGCTTGAGGTTTTCTGTGGGCAACCAGTTGGTCGTACAGCCGCGGAAATAGAATTCGTTTCTACAGCGTGATTCTGGGAGGCTATTTAAAACCGCGCCTTTTTATTACTAAAGTCCTGCGCAAACTACTGCAAAAGTTTGTCCACGCGATGTCGATTTTGCTGATCGCAGCGAATTTTCGCCGTCATATTGCAGCTTTGAACATTTTCGCGAGCGTCTGACTTTCTGGATACTTTCGCGCAATTTAAACTGCAAACAAATCAGATTCACCCGCAAAACGAATAAATTAGGCGTTCCATAAGGTTTTCCTGCTTCTTTATAGAGATTTAAAAAGCTTTCAAGCTTCTCTGAGTTCTATTTTACTGCAAATCTGACAAGAAATAGGCCTATAAAATTTCACCACAGTAATGACACTTGTGAGGAATACTGAGTTGACGGTAAACATTTTATCGACGTTTTGTGGACACAGTTGGGTATAAAGAGATAAGATAAAATAAATGCTCGAACACTTGCACTACCTAAAGGGGAACAGAAAATTATCGAGCTACCAACATTTGGCAATAATTTTTGGAGTTGTTATCCAAGCTAGTCGTTTGAACGTGTTGCTATGCCATCGAAAACACGACCGCGTGGTGAAGAAAACTGTAAAAATGTCAACCGAAGCTCAGTTAGCAGTACGCGCATTGCTGTAAAACGTCAAGCAGTATCTGCCTTTACAACGATTGCCAGTAAATCATCCTATTCCTAGAATAGTTGTGTCGATACTAGAAGTAAAAAAGTTATTAATAGTGACATAAACTGTTGTTTTTTTTGGATTAAGGAGCGTGAGCAACAAAGCTCTGGGAACAACTTCACTAGAAAACTGTCAAGCGTCGCTACAAAGCACCGTGTGTCAGTGTGGACACTGCTCTGAAAATTTCGCATCGTTCTGCGAAATCGCCACGGCGTTTTTCGCACTTATGAGCGGTCGTCTGGACGGAGCTTTGCATGGCGGATGAGCAGCTTCCCGTCGCTAGTCTGCCACCTACAGTCGTTCTGATACACTACTAGCTGTCTGAGGGAGTTGCGCGTTGCTCGTACGAATGTCATAGTGTGGCTCCTGCAAAAGAAGCGCAATGTCTCCCACCATAGGGCACATGCGGAAAAATCTTACATTAGCAAGCAGCAAAGCCTCAGTGAATTTAAATAAATTACCCGCTCCGAATCCATGATACCGAACAAGCCTTCAGTCCATCGAAGATTTTGTGCTGAAGCGAAATCTGCTCCAAGAACAGGAAGACAGCGAGCTGAAAGAAATAATGTCTACTACCCGTGAAAAAACATCGCTTCGTCCGTCCTTCAGAATTTGTATGTGGTAAACTGAGAAGCAACATATGGTTCGATGTTTGGAGAAAGTTATAAAAATAAGACCGCTTGGCCGCGCTAAGACAAGCCGTAATTTCTCTATTTTTTTTATTCCAAGAAGTATTTTTAGCAAGAAGTGCATTGATATAAAGGAATAAAGATCCCACTTTCACCATATTTTGCAGCCTGGTCATCGGTCTCCATGAAAATGTTACCTAATTACAAAATCTGTAACCTGGCCTAATTTTCGCCTATATATTTTTTCAAGATTGGGACACAAAACATACATATATAATACACAAATAAACACACGACGGTGTTTATTATATTGTTTGATAATAGAATGCTAGTACTTGCACTTTGAAAGTACGAATTCATTTGCTGCTCACGGTACATTTAGGTAACGGCGACAAATGTTGATTCTGAGAAGGAGCGGTTTCTTACTTCGCTGAAAAATGTACAGATATTCTCAGTACGCAGTGTAATGGTATTGTCAGTTTTGTTTACTTTCCAAAGCTAAAACTGGATGAGTTATAATGGTTAGTAGAAAAAATTATGTAATTATTGTGTAGTAATATACAATCGAATATTATCAATTATATGTTGAAGTACCAGGGCATTTTTGCGTTTTCGCCAAAATTAAGCCTTCAGTGTTCGGCTTGACTGCATCTCCAGGCAGTAGCATTGATTAGTTACGCAGGAAAGCGCTGCAAATATCAGAGGAAACGCGATTACATCGAATCTATTGAAAGCTCCATTTTACGAACTAATATTGACTTCCTTGAAGTCTCATGGGTAACCGACAAAAAGTCGTACCTGAGGTTTAATTAAACGGGTCGAAGCCAGTGCAACCGCGTGATGTTTAGAACAAGTCAATTCTCGAAGGCTTTATTTTGATGCCCAGTCGAATATACCCATACTTTTGTTAAATTTTTAGTACAGTAATGACTGCTGAGACAGTGGCACTCCATAGACGTGCATGTGTCAAGTGGATACTCGCCGTTGGGCTTCAGGTAGCCTATTCAATTTCATTTAGAATCATGCGTTACTATTGCAGTATGAGGTAATCGCATGATTACTTGAGTAGTCAGATAATTTAAATGTGTTCGTTGACTCACAAACTTGTTTTGAACGATATTCGAATCATAACCGCAAATATTTTGGGCTCTGGTTTTTTGGATATACTCAACTGTAGATAGGGTGCAGAGGACAAATTTCTTGAGATAAACTTTTCCGTGAAATGTGCATATACACAATACCTACCATGATCATTAACTTTATTTTGGCTACTCACAATAAATCTAGATGCATAATGTGCTTGACAATACATAAATTTTTGAGCCAACATGAGCGTTCAATGCACAGAAAATAAATATGTAAATGAAGCAAATAACCTTATTGTCACTAATGAAATAAAGCAGCGCATTGTTGTTTCAACTAAATCTTTCCTCTTTGTGAAGTATCACTCATTCAGAACTATGCTGAGCACGAATTGCGAATGAAAAAATACTGATGATACTTTCTCGCTCCCTCCAGTTGAGGGCTGCGGCCCCGTGCCCTCGGAAGACCGTATCGTAGGTGGCAACGAAGCGACCCCCCACACCTACCCTTGGATGGTGGCTCTCTTCATTGACGACATCTACTTCTGTGGTGGCTCCCTCATCAGCGAGGACTGGGTCCTGACTGCTGCCCACTGCATGGACGGGTGAGATTCTTTACGAACATCATACAGCACAAAAAGGGTTAATAATTTACGATGAGGCCTGTACTTACTACTTCTACTATTGACTTCACTTGCTTCACTTTGAGTCGATTGACCCTTCACGCCTGAAATTATCTTGATATATTTAAGAGCACCAAGACAAGTAACCATGAATTTCATTGCAACTGTGCTATAATGTGGATGAAAATTTCGAATGTTGACTATCTAGTTTGTGCAAAAAAAGCAAAAGTTTTAAAAAAATTGATCATGACAACATTCTCCCTGGTGCACTTCTGATAATGTAGTAATGTTAGAAAAAACCAGAGAAAAAAAAAATCTGAGCCACAGAGCGAACATTTTCAACAAGGACGCGTCATAAAGTTTCCGATTAAAAATCACAAAACCTTATACTTCGAGCAGGTTTCGGTCAATGTTATTTTATCTTTAATTGTTTGTACTTCTGATAAGGGATCCTAATGCAGTCTGTCAACAAATTCCTTCATAACTTATGATATTACCGTAGCCTAGACGCACAGAGTTTTCTTAGCAGGCCAGCCCTCGTAATTCAGTATTCTGGTTCCCCCGAAAGAACTGCTATGTTAGTGATGGCTGTATTCGAAAATTAATATTTTTGCTGGTCCTCACAGTGCCAATAGTGTCGAAATTGTGGCTGGAGCCCACAACATCAGGGAAAACGAGCCAACGCAGGTGACCATCACCTCCACCGACTTCTTCGTGCATGAGGACTGGGCCAGCATCCTCATCCTGAACGACCTTTCGCTCATCCGCCTGCCTTCACCTATCGCTTGGACCGGTACGTAAAAAAATTCATTTTGGTGGGCAAAATTACGACTTCCGTTGATACTTAGGGAACGAATTTAACAACGTGCAGTTACCTTAAATGTAAAGATTCTTTTCAATAAATATATGACACGGAGGTGAGAGAAATTCGTGTAGTTTTTCTCCAACTATAACTGCTATCTAACGTAAAGCAAGCTACTAGTGAATTAGCCATTGATGAACGCAAAAATATTATAAATCACAATGCAGTTGCAACCTCGTCGATTAGCTTTCTAGGGTATCAACTGCTAAATTTGCTGTGAATTTGCTACATCAGCATGGAATTTAAAGGGGCATCCTCTGAAACCCATTTTGTATAGAGACTGGTCACTGAAGTGCAAGGCACGTTATCACATTTTGATTAGAAAACACAAAGAAGAGGTAATAAAACTCGGCAACGTATTCCCTCGCACAATCTTTCCAGTTCATTTATGCAACTTTTGACAGATGTTCCATATTGAGTTCAGTCGTAGCGCCGGGAAATTACTAGCTGCACCCAAATTTTGTCGGTAAACTTTATTTCCGTGCTATTTTCGTAATTAATATTTAAAAATTCAGCAAAATCACAACTTCATGAGCTGTTTATTTGAACTATGTAAGTACATTACATTTTACGCTTAATGATAACTATATTTCATTTCTAAAGTAAAAAAAGCTACGTAAACTAAATATAATTGTGTTGACATCGTTATCACGTCATGAACAATGCAAATACTGTGTAATTCCAATTTCTATCATTCCCTCATCTGAATCCTCGACTATCGCCTCTACTTAATTGAACACCACTTCAATAAAACATATATATATAAACTAGAGCATTCTGAGAGGGCGTCCCTCCTCCAAGCAAGACAATGAAAAAAGTAAAATTGAAGTTGGTCCAGAAACGAGGAAATCCTCTTTATCATCACCAAACTTTGATCATGTGTACTTTTTGACAGCAGTTGCAACTTCTGCGATTTTTCTCGACGTTCTATTCGATAGTTTTTTAATTTATTGTGACTACCATTTTGACAAACATCAGTCAAACACCCAAACGGAAATACCAATCATTACAAAAGTTGGTCATGTGTGTCTTTTAGCACGTCTAATAACATCTCAATAAATTTGAGGTCTATCATTTCATAACTTTTGAGTCCTGCTACTGGCAAGCATTTTGAGAAACATGGAGATAAACAAAGATACGGACAAGCAGTTCATTATAAAAAATTGGGCATTTGCTTCTATTTTAACAACTTCAACAATTCCTGACAACTTCAGAGATAATCCATCTATAACTTTTTGAATTATATGATATCAATAATAAGGCAAACAAGAAACGGTTCGACGGATCTTCACCAAAAAGTTAAGAATCGTCTATTCCTCTTAATATACTTAATATTCTTTGTAAATTTCGTTAAGATCCGTCCAAAACTTTTTGAATTATCTTTGTGACAGACAAAGAGAGACAAGCAAACAGGACAAAAATGTTTCCTCCTCGACGGAGGTAATTATGGTAACTCAACATTGTTGTTTTTTGCAGATGAGATCCGTCCCGTCTGCCTGCCCGCCTACAGCGCTGCTGAGCTCATGGATGGAGACATCGTCAACCCCTCCGGCTGGGGACGTCCATCTGACAGTGAGTCCACAAGTGTTTCACGCTTGGCCAACATTGTGGTCTATCCCTGTAATCTGATCAGTGACATGAACAAGTGCGTTCACGTATCTTGTGACCGAGCTGAAATTAGAAAATATTCTACATCATGCTTATATAACATTTCCCCAATCAAAAAAGAGAGTGCAATCTTGTTTGAACTATTACAATGGCTATAAGCGTCGATATTTGATGGGTGACTACAGAATTTACTTGAGTATTACTCAGTAGGGAACGTCTTCACATTTTTAGAAAAACTAGCCCGTTAAAAAATAACGCTAGGGGTTTTCCTACTGCCTGATATTGATCACTGGATTGCCTGTACACGCACATAGTCACCAAGCAGGCTACCGATGCTGTACAGGACTTCTAGGGCTGGGATAAAGGAAAAGAAATGAGGATATAAACAATTACAAAGTTGAATTACTACCTAGTAAAGTGATTTACCAATATTTCTTTTATCACGTTTCGAATATGGGACACGGTATCTCCTCCAGTCAGTTACCTATACTGGCGATAACTTTTGACCGACTCCGAGAGCAATATATTTGCTGTAACTTTTTCAGCTCCGTATCAAGGTTACATATTTATTTTACCTAAGATTAGTTAGTGGTGGTAATCTCTTATAGTGAAAAGTGCGCTTAGAGCTGTAGTGCATAACCTCCACAGCAGACTAATGATCACGGACACGAACAGTTCGCCGTCATATTTGGCAAAAGAAAAGTCTATAGTACAGATTCTGAAAGAGGCACGCGCATCGATTGAAAAAGCCTCACATACTGTACTATGCAAGGCATTTATGTTCAACAAGTAATGTTTTTTTTAACAAAATTGATTGAAAGGAGGCACGTCGTGGGAATTCCAAACCATGGAACGATTCTGTTTCCACATTCTGTATCATTCTCAGCCGACGATGATTGTTGAAATTGATTGCATCCTCCTTAAATACGCAGCAGAAGCGGCGAACTGATTTTTCGTTTTCAATCCACAGACGACAACTCGATCAGCGACGTGCTCCGTGAGGTCACCGTCCCCGTGCTGGACAACGCTGAGTGCGAGAGCTACTACGGTGCTTCTGTCACTCCCAACGTCATCTGCATCGACTCCACCGGGGGCATGGGTACCTGCAACGTGAGTGCCAGAGATGATACATTTACTGATGATACGTTCCGAGGTGCAGTTCAGGGTAAAGTGAAGCTAAGGTTCTGTACACCATACACTGTTCGTGCAGCATTTCACATGCAGTAGTTCTGTTAGTCTTCCACAACATAATCTATAAACCAAGCATCATCTGAAATCGAAGCTTGGGTCAAGCTTGGACTACACCAAAGCTAGGGGAAGCAACTCTCTTTAGTTTCCTTTTAGTTAGGTGTGATGATCTCGCTTTTCGATTCGATAGTTGCACAAACTGACACCCAAGTCACTGGATATAAGGCCGTGTATTCATAACCTCATGGGAGTCCTCCATTTAACAGTGTTATAATGTTCGTTCTCCATCTGATGAAAACGACTGACGGTGTGATGTATAACTTCAATACTGCTTCATATGTGCCTCTGTCCAACGAAGAGCGATTTTGTAGTAATCAGGTTCTCGACTGAGTTAAGAATTATTTTCATTCATTCGAAAGCATGGCAGTTGGCCATATTATCTTCTTACGTTCTAAATGCATAATTGTTTCTTCCTATAGGGTGACTCTGGCGGCCCCCTGAACTACGTTGACGGTGGTATGACATACACCCGCGGTATTACCTCCTACGGCTCCAGCACCGGTTGCGAGACTGGCTACCCCGATGCCTTCACCCGCGTCACCCACTACCTCGACTGGATCGAGACCAACACCGGCATTGCCATCGATCCCTAGACGATCGTCTTCAACATTCTGAAGAATAAAACTATTTTAAACCAGTTCAGCATAGTATTTTTTCCCCTTCAGCAAGTGTAGAAGCCCTGAATCTTTTACAAACCGCCACCAGACTCAGTTACTTTTTACCAAAGAAGGCTATAACGATTTGAAGAACTCATTACATCTGTTGCACGAATTCAAAAATTTTATTGGTTCAGTTGGCATTTGCAGCCCAGATTGGAATGTAAAACAAAACCAATATCTTACTTGGCATTGCTTATTTCAATCAATTTTTCTTGAACTGGAGGGGAGCGAAAGGAATGCTTCCCAGGAAGTGTCCTGTATAAAGCAGAGATGGGCTATGGCACAAGAAACAAAAGGCTGCAGGCCGCAAACATTCTCCTCTTTTTTTTTAGTTCTGTGGCTGGCTGCAGGTGGCCACAAACACCCTGTCCTGTGGCCAGTCCTGTGGCTGGCTGCAGGCAGCCACAAATATCCTGTGATGTGGCCAATCCTGTGGCTTGCTGCAAGTGGCCACAAATACCCTGTGCGGTGGCCAGTCCTGTGGCTTGCTGCAAGTGGCCACAAACACCCTGTCCTGTGGCCAGCTACAGATTCCAAAATTCTCACGTCTGGCGAAGAGCTCGATCTTAGTCAGTCTAAGGGCATTGCATCTGCACATTTCCAAATGCAGTTAGAGAAAGGAAGATGGACCTGATAAGGTGTATTATTCAACCCGGGAAGAGCTAAGATTGAAAAATTATGGCGAGGCCAGTCGATTGGCAGACAAACTGAAGGTGACGAGATTCGACTTGTGTAGAACTCGAGACAGGGGTGCAAGCTTTACTCCTCTGAATCAAATATCAGGCGTGAACTCTTTATCAATTGATTTTGACGCTTTTATTACTTACAAGACAACTCAAACGGCAAAACCAATGTTTTTTGTAGTTCCGAACAAGTCTAGCCAATTTGTCCTAATTCCACTGGTGAATCAATTTAGCCCTAGGCTTCATGAGTATTCCAATGTCTCAATTTAAGCTGAAATACTAGCTCTGGGTCGACCTACAACAATTAGTTCATTCGAGAGTCCTTATCTTGCGACTAGAAGAAATAATTGTCTACTGCCCGTGAAAAATCATCACCTCGTGAGTGCTTCGATGACCATCTGTCGAATTTATACGTCGTGACCTGAGAGAATAAAGTTATAAAATCAGCAGCTGCAATTATGTTGATTCCATTTCACGAAGTGTTTCAAGCAAGAAATGCGTTCAGATAAAGGGATAAGGATCCCACTTTCGCCATCTTCTGCAACCTGGTCATCGATCTATATAAAAACATAATTTAACTAGAGCATTCTGAAAGCGCATACCTCCGCCAAGTGAGGCAACGGTAGTAAAAAAAATTCAAAGTGGCTCAGAAACCATAATTTTTTTTGTATAAACTCCAAAATCTAACAATTTGTGCCTTTTTATATTAATAACAGCTTGTTCTATTTTCTTGAAGATCCGTTCACAACTTTTTGAGTTAAACTGTTAACAAACGTTATGACAAACATGAGTCAAACATGCAAACGAACCAACCGATCTGCACCAGAATTTGATCATTTATGTCTTCCGACACTACTAACAACCCCTATACATATCATAAAGATCCCTTCATTATTTTTTGAGTTATTGTCTTAACAAGCATAAAATAAAAAAAAAACAGTGTGAAACGAACGAACAAACGGATCATTACCAAAATTTGGTCATTTATTTTTTTTATATACCTAACAACTCATGTTAATTTCATCAAAATCTATCCATAACTTTTTGAGTTATGGCATCGAGAAAATTGAGGCAGACAAACAAACAAACAAACGGATTTACATATCTTCACCAAAAGTTAATCATCTGTTCCTCCTAACATACCTAACGATCCCTGTAAATTTCATCAAAATCGGTTTATAACTATTTGAGTTATCTTCGTGACAGACAAACAACAAACAAACAAACAGACAGACAAACAGACAGATAATCAAACAGACAAACACGACGAAAACATAACCTCATTGGCGGAGGTAATTACAAAATCTGCAACTTGGCCTATTTTTGGCCTCTCTATTTCATTAAGATGCTGACATAAAAAAAAATAAATACACTAAGTGTTTTATTATTTTTGGATGTTACAGTCTCAAAAACAGATGGCACGATTTTAAAGAATAAACTTGTGTTTCAAGGTGATGTGTGAGCTCTTAATGAGTTCGTCCAAGTAGGCAGTTGTAATCTTTAGCGTCGATCCGGAATAATAAGTTAGTCAGACTACGTTGCCAAGTGGTGTATGAAGGAACAATGTCAATTCCTTCTTATTTACTTACATCTTACATACATACATATACAGTGGAATCCCATTTTCCCGGACGTCTGTTTTTCCCTGAATCTTGACTTTTCTGGACTGTTGAGCAAATTGAAACCTAGCCGGAATACCAGAAAACTTTGGTATTTCTGGGAAAACTTTAAAATTTGCTTAACAGTCCAGAAAAGTCAAGATTCAGGGTAAAAGAGACGTCCGGGAAAATGGGGTTCCACTGTATATACATACATCATAACCTCCGCCAAGGAGGTTATGTTTTCGTCGAGTTTGTTTGTTTGTCTGTTTGCAGTATTCATACTTGTGCTACTTTACCGAGCTGTAAATATTCTTCACTTATTGTATGATGAAGAACGTAGAAATTTTCAATGGAGTAATACATTTCACACAAATGTTATGTTTCGATAATTATTGGTGCTAAACTTTAAACATTCTGGAAAGTATTGCATTCTTCGATCATGGAGTATACTTTTAGCAAAAATTAAATTTGGAAAACTTTTACAGTCTATTTTCCTGGTTTTTGATTGTTCTTAGCTAATTTCTGTTTATTTTCAGCCAGCCAAAACGGATTGTCAAGAGGAGAAAAATGAGCATTTATGACTTTTTTTTTGCTGTCAACCAAGGTTATTAAGCCACAAATCCTGCTCAGGATATTTGTGCTGTGTATGGAGAGGGGCCACAGCTGAAACGACCGCTCATTATTGATATGTCAAGTTCAAATATGAAAATTTTAATCTCAGCAACTCACCTCGTCCTGGTCGTACCGTTGAGGTCGATGAGGTACGATTAGAGCATTTTTTGCACGAAAATCCTCGTCAAACGACAAGGGAACTGGCAGAGAAAATGGAATGATCACACTCTGCGGTACAGAAGCATCTTCACTCGATGAGACACGTTCAGAAATATTAATAACTGGTTCTGACAGCAAACAAAAATCAATGAGCCACAATCTCCGCCGGTTTGGTTGTTCGTCACCGCTGAACTCATGGACACAGGCAACGATTTCCTTACAGAATCGTCACTGGATACGAAAATTGGTGCCTGTACATCAATAAATGCTATATGCACTTAGTTGTGTCATTAATACTGTCGCAGAATTGAAGGCCTGGCTGGATGAATTTTTCGAGTGAAAACGGGGTAGATATTATTAACGAGGTATTAAAAGTTTAGTTGAACGTTGGGAAACAGTTGTAAACAGCAAACTAAAATATATTATTGATTGTTTAGTTGTTATTTTTAATAATCCTTTCGAAAAACATTAAGTAATTAAAAAACAGCAAGGACTTAGCTTCCAGCCAAATAGTATTGAGCAATGGCTGTGCTCTGTTTCATTAGATCGGTCTAAAGTAGTATGCATCATCTGACAACTCTTGCTAGCTTATTAGTAGAGAAACGTACGCTGTTATCCACATGCCTGCAGCTGTGGGTTACCCGAATTTAAAGTTAAGAGCAACAAGTTGTTAGCCTTCAACTTGAGCTCGATGTAATGATTGAGCCATAACACGCCTAACCAAAACCTCATTGCTGCTATAGAAATAGTAGTATCTGCATCGTCAAGAAATATGCATCATAATGTTAGTTTAAGAACATCTGAAACAATTCAGAGTGATTTGTTTTAGAGTTTAGACAGCTTAACCTTGTTTTTCATTCGTGGCTTGCACTGCAACATAATCAGACAGAGCAGAAGGAAAGCTGCTCATCATGTGCTATCTCAACATAAGGAATAACGGCCGTGAGTCCGTGGGAGCCTCCACCAGCTGCTCCCTGTATACGTCTAATTCATATATAACACCAATAAGAGCTTCGACTCATTCCAACTTTCAGGCCCACCTCAAAGATGTTGAAGACATTCGTCGTCGTCCTCGTCTGCTGCGCAGCTTATGCTGTAAGTATTACTTGTGTAATAGTTTCCTATACTTGGTGATAATGAACCCTGAAGGGTCATGGGGCGATGGTCCTATGGAAAGATTTAGCGGACAAGGCGGTGACGATGCCATAGCTATTGATATTTATTATAACCAAATATACATATCGCTTTTTACATTGAAAGGAAAACGCTATACATACGGCTGGAAAGGAAGTGTAACCTGGAAACGTAGCGAACTCATTCTTTTTATTTTTTAAGACGTACAAATGCAGTGATGCCTTTTTGTAGTTTCCATTTGGTCTTCTAATCACGTGCGTTAATTATTGGGATCTTTTATAGAAGCACGTGAGTTGCAGTCTGTATCAAGTGCGGTAATATTGGAGCTTTTCTAAAAGCACGTGTGCTGGGCATGCCTGCTCACCGGTTCGCACGCAGCTTTTTATTCGCATTTAGCAGTTTCATTTTATCGATCGCGCCACTGTTGCAAACAAATCTCCATGAGGCGTATGGGCCCCACCTTCGTTCTTACAAAACACATAAATATATGCCCGTTTTTAAGGCGTGAGGCAGACAGCGATCAGTTTCCGTTAAGAGAACAATCCTAGCTGTGTCGGCCTCCGGCGTTGCTCCTGCCATTCTGCACCGGTTGCTCTTTCTATCCTTGGCTCATTTTATTATTTCACGGCCTCAAGTTCTACAGGCAGTGAATATAAGTTCGTGAGTCACCTGATACTATTCCTTTGTTCTCGTTATTTCACGGCGTCAAGTTCAACGTGAAGTTGTATCCACAGCCTAGATCGTGGGTCTCGTGATACTATTTGCTTTATCTCTACTGTCATTACCCTTTCAAACCATCAGTGTTTTAATTCGTATTTTTACTTATCATAGGCGCTGATGTTTTAGTTATTAGTAATTCTCGAGTACCAGTTTAGCTTCGATAATAATTGTACGCCTCTGAGCATTAAGTTCAATTCATTGACGCGAACGGGATCGCCATCTCAATTGCTTAGTCCGATTATTGTACGTTACTGAGTAGGTCGTTATTTCGGTGTCGCGAGCTTATTGTTCAATTACGTCAGCTGTCAAACTAATTATTATTGCACCAGTCTGTCGGTACAAGATCTTGTACGATTTATGTTTCGGCATCCAGCCCTGAAAGTAGTATAATAGTTCACCCCCCAAGGAGGTTCTAATAGGGATGATCGCACCCTCTCTATATATTTACACTACGGGAGCGTTTCGAGTAAACTTTCCCCTTGAACTATCTAAGTGTCATATCCAATCGGAGAGCGGTATTGCCTCACGCAGCCTATATATAGGAGGAATCCTGCACTCAAACTTTTATAGCCATTAACCATCGACGAAATTCTGAGCGGATGAAAGTAGGTTTGTGAAGGAAACTTGTATCCTGTATACCATCTGATGATGAAAGTAACAGGGTGAGCACTGGGATATAAATCTTCAGACACGATTGTCTTGCAAAAGTATTGAAGAACTGCCTATCTGCATCTTCCTCAATTATATGTGCTGACCACTGCCACTTCAGCCACTTCTAGGACTCCAAACGCCAGCTTCGATCACGTGACAAAGCCATGTGTTTACTCGCCCAGAGAGTGCTTGGGCTCGTTCCTCATATTAGAAGCTATTTGTTCACCCCATAAACAGGGTGATCCGGGCTCAATTGCACGAGTATGTCCAAATCTGTTACAGTGTTACTAGTGGACCCGCGCGTGAAAAAAATCACGCAATAATCGATATATTTGCTTAATAGAGGCCGGTGCAAAATTTTCTCTAGTTTGACATGCTTCTTCTTCATCCCAAGAAATTTGTGATGACACTTCTTCATTAATTGTACTTTCCTTACTAAAATGCATATAGAGGAAAACGCTACTACGGCCAACTCAAATTAACGAAAGAGATGCGGGTATTCTTCTGAGCAGTACACTTCAATTTGTCTTCAGCACACTCTTTCCTTCCAAGCTTAGATGACACGCAAGAACTTACCTGTATTCAAGGAGCTTCAATGGGAAGAGTACGCGCAAGCCTTCCCTGGGCGAGTAAACACATGGCTTTGTCACGTGACTGAAGCTGGCGTTTGGAGATCTTAAACTGGCTGAAGTGGCAG
>LQNS02276883.1:12891158-12901278 GCA_001587735.2 Parhyale hawaiensis | reverse complement strand
CAATCATCCAAATATCAAATTCGCTGCCGAAAATCAATCAAACAATTCTTTAGCCTTTCTCGATGTTTTAATAACTAACCAAGACTCAACACTGACCACTGGAATTTACAGGAAACCCACATTCTCAGGCCTCGGGACAAACTTTTTCAGCCACTGCTACGATCAATTCGAAATCAATGCAATAAAAACTTTACTATTCCGAGCATACCATCTGTCTTTCTCCTACCTTGCATTTTCCAACGAAGTTGACTTTCTCCGAACATTCTTTAAAAATAACGGCTATCCGAATCATTTTCTAGACCACTACTGTAAATTGTTCCTTGACAAACTGTTTGATCCCGGCATCAGCAAACCATGGGTCACTAAATTGGACTTCTTTCACTCGCTCCCGTACTACAGCAAGACATGTGTTAACACCGTAAACACTTTGAAAACTTTCCTGTTTAAAGCCTACCCACATATCAACTTCAAATTTTCGTACAAAAACACATTCACAATAGGGTCCTACTGCAAATTTAAAGACAAGCGCCCCACACCACTTTTGTCCAGTGTTATCTACCTTTACCGATGCCAGCCAGGCCTGCAGCGCCTCATACGTGGGTAGCATTGGACAACTCTTCAAAGCCCGTATTGACCAACACTTAGGTGTATCCAGCCGTACCGGTTTACCACTCGCGAAGCTCTCACATTCAGCCCCTCGCCTACATGCTGAACAAAACAACCATCCTATCAGCAGGAATGATTTTTCCATCATAGACTCTTCCATCTAATCGAGCTCGCAACATTAGAGTCTCTCCACATGCATAACACCAAGCCTAGCCTCAACATCATGACCACGGCTGTACCGCTCTATACTGTATACACCTAGCCTGAATTCTGCCGACTGTACAGGAGCTGAGGTCCGGCCCCTGCTCGTGGCTCCGACCATTTGCCGTTTAGACTTTCCCCCAATAACACCTACGCTCCCCTTACCGAGTAACAATAAAGAAATTTTTATATATTGATCTTAGCTTATGTTTTTTTTTCTCCTGAAGATGGGATTTTTCATCCTGAAACGTTAAGTTTTAATCTCGTCGACTCCTATTTAATATTAGATTTTTTTGCCTTGTGTAGTTCTCAGTTATCTATATGTACACAAACTATATGGCGGACCATGGCGTGCAGGTAAGCATAAAAAATGTGACGCAAACTACAGTATATTTTTAATGTTCAATAAATTTATGAATCAATGAATTTATTAGTCAATGACTTTAGAGATGCCTAGTTTTAAAACTATTGCTGGGCCTAATTACCTCCGCCAAGGAGGTTATGTTTTTGTCGTATTTTGTCTATTTTGTGATTGTCCCCATTTCTTTCATTTCCTGATGAATTTGAGATGATTGCCAAAAAATGCATTTTCCAAATCACCATGAAGATGTTGGCGTTTATTCATATAGTTATTCGAATTCTTTCGCTGAAATTGGTGCAAAACAGCTTTACAACGCTTTTTCGGAAAAGTTATTTTTCGGGACAGCAGAGTGTTTTTCAGTCTTCATATATTTTAACGAATCATTGAATGAAATTATAAAACTGTAGTTATTGCTGTTTTCTGTCCCATGCACTCCTTCACGCCTTTCATCAGAATGGCATTTTCCTTTGCAAAATTGCCTGAAAGTCGACACACTCCATGAAAGGTACCTAGCTTTAACACTAGGAATAAAAATTTTAAATCTGCCAACGTGTAATTCAAATTGCTATCATTCCCTCCTCTGAAACATTGAATTCACTTTTGATGAAACATTCACGAATTTGAGCCCTCTGAGAGCGCATACCTCCGATAGTTAAGCAAGGTAATGTTGACAAAAATTCTAATTTGTCCTGAAATTAGGATTTCTTCTTTATCATAACCAAAATTAAGTCATTTTTGCCTCGCGAAAGTAGTCACAGTTACAGAGCTTTTGTTGAAGATCCGTCCGAAACTTTCCTTAGTTATGTTCTGACAAACATTTCCACAAACATTATTCAATCACACACGAACGAACCGATCATCACAATACATTGATCACTTGTGTCTTTTAATATATTTTTAACAATTTCTACCAATTTTATGAAGAACCGCTCGTAACTTTTTGAATCATGTTACCAACACACAATATGACAAACGTGGAGACAAACAAACAGGCGGAGAAGCAGATCAACACCAAAGTTTTGCCATTTCCTCTTAGTAATAACAACACTTCCTGAAAATTTCATTAAGATTCGTTTTTAACATTTTGAGTTATGCTACCAAAAGAAAAGAGGCAGACAATCAAATAACAAATGCTTGAAAGGATCTACACCTATAGTTAGTCACCTGTTCACCTTAACATACCTAGAAATCCCTGTAAATTTCGTAAAGATCCGTCAATACATTTTTGAGTTATCTTAGTGGCAAACAGGCATACAAACTCGAAAAACATAAACTCGTTTATTGGTTTTTCGCAGATGAGATTCGCCCCATCTGTCTGCCCTCCTACAGCACATCTGAGCTCTGGATTGACACCATCGTGAACATGTCCGGCTGGGGACGAACATCTGACGGTAAGTCCAAACGAATATCGAGTCGGCCAATTTTGTGGTCCATACTTGTAATCCGATGGGTTGCATTAACAAGCTCATTCAGTGCTCTTGTCACCCAGCTGACTTTGGAAAAAATATTGCGTGATACTTGTATAATATTGTTATATGCTCACATGCATAGTCATCCAGCAAGCTATTCTTAGTGTGCAGGGTTTATTGAGCTGGGATTTTCATTAGATGATAGTAATGTATCAGTATTACCCCGATGACACCCATAACTACGACTTAATTCCCTCCCTCTGTCTCAATAAAAGAAGACGTATGGATCTCAAACTTGATTTTTTTATGACGCTGAACCCCAATACACCCAGGACAGCTTTCAAGATTATCATACCAGGATAAATTTCCGAAGTAAAATAATTTTTAGCTGTTCATGTACTACATAGGACTAATATCTTAGTAATCAATGAAGAAAAGTGCGCTTCCTTTTCATCCGTGGATGACCTTATCCCTACAATACCACTGCTTGTACACTGAAAAACTCTATTGGATGGGGTGAGTTTTTTCGCAGCAGACTTCGTAGCCTGAGACGTTGCGCTCTGCAGAGCTCAAGAGCTCTGCAGCTGCAACACTTTAGTGGTAGAAATTATTGAACTATACGACTTCAGCAGAATTTGGTCGTAATGTTTTTTTAGGGAACTTTTCAAAAGCATTAGCTTCTCTCAAGAGACCTCGTAGAGGTATCAGCTTTTTTCTGAAATTTATCTGGAATTAAATAACTGTAAGAGACATAATTTAACAGTCAATTAATTCCCTCGGGATTTCCAACCCAGTATGAAGATTTGAATATGATAGCAAGTTTTAACTTCACCGACCCATTTTTGTTAAGCAATAGGGATATCATTAAAATTTGTCCTCTGACAACAAATAGATTTAATATTTCGTGAGTTTCAATGCAGTTTTTCATTTTACTGATGTCTTCATTGATAAATGAGAAAGAAAGTTCTATTAGTAAAAATTTATGATACCATTGCATCAATTTATAAAATCTTAGATATTTTTGAACCTGAGTGAAGCTGTACTGAAATAAAACTGCTATCACGTATTTAGTGTACTGGCAATTCTATATTTACCCCCACCAAGGAGGTTATGTTTTCGTCGGGTTTGTCAATCTGTCTCTCTGTCACCAAGATAACTCAAAAATTTATGGACGGATTTTGACGAAAATTACAGGGATTGGTAAGTATGTTAGGAGGAACAAATTATCAACTTTTGGTGAAGGTCCGTCCACCCGTTTGTTTGTTTGTTTGTCTGCCTCATTTTTCTCAATGCCACAACTCAAAAAGTAATGGGCGGATTTTTATGAAATTCATATGAGTTGTTAGGTATATCACTAAGAGTAAATGACCACATTTTGTGATGATCCGTTTGTTTGTCACTGTTTTTAATTTTATGCTTGTTAGCACAATAACTCAAAAATAATCTATGGATCTTTATGGAATTTATAGGGGTTGTTAGTAATGTTGAAAGACATAAATGATTAAATTTTGGTGCTGATCGGTTCGTTCGTTTGTATGTTTGACTCATGTTTATCATAACGTTTGTTAGCAGCATTACTCAAAAAGTTATGAACGGATGTTCAAAAAAATTGCACAAACTGTTATTACTATCAAAATACACAAATTATTAGATTTTGGAGTTAATACAAAGAAGATCATGGTTTCAGAGCCAACTTAGATTTTCTACTACCGTTGCCTCAGTTGGCAGAGGTATGCGCTCTCAGAGTGCTCTAGTAAATATGCATAAAATCTCCCTTTTAAGCATCAATATGCAAAGTGTAAAGAGGATTGCATGAGCCATCTGCTCTAGATTAGAAACGATTTTATTTGTATCTTTCATTTCATCTTGAGTATATCTTTGCTTAATTTGTTCTTCACAATTTTTTAAATCTATTAAAATTGATGAACAGTAATTTATAGTGTCATGAACATCAGGTGTTGTAGCACTTTCAAGTTTTGTAAAGGACAAAATAATCTTCGCATCTTTTTCATTAATACTTTCCCATTTCTTTCTTATATCACGTTCCTTTTCAAGCTCTTCCAAATAATACATTTTTACTCAGACACTTCGTCTGTAAACTTCATAAGTTTCTTTGAATTGAAGTGTTGTAAAGCTCTAGATAAAGCGTTTCGATTGTTTAAACTGATCAGTTCAGCACCAAGATCGTTTGAGACTTTCTTGATATATATAATGGTTGGTTTTTGCGATCTCATATCAGGTCCATGGTTGCCATAGTTCAGTTGTAATGTCTTCAATTTCATGAGAAAATTATTCTGCTGAAAGGCTTCTGCTGCTTTCTAGTTGCTTAACTCTGCTGATATTTGGTGCCTGTTGTGTTAAATGCATGTCGCATTGTAGTGGGAGAGGGCTACATAAGCATTAGCAAGGAAGAAACACCACCAGCTCATCCACTTTCCTCAGGCTGGTAAATTCCAAAGCGTCACCCAAGCAAGGAATAGAGCAAATATCAATATACACGAACAATCGTGTTTAATCACTTAATTCGCATCTTGCAAAGTTCCTACAGCAGACAAAATAAGTTCAGAATACTGAGAGTAGCGGCTTTTTCCTTTCCGTGGACCAATGCCACTCGGTCGGCGCCGCCAACTTAATTAGGTCATCGGATGTAGCCTCATTAAGCATATCAGCAGCACTTATCTATATGATAACTACGGCACACCCAACTAGTAAACTCATGTATTAAGTTCATTCAGCAACTTTTAGAGGATGACTCAAGCTAATCAGATACACTCACAATAGCTAACTGCTACAGCTAAGCTCAACGCGTTGCGACGAGCACTGCTGTAGTTACTAAGGAAAAGATAGAGCAAAACACAAGATTTCAAGAGGAAGATGGGCGCAACTCCGCGAGTTCTACGCACAATACCGGATTTCTATGAAGGCAGAACAATATTTTAGAAACATGTTAATTTTTTTATTGTTTATGAAGGTATTCCCTGGGAAAGCAGGAAAGCCTTGTAGTCTAGTCATTCCTGGAAAGGAAGGCCTTATTCAGGCTTTCCCGTGAAAGCTTCGTAGTCTAGTCATTGCTGGAAAGAAAAGCCTCGTAGTCCAGTCATTACTGGAAAGGGAAGCCTTTTTTAGGCTTTCCCGGGACACCCTCGTAGTTCTGTGAAAGGCAAAACAATATATTAGAAACATCCCAATTTTTATTAATCGTTTATATAGGTAATCCCTGGGAAAGCAGAAAATCCTTGTAGCCCAATCATAGCTGGAAAGGAAAAACTTTTTAGGTTTTCCCGGGGAAGCCTCGTAGTTCAGTCATTGCTGGAAAGGAAAGCCTTTTGAGGCTTCCCTGGGAAAGCCTTCTATACTAGAACATGCTGAGAGTGCACACTTCCAGCAAGCAATGCATTGGCAATGGAAAGTTCAATTTGATCTTAAACAATGATTTTCGTAGTATCATACAATCATCAAAATTTAATCATTCATGTCTTTTGACATTAGTAACAACTCCTGTAAATTTCATAAAGATCCGTTCATAACTTTTGAGTTATTGTGCTAACAAGCACAAAATCAAACACCACCACTAACACATAACGAATAAACAGATTGTCAGTGTTCTCTGAGGGCGGACGGTCCCGTATAGCTCTCGCGGGCTGTCCGGCTTGCGTGAATCGGCCTCCTTTGTCGGGCCGGGCAATATGATGCCTCTGCCCGCGGTCCCGGTAATACGCACGGGCCGTCTGGCTTGCTTAGCGGCCTGTAGCTGTCGGCCATAGCGGCTAGCTGCTTTGGCTACCGTGGGATCCCTCATTTGACGCCAGACTATGGCAGACCCTGGAAAGACGAAGGATGCAGCCGTCGCCGTGTGGTTCCGCTAAGGCTTTAGCGGAGAGATCCTAGGAAGACCTGGGAGTGCTCTCTTCGCCGTGTTTCGTCCGCTGAGGCTAACCAGTTCGTGTTCCTGGTCTCCACCTGCTTGCTCAACAAACTCTTTACTGTCTTCTACAAACTTAAAATTCGTTAATCTACATAATTTATCGCCATAACGTAAACTTTGTTTGTAGGCATCTGGCCACTGATAGTCCCATCCATCAGAAAACTCGGCACTATTTTCAACTGTTCGTAGGACTCTCTGACGGATAGGCGAGTCTGCAGCCATATTGCTTGCTTAAAGAGCAGCGCAACCCTCTCACCGTGCTTGCAGCGTATAAACTGTCACGGCACTGCGCACAGCCGCACACGCACCGGCATCGTGTGTACACGATCACCTTCACTTCCATCACCCAGAATGTCCAGAGTTCAAACTTATGTTTCCTGGTCGTGTGCCAGACTGCGAGAGTGGTTTTCGTGACACGTTACCCACTCAGGCGTACCTCGTCCTTCGAGAAAAATGTAGTAAGAAGCTAAACAGAGTAATTTCCTAATTTTATCTCGGGCTATCTTGCAAAAAGCGGGTGTTCCACCGTATCCGGTATCGGACCGCAGATGATCAAATACAGAATATTACTTAATTCTAAAAACAATACTCTGTTCGCACAATACAAAGATAAACTTCAGAGAATACTAGTTAAGGTTACACAGATAAACAGCTGTCTCTAACGTATACAGTTGAAAACACTAGAGAACAAACACAAGCATTGAATATACATTCCAGCGGTGACTCAAGCAAGTTACAGGCGGGAGCCACAGCACGTATGACAGGCAGCAGCGCACTCGGCGGCGCAGGCCTACGCGCTGGAAACGAGACGGCAGCCACAGTGTACTGTGACGGCAGCTCGACAGACCCAGTAGTGCTAGGCCTACCGATCAGTGTTGCCATCGTGTGGATTTTATCCACAATTGTGTGGGGAAAATGAGGTCGTATGGATACATTTGTGGGAAGAAGCTAATGTGTGGGAATTATGTGGAAATTTTTAAGTTTTCTTTATAATGCTTTAAAATAACTGAATTTGATGTAAAACGTGTAGAAATTAACAATGACTTCGGTACACGTCATGAATGAATTGCAATGAAAGCAGCTGAGCAATACAGTTTGATTTCAAGGTCAAAGAAAGTCAGCTCCCGTGGTACACTGTGGCAGTTGCTCAGTAATGCTCACCTAACCGTTCCAGCTCTGGTACTTATGAATCAATTATGGTACTTTTTGAATGCAATGAATAACGCTACCGGTCGCTACGCAGGCCTGGATTGCGTACACTCTAAATTGAGGAATAGGCTGCACGTTCGAAGCGTTGAAGCTATTATGCAAATTAGAGCTGGACTCTCACGCCGCTCACAGAGAAATGTTCTACATTTAAGCCATCTATGTCTATGTTAAAAAACTTCTTCAGCGGCAGCGATAAGGTCGAAGATGTTGAAGACATGATCGACTTGTAAATTATTGTCTAAATCAGTCATTGTCTTTAGTTAAGGTGTCAGTGTGTAATAATGTAGGCACTAGCCGGTGAAATACATAAGTGAAAGGAATATTTTGTATTATTTAATTCCGGGGAAATTTTAAGAGCTGTGTGGGAATTGTGTGGGAAAAATTTAAACAATTTGTGGGAGAAAAATTGGGACCGAGCGGCAACACTGCTACCGATAGTCGTCAGTGGTGACTATGCAGTTCTCGGAGCGGCGTGATGGTGAGTGCGCACCTGGCGTTGCGTGACACATATCATCACTAAAATTTAATTAGATACTAAGTATGTAAAGTCGGGTGTTCGTAAAAATTAACATTTCGGAATAGTGTGTCCCATCTTTGGGAAAAATTTAAAAGTTCAAGCTAGACTTATGAGGTAAAAAAGGTTTTCTTTATAACTAAAGCACGTGTGTTGCCAGGGGAGAGTCTATATAGTAAGCGCTCAGAGAAAATATAGGGGGAGGGAACATACCTCTATTTTTGAATAGAAAACTCCGCCCCTTACGGTATCTTCGGTGGCTGTTCCCTCTTGATTCCGCCGACGTTCATATTGGGTAAACTAACGTCGATTGAAGCTGCACTTTTCTCAAATATTGTATAAAACAAATATATACATCTCCAGGAGTATATTGATTATATTTTTTATTTGGACAGCTACATTAAATAGCAAATCGAGTTTTTTGGTGTGAAAGCCATCCGATGATGGCGTTTGCGTAACGCATGTACTGTCATTTTCCAGGAACTTATGTGGTTTAAAGCTGCACTTCTCTCATATATTATTTTATAAAACTAGTACATAAATCGCTATGAGTATATTTTTTCATTGAACAGCTACGTAGAAGCGCTAATTGAGTTGTTAGTTTCACAGGCGGAGAGGGTCCTCTCCGCCATGTCTTCAAGCCAAGAATGGGTTGCCAGATGTGATTAATTTAAGCCAAATTGGCCGTTTCTAGCGAATTTATTGTTAATATAATTTTTTTAATGAAATAAGACAGCATTATATCTAAAATTGAATTCAGCATGTTTCTTTGCTGTAGTGGCCTAACATTTCTCTAAAAGATGGCAATTTTCTTGTACTTGACGTAACTGTGGCAGCTCAACCCTTCCTCTCCCCCTTCGCGTCTAGGATGCATCACCAAAAAGCCATGGACGGAATGTTAGTGGTTCGCCTCCGGGACACCTGCTCCCTCCCCCTATATTTACTACGAGAGTAAGCGAATGAACCAAGGCAGGTAGAGGGTCTGGACGTCGGCTCCTGTATAAAGTCAGCGTGTGTGTGCTAAGTGGGGACCGTGTGCAGCGGTACAGCCGGGTTCATAAGGGTAAGATTGGGTCTAGTTCTGTGTATGTAGAGGGACTCTAACGTTGTGAGTTCGATTGGATTAGAGAAGCTATGGTGGAAAAGTCATTCATGCTGATGGGATGATTGTTTTTCTCAGCATGTAGGCGGGGGGCTGAATGTGAGGGTTTTACATGTGGCAAATCGGTTCGGCTAGACACGCCTAAATGTTGGTCAATACGGGCATTGAAATGTTGTTCAGTGCTACCGATGTAAGAGGCGCAACAGGCCCGGCAATTGTAACGGTAGATAATACTCGACAGAAGTGGTGTAGGAGGTTTGTCTTCAGATTTAAAAAAAGAACCCTATAGTAAATGTGTTTTTGTATCAAAATTTGAAGTTTATGTGTGGGTAGGCTTCAAAGACGAACGTCTTTAAAGTGTTTACTGCACTAACAGGGGCTTTGTTGTAGTATGGAAGTGAGTGAATGAAGTCTAGTTTACAAACGGAGGGTTTACTGATGCCGGAGTCGAACAACTTGTTTCGAAACAGTATGCAGTAGTGGTCCAGAAAATGGCGCGGGTAAACGATATTTTTAAAGAATGTTAGGAGACAGTTAACTTCGTTTTAAAATGTAAGGTGGGAGGAAGACAAATGGTATGCTAGAAATAGTAAAGTTTTCATTGCATTAAATTGTCCAGAGAATGTGGGTTTTCTATAAGCTCCAGTGGCCAGTGTTGAGTATTGGTTAGTTACTACAAACTCTGCGGGAAACGCCTTGCTGTCCGCCAAATAGACGCGGACGTAAAGCATTCAGATAACTATCAAGTCGAAATACAAACCTCTTTCGCTGCTCAACTTCAAGCAGGCGCCCT
>LQNS02276883.1:12804041-12816592 GCA_001587735.2 Parhyale hawaiensis | reverse complement strand
CTTCTCCACGAGTCGCTAGCACTTAAAGGTCAAAGCTTCCCAGGCCATTTTAAGCTGACTTCTTCTCACTTATGCTCCATCTCTATATTTAAGTTCCGCATATCAGCGGCCATCGATCATGCTTGAGGGCATTAATGGCTATCGCTTTGGCGTCGACTCTTCTCCCATTTTTTTTTTTATTTTATTCTCATTTCTTTTTTCTCTTTCGTCTTCCATTTTTTCTCTTCTCGTTTCTCCATTCCTGTACATTCTACTAACATAATGGCAATAGCTCATAGAGGACCGGGGTGTAAGTCCCGGTGTCTTTTTGGGAATGAGCCTTTTGGTTCGTCTACTGCCGCCTATCTAATCTAATCAAATCATAAAAAATTTCCCGCCAGAGGATTAAAATTTGCAGTTTCATTTAAGTACCGATTTTAATGAAACTTGGTACAGTTATACAAAATCGGAAAAGAATGTGGGTTAGACCCATGTGCTTTTTCCCATTTTCGTCATAGAAAACGAGTTATTAAAAAAGCCGGAAGCACAGACTGCTGAAAAGTTTATTTTTCCGACTTCTAAACCCTACTAGTCCTACAGTTTTTAAGCTACAGAGATGATTTTCGTCTCAAACAAGCAGAATTTGATTATCTAAAATTTCTTGATTGGGTTTTCTGAATGTCGAATTAGGAAACGAGTGTCAGCTAACATTTTCGAGAAAAACTTTTAAAAAAAATTTTCTTTGTTTTTTTTTTCAATTTTTTCAAAAACTAATTCGAAATTCAAAAAAACCCAAGCGAAAACTTGTAGAGATTTGGATTCCGCTTCGCTTGATACCTGAATCATCTCTGTAGCTCAAAAACTGTAGAACTATGTAGTAGAGTTTTCCCCTGTCTCCCTCCTTTTTGCCGTTTTCTTTCAGTAACTCGTTTTCTATGGCGAAAATGAGAAAAAGTACATAAGTCAAAAAATATTCTTTTTATATTTTACATATTTGGGCAAAGTTTCATCCAAATCTGTCGAATAATGAAGATTTTTTCTTTTTGGCGTACGGTCCCCTTAACGTGCGTATTGAGTTATTTAACAACGAATAACAGTCGGATGCAGTTACATCTTTACACCTGTCCGTGACACTTCATATTTGCATCACAGCTCGTCCGACGTCGTGGCTGTAGTTGGGACACAGCATTCACAGCGACCTCATGTACATTTACTTAAGAATTACTGAAAGTCAATTTTTCAATTGGGCACACATTGTCCGAAGAAGTCAAGCCTCGGTCAGCATTTGATCATCCAGTCTGACCGCGGGAAGAGTTAAGGGTTGTTCATTCAAAATTTGATTGAAAACACATTAAGATATAACAATAACGCCATCCTATCTGAACACTAAAATTTAAGGATCAAGAAAAACAAAATGGAAATATGCGGAACCACAAAAAAATTGGAAATATAATTGTGGGGTGGACTAAGGACTTGTTTATGGTCTTTGCGCAAAATACTTTAGGAGATAATTGATTGCGAACTTAAGCTATGCCCATCAATATCGTTCAACATCCTAAGAACGTAATATTATTCTTGGCCTTCTTTGTTTGTTGGGAGATGACGGGCCATGTTTCTCGATGGATTAGCTAAGTGGATTAAAAGATGTCTTTCTTGGAAGTTATCTCCAAATTATTGTTTGCCATCTGCATAATGCATGGTGAAAATCATTATCATTGTTCAAGGCGTGCGTCGTGATCGTTCTCTTACTAGAGCGTGAGTTGTGTTTTCATGAAATCCTCTCAAGTTCTCTATGATGTAGAATGCCAGGTTTCACGTTATATTCCGATGAGGTGCTGTTTTTATTTCGCATTATATTAAAAAGTAATACACATCTCTAACTACGAACATCATTTGCCAAATGCCTGAGTTTTGTGAGAGTTCATTCCCTTCAAAAAATAGTAGCGATCAAATTGAATTATTTTAATCCTGCATTCCCCCACATATTCTGTCTTTTTGTTGTCAAAGCCAGATGTATGAGTGTTTTGGGATCTTTCACGGTTTTCAACGATGCGTAATTCGTTTTTTTTTCGTTTTTAATTCTATCTCTACTGATTACAATAAAAGTATTTCTTTGCTTACTTGGGTTTGATTTAGCGTCCACGATAGACTCTTGTTTGTTTCATTCATTACCTCAGCCAAGAAGGTTATGTCATCGTCGGCTTTGTCTGTCTGTCTGATTTACTGTTTGTCCGTCTCTCTGTCTGTCGCCAAAATAACTCAAAAAGTTACGGACGGATTTTTACGAAACGAGATATATTAGGTATATCTCGAAGAATAAATGACCAAATTTTCTTCTTGATACGTTACGTTTTGATAATGTGAAAATTATATAGCCAATCTGAGATTGAACATTTAATGGACATTAAAGATTTCCTTGTCAGCTGTGTTCCATAAGCGATACACTTGCTTTTAGTAGAACATGTTCTCATTTTTTACCTGTGGACAATGAATTTACTTTTTAATTCTGACTGTAAATGTTTTTGAGAACAAATAAAGGTGTATTCGTTCGTGTGTTTGTCACTGTGTTATCGTACGGGTAATATTTTAGCTCAACCCCATTTTCCTCTGTACGTCCACATGCGGAAGCTTGTGGCTCCCTCGTCCGATTAGACAATTTTAAAAAACTAGCGGTTTGCAATGGTTCAGATCTTAGGCTCCTGGAATCACTGTATATATTTAGGCAGAAACCCATTTTAAATGATCAAAATAGTGCCCAACTCCTTTATATTGCTAATCATTAGTGTTTTCAGTTATTTTCATTCAATATTCATTTATATTTGAGCGGTATACGACATTAACTCTTAATTTCAATTGTACTGTACTTTTGTGTATTTTCAGATGTACTGAAGATGGGCGAAGACCCGAAACGTTTACTGATTTTAATCTTTTGTTGACGTTTGTTTTGCCAATTATTTTAGTATTAGATCTCATTCGAGTAAAATGTTTTCATTTGTGACGGTTCTGGTTGTGACTTTTATTTTTGAGACTGCGTAAAAAAGCAGACCTACATTTCTACAATTATCTTCTGTTACGAACTGCTGTGTTTGCAATGGTTGTATTCGAAAACTAATATTTTTTACTGATCCTTACAGCGCTTATAGTGTCGAGATTGTGGCTGGTGCCCACAACATCACGGAAAACGAGCCAACTCAGGTGACGATGACTTCCACCGACTTCATCTTGCACGAGGACTGGAGCCCCATCAACGTCGTTAACGATATTGCTCTCATCCGCCTGCCCGAGCCTATGGTTTGGACCGGTACGCAGAAAACTCAGTTCGGCGGGTAAACATACAATTTCAATCAATACTTAGAACACGATTGTATAACGTGCAGTAACTACGAAAAAATGTTTAGGTGAATAGATATTATATGTAGTTAGAGAAATTGATGTAGTTGTTCTCCAACTCTATAGGCTTTATATATAACTGCTATCTAAAACAAACCGAACAACGAGCGAATCAGCCGTGATGATGATAATTATTATTGTTAAGATACACTAGACTGAAGACGTGAAAATGGAGGAACCCCATAAGGTTAACAAGCCCCCACGCAACCACCCAAAGAAGATCAAAGATCACACAATAGTTCGGTTTATAAATTGCTTAAAGCTGCCAATACCCTCGCCAGCAAAGGCAGCGCCATCAAGACCATTCCAAATTTCTACATATGATGGAAAAAACGAACCAGAATACTGGCCCGTATATGGCATTGATGAACGTGAACATTTATGTATCGCAGTACATACATCGTATGTTAATTTGTTACGCTTCAACTGTTAAATACGCCGTGAATTGACTACATCAACTTAGAAAGGAGCATCTGCAGAAACCCATTCTGTGTAGGAACTTAAGGGTAAGGCCCACAACTACTTTTGATTTAGAAAAAACGCACTCTAGAGGCTCCTCACTCCTCGCTCCTCGCTATTGAATGCAAGGTTAGGCTACGTATTCCCCAAGAAGAATCTTTCAAATTCGTTCATGCAATTTTGGACAGCCGTGCCATTTACAGTTCAATCGCAGTGCTGGAAAAATTAATTTCTGCACTCAAATTTAGTAGGCAAATTTCATTTTTGTGATGTTTTCCTAATTGAAATTTGAGAAATTAGCTGTTAACTGTAGAAGTACATAACATTTTACACTTAATGCCAAATATATTCTTCATTTCTTAGGTCAAAAAAAAAAAAAAAAGGTTGGGTACTTAATATTTTTGAAGTAAATCCGCCTAGCGCGTCAAGAACATTACAAGGCGGGCCATACTCTATAATAATAATAATAATTTTTTGAAACTTTTACAGAATTTAAGCCTAATACAGGAGGTATCACTTATATTAGTTGCAATTCAGCAATCAAAACACAAGTCTCAAGCCCCTAGCTACTTTAAAGAACTATTTGGGCAGGATAAAATTGACGAGGGAAGAACAACTATAACGTTACAGTCTCTTGCGCATATATTTGTAAAATAAGAGAACACTTAGAGATACCAACGAAGTCTTAATGGTATATACGGGGTATATATGTAGCATTTCCTGTGCTCTCATGAGAGAAGAAGGGGCTGCCAAAACAGTACATCATCAGAAATCTACATTCCAATATGAAGGCGCCTCCCTCATGAACAGAATCCGACGAGTAAAGCACACTACTACTAGTTTAGCCCCCTCCCCCCACAAAGCACACAGCGATCCAAAGAGAGGAGGAGAAAAAAAGGACAAAGTATTCCAAGAGAAACACAGAACCCATACACGAGCCAACGCGCACAGAAACAGCAAGCTGGGAAAGAAAAGGAAAATAGAACAAAGCACTATCAGAAGGAGCATGAAGGTGGAAGGAAGCAGTTTGGGCACGAAAGACAGACGTCCCGAAGGTCTAGGTAATGGGTAAGGTAACCTATACAACACTCCCGGGGCCACTACCCTCCACAACACCGGATGGGCGAGTCTAACTAGTTTTTGTTAGGAATAGTAACACCAGTGATAAAAAGAGAGAGGAACTACAAAGCAAGGGTCACCAGTGCAAATATAATATGTGGTTGGAATACGAAAAAGCAGAGAAATATCAAGGGCACAGCTTTCCATACCATGGGACGGGCGAGCCTAGCTAAACTTTCTTAGAATAATAACATCAGTAATAATAGGAGAGAGGAACTACAGAGCAAGGGTCGCCTCTGCAAATATAATATGCGGTTGCAATATAAAAGAAAGCAGAGAATATATCGAGAGCATTGCTCCTCATAACATCGGATGGGTGAGCCTAATTAGTTTTAGTTAGGAATAATAAGACCAGGAATATTAGAGAGAGGGAAAAAACAGGGAACATATTTCAAGGGCACTGCTCCCCATAACATCGGATGGGGGACCTCAACATAGGAACTCAGTTAGGAACAACAACACTAGAAATAAAAGTGAGAGGAAGTAGAAAGCAAGGGTCACCCGTGCAAATATTATGTGCGGTTGAAATACGCGCAAAAAAAAACATAGAACATGTCAATGACGACATCCTGCATAACCGACCAGGGCCACAGGCCCACACGGCGGTCTAGTGAGAATAATAGGGAAGAGGCACAAAGTGCCCCGAAACCTACGCACAAGGGTGCTCCCAAACAAAGCCAAGCCACAGGGGGAAAAGCCAGTCACAGAAGAATAAATAGGAGTTCCGCCGCAACGTATGGAAGGAAGCAAAATGGGCAGGAAAGAAAGGCGTCACGGAAGTCCGCACAAGCCGATGCCACCAACCGAGTTAGCCGATGGCTCCAAAAGCACAAGTTCCTACAAACTGCAGCTATGGCAAACCTACTAATGTAACCGTTGTGCCCGCGATTCACTCCATTCCCCGACGACGCCCCTCTGACAGGACAACTTTTTTTCAGATTTTTAATTACAGGTCCGTAGTAGGTGATCACTGATTGCCGCACTATTTCATATGAATAATTGCCATGGAAAGGAAGCGAGAATATATTGCTTCAGGCGTTTCTTGAAGTTGAGTAGAATATATGCTGTTTTTACATTCATTGGAAGACTGTTCCAGTTCTGAACAGCCTGGGAGAAAAAAAGGTTACTCAAATTTAGACCTGCGTGTACGAGGATAATATAGATCGCCGCCAGTAACAAAACGTGTACCGCGTTTATGACAAGGTTCCAACGTGCTGAACTTTTCGGCAAAATAAGAGTTTTGGCCCTGGAGAAAATATTTAACAAATTTTATTGCAGTAAAATAACAATAGATTTGGTCTAACATAAATGTTTTCAGCGTACGTCGAACATTGCATAAATTGCCCTGATGGTTCATCTTTAGTAATGTTACACAGCGATCCTGAATACGGCTGAGTCTGCTGACTCCCGTCATATTTGCTCTCCCCCACAACGGAATACAGTAACTGAGGTGAGGGTACACAAGGCTGTTGTATAATTTAAAGAAAACTGCCCTAGGAACAAAATTTTTCAGTCTGTTCAAGATACCACATGCCCCAGCCTCATTACCAGCAATGAACCCCGTGTGGGCAGAGAACGACAGCCGATCATCAATTAACACTCCTAGAAATTTAGCTTGGGAAACTTTGCTGGATTTCCCGGCGACCTATGCATACATTGAGGCAGGCTGTTTTATTACGATTAGAAAAATCATATAATTTGATTTAGAAATATTCAATGTAAGTCTGTTGGCGCACAACCAAGTGTTCACCCTCTCCAACTCACTATTTCCGGTTCGGACAAGGGTTTGCAAATCATTACCTGCAGTGAACACGGTTGTGTCATCTGCATTCTGGACAAAACGTAGGTGGTTGGACAAGAACTGCAAATCATTTATGCATATGAGAAATAGCAACGGGCCAAGAATAAATCCCTGGGGAACACCAATAGTGATAGGTAAAGTCTGGGATACATCGTAGCTGATACTGACAAATTGTTTTCTGTTTGACAGGTACGAGCGAAACCAAAGTAGTATTTGAGCTCTGATGCTCAATCTGTTCAGCTTGTCAATAAGAATATTATAGTTTACCGTGCCAAATGCCTTTGAAAAGTCGAGAAAGACTGCTATCATAACACATAACACGCTCAAATATTTTATTGAGAAATTGAAGAGTTGAAATAGGTCGATGATTGCCTACAGAAGACTGATCGCCATGTTTGGATACAGGAATTACCCGAGCGATCTTGAGTACATCGGGATAACATGCCTGAGCAAATGACGAGTTGATCAGATATGATATAACTTGAGACAATATATCGATAAATTACTCATACTATGGAGGGAATTGAGTTAATGTCGCTACCTTTACTAACAAATGATAAAATCGTAGATTTAACTTCATAATGGTTGGTATTGAGACAGACAAAAGAGTTTGGCTGTGTAGGCACGTATGAAATAGGCTCAGAAGCAACTAACGGAATGTTGTTATCTGGGTCTTTAGCTACGGAAGTGAAAAACTCGTCAAAGAGAACAGCAGATTCCTCGTCACCTTCTGCATTCCTATCATGATAGGTTACATTGGAGGTAGTCTTAGGTCGGGATCGATTTCCCAAAATGCTTTCAATAAGCTTCCGAGTCTCTTTCGGGCTTTTAGCATTACGGCTGAACTTCTGAGCGTACTAATTTTGCTTAGCTCGTCGAAGGAAACTGCTAACTCTGTTACGGTAACCTCTGTACTGTTCTTGGCTACATATTCCCCTTCTATAGAGATGATAAAGTTCATTTTTTAATGAAGTTCAGCCAGTCAGGGGTTAACCAAGTGGAATTATGGTGTTTTGGAGATATATTTTTTTTGCACCTAACAGAGCAGTATAACTGTCGTACATTTCAAACAATCGGTCAATAAAGAAGGTACATCTGTCACTAACACTAAAGAGTGTGCATTGATTCATGATGGGGGTAGGTTATAGATCTCCATGCTCAATCTCTCCATCGCTGCAGCACTGGTGTCTCGAAACGCAATTTCTACCAATTTAGGAGCTTGTCCAGAAGCGATAGTTACGAGTATAGACAAAAATATGGGAAAATGGTCTGTCAAATCAACAGGTAGAACACCACATGCTAACGAATTCAGCCATATATGGTCTATAATAGTAGATGTAGAGTCCGTTACACGAGTGGAACAGTGATCCCCTGCCAAAAATAACGCGAAGACATTCCATCTATAAAATACAGTTCATTAACTGAAAGTTCAGCGAGAGAGAGATCAATATTAAAATCGCCCAAAAGTAAACACACCTGAGCTTGCGATACGTGCTGATCAATGAGTGGGAAGAGTGATTCGAAAAAAAAAAAAATCCCACACAGGAGCTGCAGGAGGTCTATGAATACAGCATGTACATATGAGACGCTCAATGAAATACACAATGCCATGTAAGGAGCAAAAAGCAACTAGGAAAACATCCATGTACTAGATTTTTATATAACTAAACCGGTGCCATTTTAAGTAACTGTAGTTATTTTCTAACGTTTAAGAGCATTATTTGTTAAATCATGCTTCTTCTATTACAGATTGCGCTGTCACTTCATTGTTCACTCTTAATAAACGTGCGCTGTGAACTAAAAAAAGAACGGTTAGGTCAATGTGTGGATTGCACTAGCCCGAAACACACGAAAATTCTGTAGACGCGGGCTACGCGAGGTGAAGTGGTGCCAGTGTGTGCGTGAGTGCGTCCTAAAACTAGAAATTACTCTTTATCATGACCGAAACTTGGCCATTTGTACCTCTTGATAGTAATAACAGCTTATGAATTTTTTCTGACGATCCGTCGCATACTTTTTGAGTTACCAAACATTTTCACAAACTTTAGTGAAAACCCCAACGAAAGAACCGATCATCATCAAAATTTGGTCATTTGTGTCTTTCAACATTCTGAACAATTCTTACAAATTTAATGAATATTCATTTATAGATATTTGAGTAAACACACTGACAAACATTTTGACAAACATAGACACGAACAAACCGACTTATAGATCAACCAAAAACTTTCCCCATTTCCGCCAAGTAACAACTCCAACAATTCCTAAAACTGTTATGAGAATCCGTCCATGAGACTATGAGTTATACCAGGAAGCAAAGAGCGTTGCATTCTTTGCTTCCTGGGTTATACTGTCAAAAAATAAGAGCAAACAAACCAACAGCAAGCAGTTGAATGGATCTTCACAGAAAATTATTTATATGATAGTCTCTACCATGGCTGAACTACGTTAACTGGTTAACTCATCTCTTGACCATTTTGAGACGGTTCTGCGCATCTCCCTGTGTGACGTCACGTGGTGAGAACGTGCTTGAAAATCGTCAGTGTTACTACAGCATCGATATCATTTCCATCTATTTAGACAATTTTTTTCGTTATAATGGGATGTTGTTCGATGTTTGGCTGTTCTGAACATGTTGATAACAATTTATTGAAGCTTTATCGTGTTCCTAAACAGCTTCTAGACTTGCAAAAAAGAGGGTTTGGACTTGCAAATGAGCCAACTCACGTTCCGCAGTGGCTGGCCGCATGTGCTCCAACTATTTTTCGCCTCAGCAATACGATAAACGCTTATCCCTTATCATCACATAGCTTAAATTTGGAAAAAAAATGTACATCTGTGTGTTGTTGATGCCGCAAATAATGCAAGACTTTTTCGTCTTAGCAGTTATTTGGCTTTGTAAACAAGGCCACAGGGTGTAGCACTAAAGGTTTCTTGATACTCAACATTCTACTAATTCTCGTTTTAATGGTTCAAAAAAGCACTCCCTAGTAGTTATGAACAATACAATTTTTCTTTCAGGTTTATCCAATTAACACCGGTCAATGTTCATTTTATATAAGAATTTCAAGAAACTTACCCAAATTAGAAAAAGCTAGTTGTTTGTACGCCAATGCGTTTCTACTGAGTATGGCCTGGATTAGGTTTTTTTTTTTCATTATCTCAACAAGAAAACTGAGACGAGTGTAATGGAATACTGTTTTATTACTGATGCCGATGACACACGCTAGTCAAAAGAACGAGTATCGTTATTTTTTGTCTTGAAGTTATGTTGAACTCTTCTAAACACAGCTTTGAGATTGCCAACAAATGGCGTGAAAATGTTTACCGTCAGTTCAGTTTACTCCCCAAGTGCCGTTAGTTAACTGTCGGAAGTATCATTATATCAGGAGAAAATTAGAATTTAAAATTGTTTGCGAGCGTGTGCTATTTATATTTAAATAGGAAAATCAAAGCATTCGGACGAAAAGATGGCGATACTTGTTCTTTTGAAAGCGTGTGGTATCGACGTGAGCGAGGAGGTGTTCGCTGTTCAGAATATAGAGATAGGATATATGTAACGCTGAGACCGGCAAATCGCATCCATCCGCTTGACAATTGGATTTTCTTGTTAAGATAAGCCCTTTAATATTTTTGATATATTAAATTCAAAGCTAAACTTTTCAAATTTGTACTTACAAATTACTTTTAGAGTTTTCAAGTCTCGTCCGACCAGATGTACGTTCAAATTAAATTTTTCGGCAGCAATGCAGCGACAAAAATCATGGAGATATGACTTATTATTGCTTTGATAGTAATTGTTCTTTTATCAATGCTCTATTACTCTTTGATTTAGTTGAGGAATTGTATAATAACGTACGCTCCTACGATATAGTGAGCAAAGTGTTCACTATACGTCTATCAAAGTAATGAAACCAATTTGAACTTTCAATTTCGACATTATTTTGGCACTGTAGTTGTTTTTGCTTAAAACGTGTTGTTTTGCTATTATTTTTGACAGTAGAGGGCACTAGTATGTAAAACAGTAATGTGGTGACGAAAAACAACCTATGTTAATGTAACACAGATGAAGTCGTTGCCACGCTGCTGTGCTTCATTCCTTCGTCGTTGCACTCATTTATTTGATATTCTATTACTTTATTCCTCACAAACGGATATTTGCACCCGGAAGTTAAGAGCTGTGACTGTGTGAAAATAATTACCATTGTTTCTCCTCCATGATAGCTCTCGCTCACTGTATTTATAAAGCAAGTGACAGGTAGGAACAAACGAACACGGACTGGAGTCTATCCGAGGCCGTCGAGATAGAGACTCCACAGGCTAAGGAAAACAGACTGGCAATTCTTCAGTATTTTTGCAAGAAAATAGCGGCTCAATGATGACGTCACATTTCTCGTTTTACTGTTTTCATCATAAGGTGGTATACAGGATAAGAGTTGTATCTGCTTAGCTCCAGCTGCACGAACTTTCATCGACGTTTCTTGGCTACAAAACTGTGAAGCTAGACGGCTTTAAAAAAAAATTAGTGACTTGTTAGTAAATGATTATTTTCTCGTTTTGCCCAGTCCAAATATTATTCTCGTTAAACAAAATCGTTCAAGGCACAACTCTGATGGCTTAACTATGACGTAACAACAGCTCCAGGAAGAGCTGAACTGCGCTTAGAAACTGCCCGTCNATAATTATTTTCTCGTTTTGCCCAGTCCAAATATTATTCTCGTTAAACAAAATCGTTCAAGGCACAACTCTGATGGCTTAACTATGACGTAACAACAGCTCCAGGAAGAGCTGAACTGCACTTAGAAACTGCTCGTCTGTGGAGACTCCTTCTCGATGGTCTCGGTCTATCTCCCCACGTGACATTACGGCTGAGATGGAGGGGCGGGGCTTGCAACCCGACCTGCGCGTGAGTCAACTTGTTAGCGTACTTCAGCCATGGTCTCTACGTACCTACCTAAAAATCCTTGAGATCGCTGTAGCTTTCGTAAAGATCCGTCCATAAGTTTTTGTGTACTTATTGTCAGACAGGCAGACAAACAAACAAACTCGATAAAACACAACCTTCTTAGTGAAGATAATTATTGTGACTCAAGTTTATTGGTTTTCGCAGATGAGATCCGTCCCATCTGCCTGCCCGCCTACAACGATACTGAGCTCTACGGTGGTGAGATTGTGAACCCCTCCGGCTGGGGATGGGCAACTGCCGGTGAGTCCAAGCGTATATCGATTTGGCCAAATTGTGGTCTATCACTGTACTCTAATGAGTTAGATCGACAAGCGCATTCACGTAGGTATCTTGTCACGCAGCTAAAATTAGAAAAGATGGTGCATGAGTCTAAGTAGTGGGAGTGACGTCATTTTCAGGACACCCTTTTTTTTATAACTTGAATTAACACTATATCTTCCTTTAGGCCTAAGACAATAAAAAACAGATCTTATCAGGAAGATGAAGAATTATCTTACTGGTTTTCGGCAGTGAACTTGATATTTCGATGTTTTCTATTTAGATAATCCAGAAATAAATCAGAATCTGTTTGATTCTTAAATACTAGTAAGGTGTCACCTACATAACGACTATAGTGGATCGGTTTGAAGTCATTTGAGCAATCGTTAAGCCAAATGGTTTCACGGTGGCATAGCAAGATATTTGCTATCGACAGACTGAGCGGGCTTCCCATGGAGACCCCATCTATTAGTTTGTACAGTCTATTGTTAAACAAGAAGAAGGCGAGACTAAGGAAAGTTCTAAAGGTAGGTTTGTCCATGTTGTGGAATAGGTCCGTGCCGTCAAAAACTTTGTTGC
>LQNS02276883.1:12785651-12799623 GCA_001587735.2 Parhyale hawaiensis | reverse complement strand
GTATTCTCGGCTACCAAGCGTTCCATGGTCTCCACAACACTTGAATTCACAGACTGGATTCTCTCAAGACATTCGATTATCTTCACGCCGTAATCTGTTTTGCCATCACTAAGGAGATCGATGCAGTTTTTCCGCGGTCTCCCCGCTGTCATTTTATTCATCTCATTCTTGAGAGATTGGTGTAGCGTTATATCCAATGCATTTTCATCAATTGAATCGTCACTGATGCCGTTCAAAGTGGCTTCAGCCTCACTGTGGTCTTCGTCCATAGTAACTGTAAGATGAACTTCTTGTTTCTCACAAGGCAGTATTGCTTTGAGCAACAACGTTAGCTGCTATAAGCACTGGATTATAATGCAGGTCACTCAGATTGGACTACTTAACAGAATTAACACTGCAACAGATCAGAATGCTGGGATCTAGCTCTCTAGACTATCCATCAACTACATAGATCCAGCACCCGCTTCTACTTTTAACGTTACGAGACGCACCAGACTTGGCAATCAATACAAGAATCTGTAAAAGTCTGGGTTTGCTGTCTGCAAAAGCGTTACCAGCTGCGTCTCGCGCCAGTAAATGCTTGGTAACGGGAGTTTTTTAAAATAATCAGCTGGAATTAGCGTAAGAGGACCCCGGCTTTGTGTACTTTTGGAAGCCCGTACATGATGCACGGAGAAGCACCTAAGTTGTGGAGTGAACTGTGAATCGAATCAGTGATGATGCCTTGGTCTAACATTTTTTTTATTCTATGAATTTTGTCGATGAATTTAAGCGTAAGTTTGAAGGGGTCGGTATGCGAATCATAAACAGTGAACTTGGCTGTATCTGAGAGGATGGCATTCATTTTTTGACATTAATGATTTTTATCTAAAATGGCAACAACTCTTCTCTCGTTGGGTCTGCACACTACAACGGAATTTTCTTTGTTGAAGTTAGATTATAGCGATAGATCAGACCTGGAAAAGATTGGAGAAAATACTTTACGTTTACTGCACGAGTTGTAAATGCTATTACAAGTTTCTTTTATTTTGTTTTTTATTTCTGCAAATGAAAAGTCGGGATGCAGTGGATGGGATTTCAATCTGTTAGCTCGGCCTTCAAAACCTATGAAATGTTTGTAATAGTCCGGTTTGAATATAGGTAGGCAGAATTCCAGGCCAACTCTTTCATTTAACTCTCTATGGGGGTAAAATAACTAAATTTAGGATATATTGAATAAAATTATGTTTTTATGCAACTGTACATGTGCTTCGTAAAAGTCGTTTTAGGAAAAGTTTGAAAAGAAAAGATTACCGACTCTAATTTTTCCAAAATCTGTAAAAAAAGTATAATCCTCTATCTATAATGTTATAAAAATGGGATCTACTAAGAATCATTTACTGTAAGTCAATATACAAAAAAAAATATTGAATCATCTACCTATTGTCTTATAAAAATGGGGTCAAGTAAAAAAGAATCTAGTGTAAATCAAAATAAAAAAATTAAAATCCTGTAATAAAAAGCTTATAAAAATGGTATCTAATAGAGGAATATACCAACTGTGTCCTTTATGTATTGATAAGAACAGAATTACACATCTGAATTCAAGAAAACATTTATTAAAAATAGTGAACTGACGAGCTGATAAAAATGAAAAAAAGACTATTTCTGCGCTTTTTTGAATGTTATGAAAAATTTCTCCTAACACCAAAAAAAAAAAAAGATTTAAAACAAACCCATTTCTCTAGTTTCTGATCGATTTTTCTCAAGCAAAAAATATTGTAAAACATGCAAAAAAGGTCATCAATCTCTAACAACACTACAAATAAAAAAAACATTTTTACTATGGATTTAAATTTTATTTTTACGTAGAAAATTGAAAAATTCAATAGAAATTCGTCAGGATGGATTATAAAAAGATTGTTGGATTTTCATGTTGAAATTGCTCAAATATAAACCTCTAAAAAGCAAGTTATATTGAACTTGCAGAAAAATCTAGACTCCTAATATACAAATTAATCAACGTACAAAACGAAGATCAGGAATGTTTCAAGTGGTGTATAGCGAAACACTATTGTCTACATCAAAAACACGAAGAAAGAATTTCAAATAGATTAAAAACTGAAGGGGCAAGACTAAATTTCCAAGGAATTCAGTTTCTTATGAAAATTAAAGATATTGATAAATTTGAAACTTTCAATAAAATATCCGTTACAAATCTAAAAAAAAATTGATGTTGTATCACTCTTGTTTATACAGAATGAAGAAACTCAGCACTATGTATTAATGAAGGATCGTAACCCATGCATAATTTCAGAACTTGAAAATAAACACAAACAATTCGTATGTCCACACTGTTTACACGTATTTACTAGAAAAGATTGGTGACGATGCATCAGAAAAATTCGTATCTTACATTGAAAGCGAAGCGAAAAGGATATACAATTTGCTAAATGTAAATAAAAAATCATGTTTCTAAGTGGAGAACTATATCTCATCTCGACAACGGTCATATCAGTCTTGTTTATGTTAGCAGTCGGTAGTTAAAGGAAAAATTAGTTTACCTCTGTCAGGAATCGAACCCCGTACATGGTACTAAAGCGTCTTGCCGTTAGAAGGGAGAAAATACGTATATGAAAAACTCACTGTATAGCATCTACCTGCTGCATGTCGGACAAATCCGTAGTATATCATTAGACGCAAATGACTCCCAGTAAAGTTAAGGGTGTCTCGAGAATAGGGCAAAAAACGTAATTCTAGGTTATTGAACGCTTCGATTCTTGGCGTGTCTGTCACCCTCACAAATCAGCTATAGTTTGTATGTTTGAGACTTTACTATAAGCTGAGTCGAAGGACTTAATTGATTCTATTTAGTAGTTTTAAAAGTTAAAAAATGAGTGTTTGTGGAAAGTAAGATTGTGGGTTTTCAATGCACTATCTCACATTTCTAATTAGAATTGGTTTGAAGGCGTTTCTCGAAGATTACTAAAACTAAGTCCATGGACACTATCAAAAATATTGTTTTTTCCTATATTTCCAAATTTTAGTCATCTTACTCCCTTAAAAAATAAATGGAGGATTTGAGTTATAATAAACAGAATTCTTCCCGATAAGAATAGTTTTTAATTCTTTAAAGGAAGATTTAACCCTCTATGACCCACATTTTGGCCTTTTTTGCCCTATATTGGTAATTTATAGTCACTTTACGCACTTATAATGACTGGAAAAGAAAATTTCAGCATAATGTTTTTATTCTAACGTCCTTTAGTGGAGGACATTGGGTCTTTAGGACATGCACAATGCGATTCGCCAGAGTAATACAAAAGCATTTAAATTCTCTCAGCTGAGACCATGGTAAATACAGTTTAAATGCATAGGTTTTTGGTTTGCAATGCACAATTTAGCAATCAGAAATAAAAATAATTTATACATGCCAATGAGAAGGAAAATTGTAAATATTTATTACAAATACTTTCTGAGAAAAAGACCATAAAAATGAAATAAAATAACAATATTTAAATCAGGTGAAACCTAACGGGTCATGTCTAGAACCAGTCTCAACCGTCATTTACAAGTGAAAATAATAAAAGCACTTCCTGTCCTTGATGAACACAAAAAACTTTACATTTCATGCCACTAACGAAGGTTCTCTTTCCACATCCAGGCATTTTACATTGATTTTGGTTTGGTGCATAAATAATTCTAGCCAGTGATTATTGCCATAATTTCCAATGCTTCTTTGTGGATTTGGAGTTGTTTTATTACCTTGGCTCTTTTTCAGCAACTGAGGAGTTTCTATTGAACTAGAAGGCCTGTCGAATTCTGGTTTGCTGGTATCCATCTTCATTCCCCGTAGCAGTGAGTCAGCAACTGAATGCTTGAAATGTTGGAGATCCCAAATGTCGTTTACTTTTGGGACCTCCAGAGCACTGCAGTCTCTTGTACAATAACCAAGAATTAACAACTGCTACTTCAAGAAAGTAGAATCCAAGCTTTTGATAATTACTTCTTGGATCTAATGGTATGGCGATAAAGTGCAATCAATGAGTCCGTTAGGTCTACTCCTCCCATTAAGGAATAGTTGGTATTAACATTGAGGGACAAATAATTTCTACGACTTCTGTCTTTGACCTATCGAATCTTCTACATGAACCTAGTGTATTTGCTGACGAAAATGAAGAATAAAAATTCACGCATCTGTTATCTGCTCATTTTACTAATTTAATTTCCTCTCCATCAATTGTGGATGATAACTCCTCATAGGAGCCTCGACTTCTCTTCATCAGATCTTTATCTGAGGATAACCGAGCAGAAATTCCTGGCGCTCTGTTTAGTCTTACTGTAGCAAGGCAGTAGATCTTCCACTTTGCAATGTGATACACAATTCGCACAGATGTGAAGTAATTGTCAAAGTACAAAAGATGGTTCATACCTTTTGGAATAGTTTTTGCCGACTTCACTATACTTTTGGAACTTGCTCTAAAGTAGGGCTCACCTGTTTCAGGCTCAACTTTACCTGCATACACATGAAAATTATACGTGATCCCATTCGAATCACATAGAGTAAAGACTTTATAGCTCCACTCGTGGGGCTTGCTAGGAATACTCTTATTGAGATTAGACTTTCCTTTGAAAGTCACAAGTTGCTCATCCACACGTATCATTTGTAATGGTGGAAAGATCGGAATTTGTCATGCAAGTAAATCGGAAGAGACCTATTTTGAACGAGGGATCATAATTTGGGTGATCTTGTGGCACATATTGATTATTGCTGCAAAGTGCAAATACCACCCTTGTATAACGTGTCATGGCGTAATGGCCCAGTGTCTTCCACAAAGGACATTAGAAAACTTATTCGTATCACTGTATGAAACAAAGTTACTTTTTAAAAAGTGTTTTAAATTAATGCTGAGACGTTTTTACACGTCCATGAATTATTGTAGCACTCTATGTTCACTATTGTCAAAGAAATATAACACATATATGCAGAGTGTATGATCACCCACAGGTAGTTGACGCTCCACTAATCTTGGAAGCACGTGGCAGTTGAGTCAGAAAAATATTATGACGCACCACGCCCATTTCTCAAAGCGCAACGTCTCTTCTCTTCAATAAAGTGGACTACAGCGTGAAGAGGCTCAGCTGAACGAAAATCAATGAGTTTTTTCTAATGTTCTTCAGGAAGGACTGTTGGTCATAGAGCGGTAGGGTTCATTCAAGTTATACAACGCGGGTCCTAAAAATGACGTCACTCCCACTATTATCATAATATCACATTTCATCTCCCAAAAGGAAGCATACAATCTTGTTTGAATTATTTCAATGGCTACAAACGTCAATAAATGATGTGTGAGTGCAGAAGTCACTCGAGTATTATTGTGTATGGGAAGTCCTCGAATTTTTTAGATGCTGGCTTTTCTTACAGTTTGATATTATTCACTGGATTACTGTATGCTCACAGTCACTGACCTGATATCCATGTCGTGCAGCATTTATAAGCTATATTGTTGGGGAATTGTATTGGTCGATGCTGGTGGTTAGTAGATATGATATTTCTAATATATAGATACAGTATACTGCAGAAAAAATTCGCTCAACATAGTTTGATATAAAGTTTGATAGTTTGATCTAATTTAATCCTAAATTTATTTGAGGTTATCACTCCCATCTGCTACACAGAGCCTACAGCACAAGAAAATAACGTGATAATTAAACTCCATATACTTTGTGTTGGGTATATTACATAATTCTGGCGGATAGAAGGGTCCCTTTTTGTTTCATTGTGCTGTGTTAAATTTCTCTCATATGGGCTCGTAACAATTGAGCTTTGATGTAGGGAGAAAGTGATAATAATAATTATTTTTCTGCTAAAACGTATGCGCCTGTGATGAGATCATGGTTGTTAGGGTGTGTAGCCGTTTGAATGATTTTTATTGATTTTTGTGATACAGGAGCCCTACAACTGATGATCCTCTGTATGACTGTTTGCTGACAGTGATGGCCTTGATCTAGAGTACGGATCCTCAGTCAGCGTTTGTTTTTTGCGGCGGGGGGATGTTCTGATGGCCATAGTGAGGCTGGGTTGGACTTTTCCCCTTATCTAGTTGTGCACAGATAATCCGAGCGTCCACGTATATTGCTGGCAATTGTTTCAACCTGGTTATAACTGATGTCCCTGACTTAGTGACTGTTAGTTGGTTGCTCTATTGGCACTTCAGACCCCTCACATCTTGTTGTGGCCTTGGTCCTGAATCAGGTTGTTCCTGTGGCAGTCGCCAGGAGAGTGATGTTCATTGAAAGCAGAGCTAACTGGAATGCTATTAATGGAGCAATAAGGGCGTTAGCTTGGCCCCAGATTATTTACAGTGAGAATCCTATCTCTGAGCGTAACGACCTATCTCTGAGCTTAACGACTTGACTCCGTCTGTTTTGGAAAGGTTTGTCGCAAGGAGTACTATTGTTGTGAAGTCTCGGGACAAACCGTGCTTTGACGATCAGTGTCGGTTAACTTTCGATGCTAAACAAGCGCCTTATCGGGCATGGCATGACTATGCGTTGCATGACTACTCGTTGTGGCAGACAGAGCTATGTAGATCATAGGGTGCAGGAGGCTAAGCGTGCGTATGAGAGGGCACAGCATCGTCAGCAGCAGCGTTCCAGGGACCATCCGCATTGTTGGTGGAGTGAGATAAAGGGTTCAGTTTTCGGAGCTGAACCTTCGTTGCCGCCCCTTGCTGGTGCCGGTGGTGGTATCATTGCTGAACCCTTGGCTAAGGCGGAGCTCTTGTCGGCTCACTTTGATAGAAAACCGAGCAGAGACGTGTTATCATTGCCTCATGGATGTCACCCTAAACCTCGTTTAGCCTCTTTGGCGTTGAGATGTAGTGCTGTCAAGGTGCTGCTGGATGACCTTGATCGTTGTGGAGGTGTAGCCCAAGTAGGAATGTTTCCTCCGTTCTACATATAACAAGCTTGCTGGCGTTATTGCCCTTAAACTTGCAGTGATATTTCAGCGCTTGATACTGTTAAGAAATTTTCCCCGTTGTTAGCGTACTGGGAATATTACTCCCGTTCCCAAAGTTCCGGTGTCGCCCGATGTCCCAAACTACCGACCTATTACGCTGACGCCCATTTTGCATAAGGTGTCCGAGAGAATTGGGGGCTTGTATGTTTGGTCGTTTGGTTTAGACTATGGGTTTGCTGCCTGCTGGTTAGTTTGGGTACAGAACTGGTTTGGGTCGTTGTGCGCATTGTTGTCGGTGTCACACCATTTGCAGTCTGCGCTTAATTGTTTGTCTGATGCACATATTGTGCAGTTGGAAATGAGCACGGCGTTGACAGGGACAACCACAGTAGTCTATTGTACAACTTGGAGTCGTTTGGTGTGGGTGGTAGGTTCTGTCAGTCCTTCGTGATTTTATTTCCGAGAGAACGCATAGTGTATACTGTCTAATATCGGTCTTTAATGCCTCAGTCACGGAGGAGTCTGGTGTCCTTCAGAGTAGCATACTTGGCCCGCTGCTGTTCGTTCTGTTTACTGGTGACATGCTCTCTGCGCTAGAAAACACGATGATCAGCTATGCTGAAAACCCCACTTCGATAACAATGATACCTATCACCAGGATGCGTAATGTTGTCGCCCAGTATCTGAATAGAGACCAGTCTCACATGCGCATGGTGCTCGACCTGAAGTATGAAGTTAATACCCATAAGACTAAATCTAGTATGATTGTTTGTTGGTCTCGAATACTTTTACCGCAGCATCCACATCTAATGCTAGTTGGCACTTTATTGCAGGAGTCTAGCTCCTTTTAAATTCACAGTGTTGTTTTCGATAGGAACCTTGGTGTCACGTGCTTCTAGTAAGATTGGGCTAGTGCGTATGGTGAATTCTATGTTTGGTGACTAAGAGGTAGTTTGCTGACGCTTCTATGCTGCCTGTGTTAGAGTATTGCTCACTGGTCTGGGCTTCAGATGCTGTCAGTACGTCTTCTGGACCGACTTGTTAGTTCAACCAGTAGGCTGTGCGCTGAAAGTGATTTGGTGAATCTGTCCCATACCAGAGCGCTGGCAGGATTTTGTATGTTTTATGAGGTGAACAACAATGAGAAACATTGGCTGTATTCTGCTGTCAATGCCCTCAAGATCCTTAGGAGGATTACACGTGTTGCGGTTGATGCGTACTTTTTTTCTTTTGGAGAATGTTTGATGCCGAACTCGTCAGTTCAGTCAGTGCTTCTTGCACTGAACTGTTTCTGTTTGGAATATATTACCGATATCGGGTTTCGGTTCCGTTGGCTTGTAGGCGTGTAAACCAGCAGTTTATGGGTTTCTGTTGAATATATTTTAGCAACGTTTCGGACTCCCGGTGTTGCACAATACTTCTTTTTGGGTGTGCTACCTGTCTGTAGTGGCCCGAGCTTAAAATTTCAATAAAAATTATAATACTTTGAATATTTGAGAACTTAGATTTCAAATTAGCAACAGAAAAACTACGTTCACGCCTCTATATCTATACAGTATTAGGTTTTGTCGTCTAATTTTCTCATCTATTTTATTCAAGGCGTGACAGAGAATCAGGAATCAGGATATAAACGATTACAAAATTTGAATTATTGCGTAGTTGTGATTTATCCATTTTTCAAGTACCCTATCACTTTTCATATATTAGGCATTCGAGGCAGCTACTGTGGACAATTTGCAGCAGACTCCAAGGTTAATATTTTTGCTGAAATATTTCGAACTCTAGAAGATGATTAAAAGTTTGACCTAAGATTGATTAGCGGTTGTAATCTCTTTTATTGAAGACAGCGCTTAGAGGTGTTACTGCATGGCCTCTACAGGAGACGATTAATTACGGATATGGACAATGAAGTATACCGGCCAGACAATTTATTCTCCATCGTCTTTAGCGGAGAAACACAGTAAAAACGTCCTTGCAATCAAAGAAAAATGTTTTAAATACTGTATTGTGCAGGGTATTGAGAGACAAATCTACATTCAACAGATGATTTATTGTATGTATATAGATTGTCAGGAGCCAGGCCTTGGAAATGGAAACCATGCAACGTTTCTGTTTCTTCATCCTGTATTCATTATCAGCAGACGTTGTTTGCCGAATTTTGCTGCTTCCCCCTTTAATGATTAACAGATGCAGAGAACTAATATTTAATTTTCAATCCACAGATGCCGGCTCGATCAGTGACGTGCTCCGTGAGGTCAGGGTTCCTGTGAGAAGTTACGACCTGTGCTATACCCTTTACACTACCCTTTACACTACTACTGAAGACATCGTCTGCACCGTCTCCGACGGTGACAAGGGCATCTGCAACGTGAGTGCCCGAGATGTTCCTCTTATACTGATGAAATGTATTTGTGATGCGGTGCTGGGTAGTCTACTGTAAATTGCATTCGGAATAAACTAAGGTTCTGTATAGTGTACCATACAGCGTTCGTATAGCATTTCACAGAAGTTCTGGAATGCTTCCAGAACATAATCTGAAATCCAAGCTTGGGCCCAACTTGGAGTACCGTACGCCGGAACTAAGGAGACCAGCATACTTCTACTTCAGCTTCATTTTAGAAATGATAAACCTGCTCTTCGATTTGCTTGTAGCGCAGTTTGATGCCCATGACAAAGAAACCCACGACCATTTATTCATGCCATCATGTGACTGACACGACTGACATCATTGTAGAAAACTACAAATCAGATTCATGTGAGCCACGGTCTAACATAAAGCAATATTCTAGCGCTCAGAGTCTCCAACCGAGTTGAGAATTATATTCTTTCTTTCGAAAGCAAGGGAGTTGGCCATATTATCTGCCTGCGTTTTAAGTCCATAACTTTTTTCTTTCAGGGTGACTCCGGCGGCCCCATGAACTACGTTCTCCTTGGTAAGACCTACATCCGTGGTATTGCCTCCTACATACAAGAACCCGAAGACGGTTGCGGATCTCTGGGCTACGACAGCGTCTTCACCCGCGTCACCCATTACCTCCTCTGGATCGAGATCCACACCGGCATAGCCATCGGTCCTTAGACGATCGTCTTCAATAATCTGAGGAATAAAACCACTATAAAATCCGTGCACTAAAGTATCTTTGCACCCTCAGAAAATCTAGAAATTTGGAATCTCTTCTTAGTTGGTATCAGTTTTATAAAGCCTCAGTATCTGTTACTGGAAGTCTGAGACTGTAATTCTGTTAGAAAATTCAATCTAGAACAAAACCAATTTTTTAATTGTTTGGTACATTATTATTCGTTTTCTAAATTATAATGTTTCTGTAGATTAGGGGTGAGTAGTGGTTGCTCAGCTGATGAGGCTAGATGAATGCTGCAAAATCATTCTCATGTACTCCTGTGGCTGGCTTCAGGTACCTGGAAGTGCTCACCTATGTTGTAAAGTAGTACTTCTTGTAAATATATGTAGCCCTCACAGGTATATTCTGGCGGGTCCTTTCCCTTCCACAATATATTTGGGCCTCACAACCCCAAGGGTCCCTAGTGCCTTTTCCGCAGGGGATGTTGCGGCTTGTCGCTGACAAGGTTTATTTTGTAAAGTTTGGTAGGCTCTCAATACTTCTTCTGTTTCAAGAGGTGTGCCGCTGATCGAGGTGGCAGACCTATTGCCGCTAGACTTTTAATTTCTTGTTTTTCGTTTCCTTCCCCTGAGCGGCGTAATTGAGCGAAAGCTTTCAGCCGAGCCCGGAGGTTGGAGATGCGCAACTTGCGCCTTTTTCCTGTCAGTAGCACACTGACAACTATGAGACCGCTCGGCAGAAAAGCCGAAGCAAAAATTATCGATAATTTAAAACGCACCCAAGGGGCGGACGAGCCTGTATTAAACTACAGAAATAGTTCGGCGTGATATAGACATTGTGTGCTTGATGCGGTAGCAAAATTTTGTACTACTTCTAAATATATGTAGCAGCAGGGCCTTGACATGCACGAAAAAGGAACGAAGTAAAGAGTGTGCAAGAAAGCGAAAACAGCTCTACCACATATGAGAACAAACAATTTTAGAAGTTACTACTCAGCCAGGCAGCAGATTTTTTTTTTTAATATAGCGGCAGTGCAAACTCAGTTGACTGGTTTATTGAACAATTCAAAGAATTTTGTTTCATATTTACAAAAAATGGACTACTCCTTCATGCATCCCAATAAACGTACTCATCATCAGAATCTGGCACGATGGCCATCGCCGATTATACGATGGCGATGGTGTATAGACCATCGCCATTGGAAAGACTACGATGTGACGATGGAACATCGCAAAAATCCTACTGCGATAGCGATGGTCCGATGGAAATCGTATCAAACAATCGGCGATGGCCATTTCCTCCATCGGCGATGGTGTTATGAAGAAGAAATGGTCCGATAAAATGGCTGAACATGCCATCGGCGATGGCATACGATGGGCATCGTCTTCGGTTGTACTTCCGATGCCGATGAAATAAGGCTAAAACTACAGAAAAACAGCCTTACGAGTCTGAAACATTAGTTTTTTAGTAACAATAAAACAAAGAGTGGGTTACGAAGTTTATTTTAATGCATTTCCCAGATCTAACAATGTCAATTAATAACCTTGGCCTTACATTTCGCACCTTTTATGAGCTATTAATGGTATTAGTGGTTTGAAAATCGCACGCAGGCCGAGGTTATAAGAGATGCGGCATTTATTCGATTTTTGTGGTCTGAGATGTTAGCATTTATAAAGTGTGTTAATGCGATGGTCCATCTCCGATTGTGAAGCCCTACGATGGCTATCGCCAATGGTTATTTCATCGTATGTCATCACCGATGAAAATTTATTAATCTATCGGTTCCGATGCCGATGGAGCGATGGTATCGCCATCGTAAGAACAATGGCGATGGCCATCATACCATCGAATTTGCCATTGTAACATAATCGGAGATGCCAACCTCTGCGCATCATTTAATATTTTATGACAGCCTAACTATAATTTGAAGTATGCGCGATACCGTTATTTCTTCTTTTTTTAAATAGAGTAATGCATGGGGCTCCTTTGTCCAAAGTATCCAGTTGAATGCAGTCAAGACAAAATCATAGATTGTCACTCGTTCTGTGATCCATCTACGTATAGCCCAGCATCCAAGTAACTATTCTACAGCCTCACAAAAAATTATAGCTTTAGATAACCTGGAAAGAACATCCTTCTGTATATTACAATCGGACATAATGTCCATCAAATTCCCATCCATCTGGTTTAATATCTTTCAAGCAAAGCTAGCCAAAGTTCTCGTCTGCAAATTCTACCGGCAGTGGCGACAAGGGAATGGAGAACTCTCAATTGTCAATTGGAGCACTCGTCTTCAACTGCTTCTGGAATAAATTTACCAACGAATGAGCCAATTTGCTAGAATAGTCATCATGGACGATGCTCAAATCAATCAACTACTATATTCCAAACAGAAACAGATCAGGGCAAGAAGCACCGACTGAACTGACGAGTTCGGCATCAAAAATTCTCCAAAAGGAAAAAGTACGCATCAACCGCAACACGTGTAATCCTCCTAAGGATCTTGAGGGCATTGACAGCAGAATACAGCCAATGTTTCGCATTGTTGTACACCTCATAAAACATACAGAATCCTGCCAGCGCTCTGGTATAGGACAGATTCACCAAATCAATTTCAGCGCACAGCCTACTGGCTGAACTAACAAGTCGGTTCAGAAGACATGACTGTCAGCATCTGAAGCCCAGACCAGTGAGCAATACCCCAACACAGTCAGCATAAAAGCATCAGCAGACTACCTCTTAGTCACCAAACATAGAATTTACCTTACACACCAGCCCAATCTTACTAGAAGCACGTGACACCAAGGTTTCTATCGAAAACAACATTGTGAATTTAAAAGGAGCTAGACTTCTGCAACAAAGTGCCAACTAGCATCAGATGTGGATGCTGCGGTAAAATTATTCGAGACCAACAAACAATCATACTAGATTTAGTCTTCTTGGTTCATACTTCAGGTCGAGCACCATGCGTATGTGAGACTGGTCTCTATTCAGAGACTGGGCGACAACATAGGTATCACTGCTATCGAAGTGAGGTTTTCAGCATAGCTGATCATCGTGTTCTCTAGCGCAGATCTAGAGAGCATGTCACTAGTAAACAGAAGGAACAGTACACTAGGTTCGCCGTACTGTTTGTTGCTTCGAGTTTTGTAAGAGGCTCGGAGCCTGACTACCCTCGTCTGCCTTGAACAGTTGCTGCGTTTCAGTAGCTAGATTTCTGGATTCCATCAGTCCTTCCGCCTAGCTTCACGTAGCTGAGCTCTTTGTCCTAACTTTCTCGTGTTGAGAGATAGCGGTGAAGAGTTATTCGTTCGGACGACAGTTCCGGACCGATTTTTACCCGTCGGCTCGCACGTCGTCTATCCTACATTTCCTCTACCCAGAGTAAACTTGGAGGTTTGGATCCTGACTTACGGGAGCCTGGAGGAGAGGGCTTAAATCTCCTCATCTCCTGTGGGTGGTTTTTCATCACCGATCGCCCTGATGTGCTCAAAGAGCTGGAGCATCCTCAAGAGTTTAAATCCCTCTTGTCCCGCTACAGCTATGCATTGCACAGCAGGGACAAGTTTCGTCCAGGTCTGTTAAGCTACGTAGAAAGACCGCTAGGCACTTTCGACCACCATCCTTGGACCCTCGTTCAACTTCGAGTAGACCCTAAACCAGAATCTCTACCAATCCTTCTGAGTTTGTAAGGCGCAGTTTCAGCCCCAACTGATATATCTATGAGTCTTCCCTTCGTAACTCCCCAGTCCGGTTACAGCGAGACAGGGAGCAGCTCCTTGAAGACGATCACAGCCTACGTCGATGCTAAGTACGGAAGAGCTGGGCTGCACTAGTCTGAACCCTGGACATTCTCGGTGATGGTAAGTGATGGTGACGTGTACGCGCGGTGCGTGTGCGTGCGTGTGTGGCCCCACAAGTGCCGTACAGTTTATACGTTGCGCAACAG
>LQNS02276883.1:12747032-12763084 GCA_001587735.2 Parhyale hawaiensis | reverse complement strand
AAATATAGTTGTAAATAAATAAAAGCACGACGTGAATTCTTATATAGTACTGATTATCAACCAAAAGGATGGACATAATGTATCACACATCGAGTCTCGGTGTTGAAGAACAAGTGTGGTGTCTCCATGCTAAAATATGAAAGTTTCATTAGTCTGTCTGAAAGGCCTTGCAAAGCCGGGAAAGTTTCACGGGTCCAGCTAGTATGAATTATTGGTACTGGTAGTCCTTGATATAGGCCCTTCTTGTTTTGTACAGTTTTGTTATTTGGGTTCAAAATTTTCATTCTCAAAAACTGCAGGAAAAAGTAGGGTTTCATCGTGGACTACCTGCACGAAAGTTAGTGATCCAAACAATGTACAAATTGACAAAATTGTACATGCACTTGTGGTCCTACGCGCTTTTTAAGAACGTTCACGTAAGAAAATTTATTTTCACTCGTAACTTTATTTTATACTAAAAAAACGCTTATGGCATTCCTGGACAGACTATTGCAATATGGTTTTAACAGTCCTATGTCATAAACAACAACTAATATTCTCAACTTCTTTTCTATTCAGCGCTGTGGATCTCATTTTTACATCAGTAAACGAATGAATAAGTGAATGCACCTTCTCTAGAATGAAGAACGTATCCGTGTGCAAATACAGTAGGTTGCCAAGTCCAAATCCTTACAAACGTCGAGAGTGTGTGCAAGAATTTGTTACAGTGCACTGTCGACTGCTTCAACTGAATATTTGGCGCTTATTGGAAAATTACGTAGTTCCATTGCTTGTTTGTGCCTATTCTGATTACTCTTATAAATTAAAAATCTTACTCGCCAAAATGTCAGTTCACTCGATTTTTTTACCTGCCTGTTAGCAACTAAATTATCGATCTCTTCCTTTCTGGATAATTTTTTTTTTTACTTTTTGATGTCCAGGCTGCCAACCCAGCTGCAGGGGTTGAGTGGCACTGGGTGCCCAGACACGTGACGGTGAGCCCTAACCTCAGAGGACAACCCTACGCGAAAGTCATGCACTCCAGTGCTCCCAAAATCTACGTTCCCGGAACCAAGACTGGTAGGTCAAAAAATGACAGCTTCTATGTTTGCCAAGTTGTTCATCTGAAGTAGTGTTTTGAACTGTATGGCCTTTTCACCCAATGGGAACAGGAAATGCATTCTAAGGGGTTCGGTGTGAGACATTAGCACTGAACTATTATTGTAGTAAATATAGTAAAGTTAGTATTGTTTACAAGGTTCTGGATGAAACTGATCAGAAATAAATGAAACGGCAGGAAACAGTTAGCATTGTCTTAAATGATGGTGCCAGTTTAAACTAGTGAATAACGATTTTATGTCAAAACTTGCCATAGTGAAGCCATCGTAAGTCGGCATGTGTGCAATTTTTTTCGTCCACGAAAGAGAATGAATCTTTAACAGTGAACAGCATATGAGCCGACAGCTCTAAATTTGCTGTGATCAATGAAGACTGGTTCAAACGTATCATCAGAGAAGAAGATAAAATCAACCGATGTCTCTCTAAACTCAAAAGTGAAGGTGTCATCGATGAAGACCTCTACAACCGACTTTACGTTTCAGGAACGAAACCAGGAGTTTTATATGGCCTCCTAAACATACACAAGGAAAGCATCCCAGTAAGACCAATTTTATCAGCTATTGGAACTTGAGGCTACGAAATTGCAAAATTCTTAATTCCGTATATTGCTCCAATCACTACTAATGAGTTTACTGTTAAAGATTCTTTCTCTTTCGTGGACGAAAAAAATTGCACACATGCCGACTTACGATGGCTTCACTATGGCAAGTTTTGACATAAAATCGTTATTCACGAATTTGCCTCTAGAAGAAACTATCAACATCACGGCTGATCAGCTCTACCTTGACCAAAATTCCGTCTTCAGATTTTCCAAATCACAATTCATCAAGATATATACTTGCATTCGCAGTGAAAAATGTGCTGTTTGTTTTTTCTGGCAAATTGTTTTCTCAGTTTAAACTAGAGTTGTGTGGTTAAATGAGAAGTCTTTGGCTAGACAAAGTGTGCTTCTTAGACCAGATGCACGAGGCTAGACAAAAAAAAATAAATAAAAAAAGTGCTTTAGGGTTTAATGAGATGTTTTGATGTAGAATAGGTACGTTAGATTAGACAAGGTGTAATACATATTTTCAGCTCACCTTTGGAATGATTTTCCAACTACAGTACATGATGCGGCTGATTTCAATCAAACGTCACATTATTTAGTCTCCATTGCTTTTTTGTCCGTGTTCCTCAGCCTTCTATCTTCTTTTATAAATATCTTCGCTGGAGATAATGGTGTTGACATAAACTCCAGAATTGAAATGCCGATTTCACTACATCACTGCATGGGTGTGATATACCATGCCAATCTCGTTAGCTATGATGCGCACCCAAGTTCTCGTTATATTTCTCTGGCTTCCTGATATATATATATTTTTTTTTCGTTTAACAGTTTGGCTATCAGAAGCAATGTGACTTTTTCCCATTGACGGCGAGGTCCTCTAGTTATAATATAGGGGAATCTGTGAGCTGCCGTTTCGGTCATTCTTTGGCGTAAATATATACTGGAGCCCGCACACCCGCTAACTCCCATTCTAACCAGCAAATGAAGGTCTCCGCACTTTCTGACTAGTGAAGTCACTGGGTGGGAGCAGCATCAAGCTCATGTTATTCTTCAACTATCTTAGCAGCACACATTGTCCATGCGAACTAAATATTGATTTTCAATTCTTTAGTAAACTAGACGAGACAGCTCTCCGTGTCGCATTTACCAACCGCCTTCAACTTCCGTCCCGTTTTAAGCAGATTCCACTAGCCTCTAGCTGCGAACCAGCTTGTGCATCATGATGTGGCTGATGTGGTGAGACCACTAGCTTAATTGTACCGGACAACTTGCTGTCAGCCAGGTTATCTGCCCAATTTGAGGTATACGGAATTGCAAGCTGTAGTCACTCCACAAGGCAGCAGCTTGCACCAAAGGGGACTGGAATTCGCTCCAGTTATATTTCCTCTGAGGGTAATTCACTGTCAATGCTGTCATCAGCTTAGCTTCGTAGCTAACTGATGATGCCGAGAAAGCTGAACAGAGTTCAATTTTTCAGTTTTGTTGGCAGATACTGTCCACGATACTAAATTTTAGATTTTCAAGTCTTCAGTACACTCGACGCATGATGACTTGCATCCTCACTCATGAAAGTTTTTTTTACCAACCGGTGCCGCCAACCCACTCCTGCTTGAATAAGTGGCTGGTGTGGTGCAGACCACTCAATTGTGTCTCGCATAGCTAAATTGACTCCGAGAACTACGCTCATTAGGAAGCCGTTTCAGAAAGTTACGGTGAACTTTCTGACCCCGATGCCGAGAGCTTATATCATCCCCCCCTTTGTTGCCTCCGAGGATCTGAGGCCTAGCCGGACCCGAAGGCTGAGGCTTGGTTGATTTGCGGCATGAACGGCTGTAAGTCTATGGCTGCAGCATCATTAGTTGCAGCAAGCAGCCATTGGGGCTTTCCCTCCTCCCCCCAAAAGAAAAAGTAACTTGCTGGATCCTTGCGAAAGAATGCGACTGTGTTCCCTTGTGTTATAAAAGCCTCTTGGCGGCATGAATGCTCTCCAGTAATGAGGTGAAGGTGTCGCTGCTGCAATTATCCTTCTAGAGTAATCTGGAAAAGCATGCGAGGGCAATTAACTAGCTTAATATATCATTTTGTATGCCGCAGTCAGTCCACTAAAGTGGGTATGGGCAGGGAGGTCCATTTCCACCCATACCCAGTTACGGTTGATTATAAAATTACACGAACGTGGATATGGGGGAGAATCTTCTAAGAAGTGACCCAATTTTTTCTTTCGTAGACTAGTTTATCTACTGTTGTAGAGTTTGTTGAAAATCTTGCGCAACACATAATTTTGTCTAAAGAGTTTTCTGGGCCGTTAAAGTTTTAAATTGAACTATATAATCAAATTAACAAATGTCGACAGTTAAAAAAATCGTGTACGTTTCGGAAATAAGTTTCCATCTTCAGAACTAAAATAGCTAAAAATAAGGATTTGAACGCCTAAAACTAGAAATTTATTTCGAAAGCTTAGCTGGAACTTATTCCCGAAAATTAAAGGGTTCAAACTAAAACATCAAAATAATAACAGATGTCGACTAACAAATAAAACTTTTTAGCGTTTCGGGATTTTCTTTTCCTCCAATCATCAGAAACTTCCAATAAAACAACAAAGAGTGCCTAACAAAAAAATTATTTAAGATGACCTAAGTTTTGGTGTGTTTGCAGGGTAGGATCTAAAGGGCTATTATAATGACCATGGCGCGCTATGGGGTTCTTATATAGGCGTGGGACAGTAAGAGTAGCGGAGGAAAACGAACAAGCACATTTGGAGGGAGAAGTGTCAGTCATGGGTCGTGACGAGTGGTACAGTTGTAGTATTGAGGCTAAGTTATGTTGGGCACACAGAGATTCCAGGGCGGAGAGAAAAGAGCATGTGCAGTCGGGAAAATAAATGTCTGTCATGGGCTATAGTCTGAAAGGTGAATGAACAGAGCTGTGAGAAGGGCCGGGTGTCAGCTCCTGTACAGTCGTCAGATATAGAGCACGTTAGTCGGGGACAGTTTGAAGAGGTACAGCAGAGGTCATAATGTTGAGGCTAGATCTTGTTCTATTGATATAAAGGGATTCTAATGTTGTGAGTTCGATTAGATTAGAGCACAGCCGCATTCGTTCCATGGATTAGCTCTTCAATAATAACTTGGGAAAAAAATAGAACGCCCATTCTCCAGACGATCTGACGCGGTGGAGGCAAATTCGCCACGGTGGAGAAAATTCAACGCCGTCATTTTTTAAGGCCAGCTAGGTCTAGTTTTTGGCATGGGTCACATTTAGGTCAACCCACCAAACTCCCTACAAAAAACTATGCACATTGCTCAAATCTTTCGACCATTTATTGGGTGGACAGACAAATATATATACTTAAATCTTCAACGAAAACAGTATCACCTTTCTCATTTTGTTCGCGGGTGATAAATATACTTAGAACCGTTGAAAAATACACTTACAAGCTACTTATAGCTATGGCACTGATGCTATGATTTTCGAAATTCCAGTTGAGGGCTGCGGTCCCGTGCCCTCTAATGAACGCATCGTTGGCGGGGAGGAAGCTGTCCCTCACTCTTATCCTTGGATGGTGGCTCTCTTCATTGATGATTTCTTCTTTTGCTGTGGAGCGATCATCAGCGAAGACTGGATCATGACTGCCGCCCATTGTATGGACGGGTGAGTGGTCATATTCAAGTCAAAAATAGGGATATATGTTTTTCTTATTCTGTAACACATCGAAACAACTGCTAAGCTACGCAGCAGTATACATTGATAGTCATTTCAGAGGCATTACTTTGATACCTTGATGAAACTTTGAACGACATCCAAGTTGCGTTACTCACACCACCCTCCTTGTGCAGAGGTGATACTGCATATTCTGAGACAAGCGGGAGGGCTAGTAGCGAGTTATCCCCGCATTGTACGTAGCAGCTTAGAGCAAGTTTGTCTTGCACTTTGAGAAAGCATGCGTCCCTGCAGGACCAAGCGCCTGTTTTCGGCCTACTCCCTTCTCTTCGGTTTCTTTATACTTGAAACGATATTGAAGTACAGTAGTTCGTTGTTACGCTCGCCGATTATAAGCATGAGCTGTATTTCATTATTAACCCTTTAATGGTAAGTGACCATTTATTGTTATTTCCTTAATGCTATTCCTATGAGAGTTATTTTCAGTTGCCCGGGAAGGGGTTTAGTGGAAGTAATTGGCAGTTCCTGAGTGTTTTACCAGAGAGCTGTGGCGGCCCTGAAGCTCTAGCGAGCTATCGTGCGCCGCAGTAAAACACTAACGCTAAAATAAATCTTAATTCAACCAATCATCTTACCTGTACCGAAAAATGGACGTTAAATGTTTCTCTGAGCAGAGCAATGTCGGTCCAGATTCTCGCTGGTGCCCACAATATCTTGGAAGAAGAACCGACGCAAGTAACTTTAAATTCGACGGACTTCTTCGTCCACGAGGCCTATGGCGACACCTACCTCCACAACGACATCGCCATGATCCGCCTGTCCGAGCCTCTCGAGTGGACTGGTTAGTTCCGAAGCCTCATTACGAGAAGGAAACCCCCATTTGTTGTCCTAGCTGTCTTATCTGGATGCAGTGCTCATGATATCAAGGAGTATACTGTAAAAAATCGTAAATTTGACGTAATTACGTGCCATTTTTTCTACTATGCCCCCCTTCTCCAAATAAGGATTTTTTATATTTCACGACAATGTTGCTATTTATTGAGGACCATTTTCTCAAAAATTTGCGGATCCATCGTAAGATAATGAAAAAGTTCTGTCAAAAATTTACTGAGCAGTGATAAATTTCTCGGATCTTTTGGGTATTATTAGGATACTGTTGTGGTTTTTGTTGTAGTATTGCCGGATTACCGTGTACAGTATCGAAATGAGTGATACTGCTCACTTACATATTGTGATATTGAGTACTGTTTTAGTTGAGTAATATATTTACACCTGTGTAGTAGGTGCCAAATTGAAAAATGGAATACTGAATTTTATCTCAAATGGATGACGTATCGTGAAGTAGTATCATTAGCACCGCTATTCACTTACTTCCCTAATTAAAGCTTTATTTGCACTAACCTCGTTTCTGCAACGTGTCGGCATAATCTTTATTTCAAATTCGGAAAGACACGTCAACAGATGCACAGTCAAACTTACGGATAGAAAAGTCCGTCTGCACTGTCCTATAAAGACAGCCCGGTAAATGAAGAGCAAATACAGTCTATGCTCATCTGTTGCTTCGCTAATGAAAGAGTTGCCCATAAGGAGTTCTTCCTTCCTTGTCAGTCCGTCTATGCATTCGTACTGTGCTAACGTGTCGTCCCGAGACGGTTGAGAAATAACATAAGCAGGAAATGCCACATGAGGCGGCTTAGTAACGGTCACTAGGGTAATGTCTCAATTACCGAATGCGTTTCTATTACCGAACGCAATAAGATTCCTACCTATATTCGGTAATAGATGGGCATTCGGCAATTGAGACATTACCCTAGTAAAGTTTTAGATAACACCTAGAACTTGGCTACAATTAGAACTTAGAACACTGTCCACTTTCTGGTGTTTCAACGGACACAGCAACGTATGCAGACACGGGGGACCTATAAAGCCTGTCTTGCGAACTCGCTGCTACAGAACTTCTCTTCGATTTGGAGAGGTCTGGCATTCGGTATGTTCCACTAGACAGTTTTGTTTTCATTTTTCAACAGACGCTGTCCGCCCCGTCTGTCTTCCCTCCTACAGCACACCTGAGTTCGTCGGCGGGGAATTGGTCAACCCCTCCGGCTGGGGCCTCTCAGCTAACAGTAGGTAACAGTAGGTCAATGGCAGGAACTCGTATACCACCTGAAGACGAAGTATCAGTTCGGTTGGAAAGTAATGATGTAAATATTTACCGAGACAAAACATTTGCATGGGGTCTCTAGGAGTCTAGAGGTATTCACTGCGTAATGCTTTACAATCTGAGCTTCTAAGCTAGACACTAATTCTATGAACAAGTCTTTCTTGGAGTAGTAAAACTTTAATCTCTGAGAAACTTTTCATCACCAACTTTAATTTTAGCCAAGATGCTTATTGAAATTTCGTTTCGTTGAGCCAGCTAGGCAGCACGCCAAGTCTTTGAGCTTCCAGTGAACAGAGAAATTACTAAGTGCAAGATTTTAATGCAACATGGAGAAGGCTGATTATGTGACATCCTAATTTCCTTCACTTCTATTTTATCTGAAATTCCCCCGTATGCGTCCACTAACATCTGAAAATGGACGACTGTTTCTTCACTTCCAGAGGCTGATGGTCTCGCCTCTCATCGGTCACCAATGACATTCTCTCTGCCACATCTAAATTGCGTTATTAATTAATCAATCTATAAACTCCTGCTTTGTAAAAAGTTGCATCTCCATATGCTGTCTGTAACGTATCAATAAAGTGACGTAACTTCCAATTGAATTTTGTTGAGAACATGAGAGAACTTTATGTTTGCACTCATTACACAGTTACAACTTCCACAATCCTCAACGTATCCTTCAAGCATACAGGTACATCTTAACAAAGTAATATCTGGCATACGAATGAATGGCCTTGTGTGTTAACATCCTCGATCTACCTGTTATTTCAAAAATTCGGTGTGCATGTGAACGAAATAATTCCTGAGTTAAATATCTATAGTAGAACTTTTTGACTCGCCCTCACGTACTTTCAACAGTAAAGATTATTCATGTTCAATGTGTAATTACAGATGGCACTACCGTGAATGACGTTCTTCTTGAGGTTACAGTTCCTGTGATGGCAACTGATGACTGTGCCGATTTCTACGTCGAAGGCACTGTCACCAATGACACTCTCTGCACAGACGCCTCTGATGGCAAGGGAACATGCCGTGTAACTATCTAAGACTCGTAGCCATTGGTTCCATGTTGCGTATGCGCCTAAGCCATCGTTTTCCCGCCGCTAAACATCGAAGCTATCGTGGTCCCCTCCTTCACGATTTCATATTCTTTACTATTTCATAATAATCATTCACGATTTCATATCCTTTCCGGTTTCTCATCCTTCACTCTTCCGTTATACACCGACTTACTTTTTTGCCTTGGAGGTTGAATCCTTGGGTTTCAGAGCGAGGCAAGTCCAGCCATGATTTCTAGAATCAATCACACACCATATTGAATAAGTAACAGCGCATTTACTTGTTTCTTCAAAGGGACTATAAGAAAATGTGAGTTCTTAAGCATCCATCATCCTGATCATTTCGACCTTTTGTCACATTAGCTAACAGCTTTCCATATTCCTTTGTGCGCGAGCTGGACGGTTTAGAAAACCTCCATCAGTGTTACACGTCTGAATCTCCTAACGTTATGTTAGCTTTGCCTTAGGCATTAATTATCATTCGGAAAGGAATTAGCAAAGATTGATAGCAAAAAAAATGGAGTCGAAGATTATTCATGTTGATGTGATAACTCTATTGTGTATTTGCTGGCTGCAGAGACCGGCATCCTGTTTGATCTCAAGAAGCCTGCTATGCAAGCCGTTCATAATACTAGCTGTACAGTTAGAAGTTGCTAAAATAAATATCTCATTGATTTGTTGCAGATCATATGTCAGATAGTTTCTCCCCAACTGTCTCATCGTGATGCACTTAAATAACACAGTTCCGATATTTCCAGGGTGATTCTGGCGGCCCTCTGAACTACGTAGAGGACGGAGTGACCTACACTCGCGGTATTGTGTCTTTTGGATCAGCCGCTGGTTGCGGTAGAGGCTATCCTGACGGCTTCACTCGCCTCACCCACTACCTCGAATGGATCGAGACCAACACCGGCATTGCAATCGATCCCTAAACCTTAATTATACCTATATCTTCCAACATTGTGGCCAGTAATATTAAAGTATGTGCAGCCTTGTGAGTATATTTACCTTGAGCAACTTTTAAAAAGCTAAAAATGCGAAAAACTATCATCGGTCGCAGCATTCATCCTATCACAGAGCATGACGAATACATCGGCGCTGGCACGGTAAGCGTCGGTAGCGCAAAGGTGCAGGACGCAAAGGGGTTGCGAAAGCTTGGAGCACATTGGGGTTGACGTAATACTTGCGGTGGTTGGGGTGCAGTGGCCCTCACGTACTTGGAACCCTGCAATAGTCCTGTCCTGCCCTAGTGTGACAGCGATCTGCACGGACAATCTTTACTGACTGCAGGAAATATTTGCACCGCTTGTATTGGAGCAATGTGATAGTAATGTGCTCATCTGCGGCTGGCAAGCCATCGGCCGAGGGTCTGGCACCACAGCCGCGAGAGGTTCGCTAGGCTCGAGTTTTCTGTAACTCTGCTGTCAGTGTGGTGAGTGAAGAATGCATCACGGTCGGAAGAGGTGTTCGGAAATTGCTAGATTTTTCTTCAGTTTAGTGTAGAGCGATTTATTTTCCTAATTTGATACCGTTCCAGATACAATGGTCAGCCTGCAAGTATTATCATAATTGGTTGTATATTAGGAACACAGAGTCTTGTTTGAAATCCGGAATGCTGCAGATTTTAGATTTTTTTCTTTATTGTTGAATGAGATACTCATCTCCATCACACCTGTTTTGTTGAAAGCTTATGAGAGGTTGGGTTGCTTTCTTGAGAAACAGGGTGTCCTTCCCCAGTATAGCATGGTTTTCGTAAGGGCTTGGGAACTTGTGATCCTCTGCTTCATATTTCTCATGTGTTGCAGCTGGCTCTTGATGGGGGTCATGAGGCAAGGTTGGTACAGCTTGACTTCAGTGCTGCTTTTGATCGCGTGAATCACGTTGGGCTGTTCCATAAGCTGAGATTGATGGGTACTGGTGGTTCAGTTTTCACGGTAATTAGTCAGTTTCTATCTCACAGACGTCAATGTGTAGTTGTTGATGGGAAGAGGAGTGAGTTCTTGGACGAGGTTTCTGGTGTCCCACAGGGTAGTGTTCTATAGAGGCCCTTTGTTATCCATCGTATATACAGCGGACCTGTTTGATCTTGTTAATAATTTACTTGTTCGTTACGCTGATGATGTTACATTGCTACCCGTTTTCGATAAGCCTAGTGATAGGTTGGAGGTTTCAGAATCCATTCAGCGTGATTTGGAAGTTATTGATTCCCTGGTGTTCTAGGTAGGGATATGAGGCTAAATGCGGGCAAGACTAAGACCATGCTTGTTGCCAGGTCACGTAGAGTGAGACCTCCTTTCCCTGCACTCTTGCTGGATGGTGTGTCACTTCCTGTTGTTGATGACTTGGTAACCTTGGGTGTCAATTTTGATCCAAAGTTGACGTTTGAGCCCCACATTCGTTCCGTTACCTCACGTGCATCGCAGAAAATTGGTCTTATGAAGCGTGCTTGGAGGGTGTTTGGCTAGATAGAATTAACACGTCGCTGCTTTAATTGCTATGTTCTCCCTCTTTAGGTGTACTGCTCCGTAGTCTGTGGTTCTGCTGCCGATTGGCATCTGTGTTTGCTTTACAATGTGGTTCATCAATGTGCGTTCATGCTGGATGGTATTGTTCGTTGTGATCTGGCCCATCGTCGCGGAGTTGGTGGGGTCTATTTTTGCATAAAATATATAATTGCCCTAGTCATCCACTGTCTGATTTTCTACCGGAGAAATTTGGTCGGATGAGGTATACCCGGCATACTAGAGCCCTTCATGAGTTTGCTTTGGAACCGTTACGATGCCATACGGGCCAGTATTCTCGTTCATTTTTTCTAACCTGCGTGGATGTTTGGAATGGTTTTGATGGCGCTATCTCTGCTGGTGCGGGTATTGACAGCTTTAAACGATCTGTACATAGAGCTATTCTGTGATCTCGGATCTTCTCTCTCTTTTTTCTTCACTCGCTGGGCTGGTTGCGTGGGGGTTTGTCAATCTCATGGAGTTTCTTCTTTTCCACGTCGCCAGTCTGGTATGATTTAATCATAATAATAATCATCAATTTTTCGTATCATAGATACCGATTCGTTAATACAAGCTTGTTTCATCATTTCTTATTAGCTTAGGTTCTTATGATGTCGTGAAGATAAATTAAATGCAAAAAAAGAGAATTTTGACTTTCTTCAGTAATAGGAAAAAAAATTGAAAACCTTGTAATTTTTTTATTATTAATTTCTCGAAGTTGCGGTTGCTATTTTTGGCAAGAGCATCTAAAACTATACAAACTTTCAAGTTTTCAGTAAAATCCGGAGCAGTCCGGATTTCAAACAAGATCCGGTACACACGCTAGTTACCATATTATGCGGCATTTGATATTTGTTAATCAAGTGGCAACTTTGAGCATGTCCTTTGCAAAATCTATGCAAATGTGTTTCAGATGCTCACAGCGTCGGAATTTAATTCATGACTTCCAGCTTAAGAAGCAAATCGATTGCATGAATCTGTAGTTGAATTATAACAAGGTACTATTGAATCATCACAGTGGCAAACCAGCAGAATTTTCTAACTAGCATACTGCTACTTGGCAAACGCAGTGGCAGTTTCACTCGCCGGTGCTGCAGTAAAACTCCAAAAATGTCGAAAATGTGTTACCTTAGTCACGGGCAGAGTTTCAAAACGATAAGTTCTACAGTATGCTTGTTTACCCACATTTTTAGAACTCGGCTTTTGGCTGCCTGACACTACAGGGAGTAGCTCAGTTCTACAATTTAGTATCGTACCAATTAAGTTTACCTGCACCCTATTGCTGGTCACTCAAGATGGCGTCGGCTAGTGTTAGCATTCACACTAGCTTAATTGTACTGTAAGTAGTGCAGGTACAGCAGCGAGTATGAGTTAAGGGAGAGCAAAACACTTAGTTACTAAACCTTTATTACAAATAAAGTACTGATAATCAATATAATTTTTGATAGATATATTGCATCGTGATAAAATTTTAAAACATAATAAAACATGGTTCGCCCTGTCATTTCACCTGTTGAAGTGGTAAGCGTATCTGCTGCAAAGCATGCACATTTTCATCTCGAAATAATTCTGCAAATACGGCAAAAAAAAGTCGTGAAAATTCGTCTCACGCATCAATCTTTCCAATTAATGGTGGCGCTAAGAATTATTTCGTTAATTGGACTTTCTTTCCTCTTACGCGCTTTTTTTATTTCGTCAGAGAGGTATCTTCCATTTGCACAGTTTTTGTTTTGTAGTTCATTTTTTACGACTCTGATTCTTCTTGCTGAGTTCACACGTCATTCATATGACAACACGTTCGCTCATCAACTTGTCCGACAGTGTTACTGCTCCCTGGAAATAGCAGAAAAGTGCGCAGTTTTTAGTTTTATTTGATTTTAAATTTGAAGATACACCCGTAACTTGTCCAGTGACATTTGCAGAAGAAACTGATTTGACGATTAAAATTTTAAAAATTTTTTGTATCGTACACAAAGTTGTGCCGACAACGATTTGGTAGAGTGGATGAAAGAACGCGATGATATGAATGACAAGTGAACTCTCCCTCAAATTTGCACATGCTTTCAATATCTTAGAAATTTTTCTTCTCCCATCCTTTTTTCTTGCGCATTCTATGACGAAACCCACTGAAAAATACGGCAATCAATTACTATTTGTTTTTTTTTATTATTTATCAATAGCCATGCAATAAATGTACGGCACAAACTAAAGCATACCTGACTAGTTTTTTATCAATTAACCTATCTTGTTCTTAAGTAAACCGGATTTCCTATTGCTCATCTTTTTCCATTTCCTTTTCATTACCACTGCCAGTATAGCATGTTTTGACCAGGAAGCAAAGAATGCAACACTTACGCTCTGTGCTTCCTGGTTTTGACGGAGTTGGTCTGTCTGTTTTTCAACAACATACTGTACTGTAATTCCGATCGCGATGGAACAATTTTTATAAAATCTACAGGAACTGCTGCAAATGTCTCAAGAAACATGACTAATTTCGGTGATGATCTGTCAACCCTTTTTCTGTTTGTCCGCCTGTCTGCTCGTGGGTTGGCTACACGATTCGAAATTTATGGGCAAATTTTCATCAAATTAACAGGAACTGTTCGGAATGCCGCAGAACAGCTGAAAATATTTTGGTGATAATCCGTCTGTCTGTTCGTTTAATTTATCTATCAGTTTTCCTTTCTTTTAGTAATATGTTGCTCGGCGAAAGATTGCGCTTTATGAGTGCAACTGTAGTTAGACGTAACTCAGATTTCTTAACTTTTTTTATAAACGAATAAACATAGACTGGCAATTGTTCATCTTTTCCATTTGCAGGATATTTGTTGATATGTGTAAACAATATCCTGTTATGTATATCTCCTATTGATGCATACAAGTGAATACCATGTTTTATCTAATACGAATTAGTCATGTACGATTCCCTCTGACTGTATTATGGTAATTACTGAACTGGAACCCAAACTATAACTTAGACTATGCTCAGCCACTGGTGTGACTGATTCGTTCTTCCCGTGCCGTACGCCGTCTCGATTACAGCGTGTACCAGCTCTTATAACATCTGCCCTTTCCTCTAATGTAGTATTGAGTGAAGCTACTGTGTTTTTCTATCCTCACAACTCCACCGTTAACCAAGTCGGATCCTACGCTATGCTGAAGTCAACAATATGTGTGGCAAAGTCGTCACTATTACGCTGACGTCATAGGTCGTAGACAGTATACCGGCTTTCTAAAGATAGCGTCAGCCCTGCTAAACTTTATGATATCATGCGATGACTGAAAAGGAGGAACAGCTAGAAGTAGCAGGAGCATGTAGAAATTGAAGAGAGCAAACCAATATTTTCCAATATCTATATCTATCTATTACAGACTCGTATCACACTGAGGAAGGGCGGAAACTACGAAGTTCGAAAATATGCCCCACGTCAAGCAGCACATTCAATTATGACTGCCAACAGTAACAGCTTAAAAAAGTGAAAACTTGGTTCCTGTACTTCTCTCTCGGAATGGTTTCCAAGATACCCTTATTTTCCCTATTTAATACTGAGAGCATAACCGACCGTCGTACTGACGCAGGAAATACAGGCGAGTTCACAAGTCATTCATCTCAACCAAGGAGCTTCTATGGGAGGAGCAAGCCCAAGCACTCATGGCTTTGTCACGTGATCGAAGCTGGCGTTTGGAGTCCTTAAAGTGGCTGAAGTGGCAGTGGTCAGCACATATAATTAAGGAAGATACAGACAGGCAGTTCTTCAATATCTTTGCAAGACAATCGTGTCTGAATATTTATATCCCAGTGCTCACCCTGTTACTTTCATCATCAGATGGTATACAGGATACAAGTTTCCTTTACATACTTCCATCCGCTGGGAATTTCGTCGATGGTTAATGGCTATAAAAATTTGAGCTCACCCTGTTACTTTAATGGCTATAAAAATTTGAGCTCAGTACTCCTTCCTATATAGGCTGCGTGAGGCAATGCTGCTCTCCGATTGGATATGCCACTCAGCCAGTTGAAGGGGAAAGTTTGCTTGAAACGCTCTCTTAGGGTAAATAGAGAGGGCGCGCTCCTCCCTATAATACCGGGGGCACATATGCATTTCTACGCCCAACTGGTTGCCGGGATGTGCAGCTCGCGGGCCGTTTTGATAGATATTTGGAATCGGTATCATGGATACCGTGGCATAAATGACGCCCGAGTCTCGCATCCTTGCATCAAGTTTGCTGTGTAAATGCCTAGTGTGGCTCCGGCATTAGAAACTTGGTTAACAAACGTAACGTTCCCGTTGTTCAACCATGATTAGAACCTCCTTGATCTCAACGCGTTCGCTTATCCACTTGTCCGAATGTATTACTAAATCCTAGAAATAGAAAAAATTTTTCTGTTTTCTGAGTTTTCGTTCACTCCAAATTTAAAAGTATATCCGTAACTTGCCTAGTGACACTTGCAGAGGAAACTGATTTCACGGTTAACATTTTCTTATTTTTATGGCGTACACAAAGTTACGTTGACAACGGCGCTACAAAATTTTCGGACGAGTGGGTGAGTGAACGCATTGAACTGAATTGCAGCCTTATAAGAGCGAATCAACGAAATGAAGAGCATACGGAGGAACAACAAAATCCTCAAAAATTCGTGTGGTTTTGGCCAAATGAAATGTATTAGTAGGAAAACCAAATATATTGTACGTCTGCAGGTTACCTGAAATTAAGAGTCTTCCGAAACTAAGACGATTGATCAGCCAGTCTCCGTACATTTTACAGCTAAGTATAGTGCAAAGATGCATGGGTGTGACTGGTATGTTCGGTTACAGTAAATTTTGACGTTAGTAGGTACATTTGACGTTAGCCGGTACATTTGACGTTATTCGGTACATTAGACGTTAGTCGGTATATTTTACAGCTAAGTTAGTCGATTACCGTAAAAGTACCGACTGCTCTTGTCCAAAATATACCGACTGTATAGCCCGACCAGAAATTATTGGGGGGTGGGGGGGGGGGCGGAGTCCCCCCCCCCCCCCCCC
>LQNS02276883.1:12683998-12723511 GCA_001587735.2 Parhyale hawaiensis | reverse complement strand
GAACGGCCTCCCCCCGTGCTTTCCGGGAAAACGGGGTTCCACTGTATTGAATATAAATCATGTGCATTAACTTTAGGCATTTTCTCTGTCTTTCAGTCTACTTAACTTACTCATTAAGGTATTTCTACTTAAGTAACTATGGTGTAGCTATGAATAAGTTACTACAGCTGCAGTCAGGATGAGCAACGCCTTTGGATGTGGCAGTGGTGAAAACATTGCCGGAATTGTCCGCCAAATGTCGCATCCGGCTGTCAGAGTTAAGGAAGCTGAGCTCGACCCCACCACGTCTCTCCACTCGTCTTCCACCTCCCTTGTGTAAGTAGAGTCTTTTGCTGCCATTTGTTATCTACCTCCTTGTGCAGATAAAATCTTCTGTTACCAATGTGACATCCACCTCTTGGAGGCTCTATTGTGTAAGTATAGGTACTCTTCAGTTACCAATTTGTCTTTTACCCTCTCTTGTGAAGGTATAACCTTCTATTACCAGTTTATCATCCATCATAATTAGTTTTGGTGAGTATGGGCGCATCCCCTGCCAGTGTTTAGCAATGAGTTATTACACCATTCCTGCTAGATCAAGAAGAGTGCAGCTCACTGCTCTCTTTCTTTGCCTCTTACAGCATCGAACTTGTGATGGTTACTTTAGGGAGGCTTCAACTATTCTATGTGATAAAATAGTGAAATTGGGCTACTCGTAACACATTTTTTTTGTCAAGGTGCTTTCGTGTTGTAATGAAATTGGGCTACTCTTAACGTATTTTGGGTTGCGGTGGCTATTGTGTCGTGCATGAAATTGGGCTACTAACGCATTTTTTGTGCTGCGATTTCCGGGCGCAGCTAGCTAATGAAATTGGACTACTCTTAACGTATTTTGGGTTGTGGTGAGCAGTCTTACGGTGTTCTTTGCTCTGAAAGAACTTTCATTCGATTTTAACTTGCCGTTGACCTACGGTACTTGCAGGGTGCGTGCGTAAGGCGCTCCGCTGTCACAGTGCACTCCAAGTCGCTCTGTTCTCAAAGAGGTTTTGCTATCTCGTCAGCTGGTGATACGGGACTGCAGCTCGCCTCGATTGTGCTATTGATTGTCCTTTGGTGCATCATTTGTGTAGATAAAACGAGTGACGTATGCGTATGTCTTGACCATTATCTCTTCGTTTTGCTCGTCTAGCTGTGCATTGGCTGTGAGGATGTGACAAGGGTGCGTTTGTTGCGGTGGACGTGATGTGTGGCTGTTGTGGACGTGACTAAGAGTTGCTTTTGCGGTTAACTGACGGCGCATTATTGGAATCGTGGTGTTATTCTGCCCCTCTGGTAGCTGCTTAAATTTATGCCTACTTTCAAGATTGTGGCTTCTTGTACAACCGTAGTGCATTTGAGACCGTGCTCCAGTCTGTCGATCCTTACTTGAGTCATCTTTGCAATTTTACTGTACCATTTGCTTTATTTATCGCACCGTTGGCGAAAAATAATTTCCCTCTAATTTCTTAGTGACTATAACATTACCAATACTCATTACAAATAAAAGCTAACAGTGGTGTTTATCTTAATCTGTTTACTGTCGATTGCACTGTGTTAGAAAAGCTCTCACAAAGCCATAACGTTCATTATTATATCTGCACAAACACTGAGTGCGGCCGAGAGTCGTTAAGGTGCAGCCCATTGTCTGCTCGCGGGGCAAATCGCCGTCAACAGTGCTGGTGTTTGCATCATGTTACATGCAGAGGATGTGAGTCGATCGAAGTCCTACTTCGTTTGGCTCAGGCGTCGCAGTCCATTTCGGAGGTAAACAAGATCTGTTTGATTTTTATTTCATACGTAATACACAGTGCTTTGGTAGAAGTTTTTCTTGTGTCATTGTCCACGTTTTAGGAAAACATTTTTTCTTGATTGTATTGAGGGAAAAGGGTGCTGTGATCAAGAAGTTCCGTAATTGCTCATTGTCCACTGCCTATGAACACACCAGAACATTGATTGGTTTATATTTATGAACTGAGCGTCGACCAAATTCCTAGTATATAAGGTTATGACCAAAGCGTTGTTCTTCACGTCTAAGGAAAACATTAACAAGTTTGGTTGTTTATATGCCTGAGATTTATGGTTCACCAATCAAAGTCCATTGATTTGACGTACAACTCTTAGTGCCATCTACGAAAAACGACTGAAACTTCACTGTTTGTTACACGTATATGGTTGCATTGTTGTGGACTATTCTAGTTCTTGATTCGAATTGGCCATACTGTTTGAAAAGAAAACTAGAGATACAGTATTTCTTCCCTTTCAGTTTTAAACGGGGTGTTTACTATTGGGCTACTACACACACGCTTACGTTAGTAATGCTGCAGATAGCTTTTCCACTCGATATTGTGGAAAGCTGTAATCCCTAGAAATGCTCTATAGGCCTATAGCCCATGGGTGACCTCAGTTAAACTTACACTAGCGGGCAAAATAAGAGAACGATTTGCATTATTTGAAAATAAAGTTTAACCATGTAGAGTAGGTTAATGTAGAGAGTAGGGGCCTTAAGGAGTGTATTTAACATATTTCTACAAAATATCAGGACAAACATAACTATATTTAATACATTAGAGCAATCTAACAAACAATAACAAAAACTGAACAGTGCAAAATAAGAGAACGATCGTCTGTAAAACATTCTCACATTTACCCCGGTCATCTGGCAACATTCAATTTCGTGTACATGACTTCTAGAACTGCCACTCTTACGATTATACCGTTCTACATAGAAACATGGCACCTCACGTGAAAGTTACTCCTGAGCTGCGGGAAGACATTGTCAAGCTCAGGTCCTCAGGAATGACCCTTTCGGCCATACCAAGAGAGGTAAACCGATCCAAGAGCGTTGTTTCTCGTACTTTGAAGCTCTATGATGAAAAGAAACACCTGGAATCACCGGTATCTGCAGGCCGCCCTCGAAAAACCACCGTACGAGTTGATAGGATTATGAAACGCTATGCCCAGAACGATCCTTTCGAAACTGGAGCGGGAATTTCCAGAAAGCTGAAGGTCAATAACAACATAGAAGTGTCTCGCTATACAGTTTCTCGTCGCCTCAATGCACGTGGGTTAAAGGCACTCAGTCCTGCCACTAAACCACTTATCAGTAAGAAGAATAAGAAAGCAAGACTTGAATATGCGGAAAGGCACATCGTTTGGATAGATGAAGATTGGCAAAGAGTGCATTTCAGCGACGAAAGTAAATTTAATTTGGTTGGATCTGATAGCAGAAGGTATGTTAGACGTGCAACAGGTGACAGGATGAACCCGAAATGTGTCAAAACATCTGTAAAGCTTGGGGTTGGTAGCGTAATGGTGTGGGGCATGTTTCCATCTGAAAGAGTTGGACCGTTCGTGGCCATTAAGGAAACTGTCAATGCTAATGTGTATCTCAATCTTGTACAGCAATATGTTATCACATCTCTACGATCATCACCAAACCAGCCAGCAATTTTTATGCAGGGCAATGCCCCGTGCCGTACTGCAAAGAAAGTGAAGGAATGTTTTGCGGAAGAGAATATCGAAGTCATGAAGTGGCCTGCCCAAAGCCCGGACCTTAATCCTGTTGCAAATTTATGGAAAATTATAGGTGACAATGTAAGAGAACGACAACCATCAACAGTAAAGGATCTGTGGAATAAAATTGAAAAGGAATGGAGAAAAATAACTCCAGAGTTTTCTAAGAAACTTGTGATGTCGTGTAATCGTCTCTGTGCTAAAGTTATTGAAAATAAAGGTTTTAGTACTCCATACTAATTGTTCTAAACCTAAAATTGACCATTGCACCATGTTATTTGTTTGTAAAATTGTATTGAGAGAGGATCGTTCTCTTATTTTGCACTGTTCAATTTTTGTTACTGTTTGTTAGATTGCTCTAATGTATTAAATATAGTTATGTTTGTCTTGATATTTTGTAAAAATATGTTAAATACATTCCTTAGGGCCCCATCAGAAGATTTATTAACCTACTCTACATGGTTAACCTTTATTTTCAAAAAATGAAAATCGTTCTCTTATTTTACCCGCTAGTGTACATAACGTCTCTTCCCATATTTACCTGTTTCTTTCTGCTGAAAGAATCTTTGTTCTTATCTTTCTTTTTTACGTACTAGTTTGCATTCGTAGTATTCCTCACTAGTTGAGTAATGTTTTTTGACAAACCTTGATTCTCCTTGCTTGAAGTACCATTTCCGTATCTGTTAGGAGGGTGGTACCCCGTAGATATTCCTCAGTGCTGAGAATCAATTTCCTCAACAAACTACATGCCTTCATTTTCCTCGCTTGAAGCTTTTCCGCTGTTATTGGGAGGCTTTAATAAATGCATTTAATATTAAAGTTGACGTACGTACGAACCAGGCAGCTCGCCTTTCGTTGTTACAATTGCTAGCCCACCGCGTTTCGCTATAGCCATATACAGTACCTACCTGTGCTGCTGGTGCAGCCGCAGCCTCAACACGCCCGTCTCGAAGCACCAGTGTTGACCACACCGCTCCAACCAATTGATTGGACTGCGTAGGTGACGACTACCTTGTCAGTCGTGTGCTGTACTCTGTACCTCCCAGTGGTACGTTAGGCCCGTCCTGCATGGCACACACACACTAGGGGTGATCGGTCTCTTGGTGGTGCCGTTTGGTCTCGGACAGTCGGGGAATCTTTTCGAAATGATTTACTTGCAGTGTGTTTTTAGCTGGGTTCTTTATCGTAAACTAAATCGAAATACATTTTGGTTTATGTATTTATTTTAGAAAATTTTGTAAGTTCTCCAGTGATTTATTATGTAGGCTGTAGAATCTTAGAATCTGGAAATTTATAAGTAAATGAGGTGCCTCTGTGTGTGTGGCTGACATCTTAGTAGAGGAGGTGAGTCGATGCATAGGAGCCTCGTGCTGGAGATAACTATGTAATTCGAATTTTTCTGGGAGGAGGGTCTAGGGTCTAGGATGGACGATATACAGGCCATGCTCGTATGTTTAGGCTACATCATGTTTAATGTAGTGTATGGGTTAGGCTAGCCATAGACCAATACGTAAATACGCCCACCTCTTTTGAGAACTACCTTAGCGTAAATGGATCCATATTTCGTTTCGAGGACTTTTCTAAATCGCATTCAGCGAATTGCAGATAACAAATACAGTTAGCCTACTATTGTGGTACTCTTAAGATAGGTTATGTTGAGCATAGGACTGGTTCTGCTCGTGAAATATATATTATACGTCAAAGATCATACGATGTGAAGTTCATTAGTAGTCCTGATAACTGATGTCCGCTTTTGGCCTCAGTCCGCTAAATAGTGCCCACCTCAGTTATTAGCTAGGGACCGGATGCACAAACGCCTTGTAAAGTTACGGTAACATAAACTGGACAGTTTCTTGAAGAAGTGCCGGTATCGCGGCTTATATTTTGTCACTTTCTTATGCTGATCTTCGCAAAGTTGTGATCACAGTAGTTTAAACATCCAGTCCATGCATGCCTAAGTAACAGACCACACTCAAATGTTTAATCGAGGAGTACAAATGTAAGACTTCAGCATTTTCATGGTTGCATTCGTGTCTGCAGTTGTACAGTTACGATGCTTGTAACTTTACAGGGCGTTTGAGCATCCGGCCTAGGTTTTGGGGGCCTCCTTCATATGCGTGCCCACTTTATTTGTGATTGATTTATTTCCTGCTATGTTCTTGCTGCTTGTGATGATTGTTTTTATTTTCTTCCTCTTCTCTCCCTACGTGCTGTTCCGATCGCTGTACATTTCTATAGCATAGAGTTGCCGCATGTGTACGCGGCTCCCGCCAGCTCGTCAATCGTAAATTGCTTGGACGCGAAGCACACATCATGCGTGACAACGTTCCGGGTGGTGAATCGGAATCGGTCTTGCGTGTAAACTAGTTAAAGGTCACCGTTCATTGGACAATGGCCATTATGGTATAGCTAGATCCCAGTCGCTCTTCGTGCGGAACAACTAACACTTGGACATATAGGTATATGTACATGTAGATATGTATGTTACCTTTGATTATGCAATTAAAATTTTTTTTTAAGATAAGTGTCTAACTTTGGAATATCAATATTAACTAAATGTATGGCTATGTTGCAAATATAAACAGCATTTGCAAAATAAATATTTAGCCATTTGCTAAGTTTATCATACAATTTGCTTATATACGAATTTTTTACTGTTACCTCAGATTATGCAACATGTTAATAAAAACGTCATGAAGAGGAAATAAATACAAGTGAACAGGAATTTTTTATTAAACGTCCAAAACCAATAAATTACAACCAAAACAATTTAATAAACTCTGAAATAAGTGTTTAGTAGTGGTAAACATAAGTTAAATTTGAACATGGCAACCTCCATTTTTCGTGATTTTTATAAGGCGATTATCAACAGACTTTGTCAGGTTTGATGTTTCAGATGGTCGAATAAAATCTGCAGCTGTTTTTAATTTCTTTTTATTGCATTCCACTGGCTTACTTTGCTCGAAAATTGCCGACCACCTTCATAGACCTTCCATTTGATCATTGCCCAGAGATGCTCAATGGGATTTAAATTGGGGCTATTCGCTGGCCAGGTCATAATTCTTTTTGATTTAAATCCTCCATCCGCAAGCCAGTTAGCAGTGTACTGTGTTCGGTGTGAGGGAGCGTTATCGTGCTAAAATAGTTACCAATTTGATTATACGTGCGATAGTCTGCTCATCAAGCCATGGAATCAAGTTGGCTTCAAGAAACTGGCAGTACCTTTCTGCATTCAGTTTAACTCCTGCCACTTCAAATGGACCAATAAGGGTGTCACCTACTATCCCGGCCCAAAACATCACACCTCCACCACCTTGACGCTTAAGCCGTGTCTGTTGAGTTTGGTCATTTAGGACCCATCCAGACGCCCATCCATCTGGACCATCAAGAGAGGCTCTGCATTCGTCAGTAAATATGACTTGGGAGACATCAGTTTTCATGATCTCATCAGTTCATTTGACACTATTTTCTTAATGATTTTTTGTTAGAAGTGGTCGTTTAATTGCCTTTTTCAATTTCCCTAGCTTCTGCAGAACCTCACATCATGTCTTTCTGCTTAGTAGCTACTGGGGCTCTAGCATCTTCAAATATCGCCTTACTTGTAAAAAGTTGTTTTCTAGCCATGGAGACTTTCAAATGCCGCATATCCCGAGCAGTGAATTTCCTCGTAGATGCTCTATCCAGAGTTTTCCGGTTGACCTTACCTTCAATTGCACAAACCTTAATTGTTCGGTGATCACGCTGTAATTCCTTGGGAACTTTGAGTGTTATCTTACCAGAAGCCAATAATGAGGTCACTTTGATCTTTTCTCCTCTGGTTAGACCGCTTTTCTTACCCATGTTGACTAGAGAGAGATGTTACATAATCTGGCGTAACTGCAGAACCCCGTGCGATATGCAAATGTTGCCGAAATGCGAGAAATGGTTCCCTTTTATTTTTCTCTATTTGTTTTTATAGTTACAATATACCTGTGCACTAACTTGCTACTAGCATTTTAAATGTTTGAGACATTCTTGAAAAATAAGTAAAAAAAAATGCATTTGCCTAATCAAAGGTAACATACTGTATATATCTCACAGTTTCTCGTCCCGTCAACACCTGGTATTATCCAGACAGGGGCTGTCCGTCCGCCCTTGTGTTTAACTAGAATAAATAGAAAGAATCGAGTCAGGATTCGATCCGGTCACCTAGAGATTACCATGCTGCCACTCTAACCACTAAGCCACTAACAGCCAAAAGCAACGCAAGTACACTCTCTGTACTCGATTCTTTGTATTTATTCTATTTAAACACAAGGGCGGACAGAGAGCCCCCCTGTCTGGATAATACCAGGTGTTGACAGAACGAGAAACTGTGAGATATATCAGGTTATTAATTGTTCAGGGTAGACGGATGAGCTCCCTTGACACGTGCGGCTCTGCCTTAATATCTTTGCCCTGATGCAGCGGGCCACACAAGTACCTTGCGTACTTGCGTTGCTTTTAGCTGTTTGTGGCTTAGTTGTTAGAGTGGCGGCGTGGTGATCTTTAGGTCCCCGCATCGAATCCTGACTCGATTCTTTGTACTTATTTATATACATATATATATATATATATATATATATATTGTGCTTGCCCCGCGAATATGACGCCCACGGTACATGTAGCTAGGGTTGTCAATCCCGGCACTCAGTGAAAATTCTGCCATCATGGGCTTTAAAAAATCCTGGGAATAACAATAAATTCCCGCGACTTACAATTAGCCCAAAGCGAACGGTATCATGCGGTGACCACCCAATACGTTTGTAACATCCAGGCCACACGCGTGATGGAACACTTTCAATGTTTTCGTAAGCATAATGGGGTGAGTTGAAAGCGCGATAGGGTAGATCCAACATGTCACTCACGCAGAACAATAACCAGCCCTCGGCTCCGAATATGTTTACATGGTGGGGCATAACGCCCACCTCTCATGTAACATCCGAGCTACGCGCGTGACGCAAGAGGCGTGGGTTTTCCGCTTACACAACAAGTGAAGAATGAATCGGCACCACGCGCTCATATTGACATTGTGTACGGACTTGCCGTCCCTATAGTAACGACAGACTTCCGTCAACGATCGTGCATGCTAGGGCTGGTCTCATGACACTCGCTTTGTTGCCACTCTGTTGTTACTGCTGAATCAGTTGCTAAGAGCCGTTTTCTCTCCGAAAGTTTTGTTGCCCTTGTTGTGGTATGCTCAGACTTTAACTTAGGGCCCCTTTCTTTGGGCGATCTTTGTTGATTGTTTTGCGCTTCTAGAAATTAGTTATTGGTCCGAATTACTCATTTATGGTTTGCTTATAACTAGATTACGGGAATAACCAAATACTTGTAAAAGCTTTAGAGTGGCCAATTGCAATGCACTTCGTTTGAATTTTTAAGGGATGGAAACACCGTGGCTGTTTCAAGTTCAAAAACAAAGCTTCAGGAGTATCCCATTGTAACAATATTACTGACTTTAGCCTTAGATAGGTTGTCGAGACATCTTTCGTGCCTTCTGTGCTTCCTTATGTTATATTACTGTGTTTTTATGTTCTCATTCTCTCCCTGCGTGCTGTAGTCATGCGTTTTCATCTAGTGTACAACTTCATGTGTGGATTCCACGTTCTCGTAACCTACGTATGGTTCTTTTTGTTTCTTTTCCTTGTGGGGGAGGGGAATCGTAGGCTGTTGCCAGGAAGCTTTATATAAAGACTAGTGTGCTACGGCGTAGAAATATGATATACCTTTTTAACATCATATATGTGGCGCCATCGGAGACTGACGATTTCCATAAATTATAACAAAATAAAAAAGATACTAAATGATGAAAAGAAAAAATTACGAAAAATAGCAAAAAAATGTGAGCAAGATAATCAAAACTAAAATTAAATTATGACATTCGAATTCTGTAATGGATGTTGAATGAAACATAATATGCAACTTAAAGGTAAAGGTAAAGTTAACTTTGCGTGCACCCTCCTCTGGGAAATCCACACGCGCTGGTTCGTGCGGCAGACATAGGCCAACTGACCCCAGAGGAGTAAGTGCAGCTGCAGCCGATGACGGATCGCTGCGAACTATGGCGCTGAAACGGAAGGTTCAACGACCCCCCACCCCCCTACCATAAGGTAGGTACATCCACAATAACTATGTGCTTAAGCAGATTTGCTGATTCAGTGTGCCGAAGCCTCCATGACAAAGACCGCGCCTGGCCTGGGATCATTCTCAGGACCCTCAGCACAACTGTGCAGCACGCAACGTCCGATCACGAATACAGGGTTTTTTTTTTCACAGCAATGATGAACTATAAGCTTATGTGTATTTCAGCGCACTGGATCGTTCTAATGACTTAAATTTTAACCGTGTGATATGCAGATGGTAAAATAAAATGATTTGCATGAGTGACAAATACCTCAAAACTCCTTCGCTTTCGAGAAATGGTGACCTGCAATACTTAAGGGGAGGGTTCGGGCGAAGATGAAAAGTTTTTTTTTTTCCTTCGTGGACCGATTTGAAGGAAACTGGGAATAGAGATGTAAAATCGACAAAGAAATTGTTCTTACTCGTGTATTTTTTCATTTTCCCCATAGAAAATGAGTTATTCAAAGAAATTGACAGGAGGTTTTCTAGGGAAAACTTTACTAATCGTTCAGTTTTTGAGCTACAGAGATGATTTTTGGTATCAAAAGAAGCGGAATTTTATTTTCTATGAAATGAAACTTTTCGTCTTGATTTTCGAATTAGGAGATGAGTGACAGCACAGGCTTTGGAAAAAACTTTCATTTTTTTAACTTTCTCAAAAACTGTTTGGAAAATCAAACCGAAAAATGCTAACCCTGGTAGAGGCTCATAATCCGCTTCTTTTGATGCCAAAATAATTTCTGTAGCTCAAAAACTGTAGGGTTTTCTTCAGCTCTCCCCCTTTTACCGTTTTTGTTGAATCACTCGTTTTCTTTTGGGAAAATGAGAAAAAGTATAGGAGTAAAAACAAAATCTTTTTCGATTTTGCACATCAATGCCAAGTTTCATTCAAATTGGGCCTCAAATAAAAAATTTTCATTTTCGCCCGAACCCTCCTCTTGAGTATTTCAGGTAGTCATTTTTCGAAAACGTAGCTTTGAGGTTTTTGTCACTCATGATAATCGTATTATTTTGCGTTTTTCTATATAGGGTTAAAATATGTGCATCGAATTACACAACATCCTGTATCAGCTTTGCCCAAACCCTATTGTGGTTAATGCCTCTCGGTCATTACAGGTCCGGTTCTATTGCACTAGGAAAATAAAATTCCCATTGTCAAGAAAGGCAACATGAAACGTTAAGTGTTTCGCTTCTAATTCTGATGACTAGTTCTTGAAATTGTACCAAACTATTATGGAAATGGGAACATTATTATAAAATCAGTTTGAAAAATAGTTTTCGTGAAATAGCTATGTGTATTCATATTCACTGATGACACAATAAAATAATTGAATGAAAGAAACTGTGAAATATATATGTATATCAGAATGTGATGATGTTCATGACAACTTTACTTATAAGTGGTGCAGGTTTCTATTGTCTACAGATACTAGCAGTAGCGAGTGGCTTATCCCTTGATCGTGCGACTGAAGAACGAGCTCGTAAGAATTCTTACGAGACCATATTACTGTCACTTGCTCGTTAAAGGGCTGAACTTCTATGCGCTCTGTTTGACTCTTCATGACCCTATCCACCCGCACCCATTGATCCTGAACTGGCCCGATATATGGTCCATTAGCACGATCCGTGTCGCAGCCAATCATCTACGCACAGGTGCAGAGGCACTGCAGCAACTGCCGTGTAGAGCCAATACTGCCGTTGCCATGGCGCTCTGCACCACAGCTCTTGCCGCTATACTGCTACCTAAGCCACATATTGTTGTCTCTTGTGGACCCGAACGTGTTGCTGGTACTAGGGTGCTTAGGGGTCTGCTCTTCCCTCGTCGTTTCCAATCCAGCTTTGTGTGTGAAATGATACTGCCAGTGTGATATGAATTTTCCCGGTGACAATACCTACCATTTCACCAACACTTTGTTGTGTACTGGACCCAAAAGGGACACTCGTGACTTGCTGTGCTAAAGTACTTAAGGGGTTTAGCCTTCCCTTTACGTTCTGAGGGATAAATGTTAAATAAATAAATTTTACACTAGTGTACTACACATGGATTGTAATAGAACTATTGTTATATGAATACTTTCCTACGGGAGAAATAATTGTTATTGAATTTGAAATTAACATGTGTTAGTTGAGTCACAACATACCAATGTGTGAACCTATTGCTACCATAGACATAGAGCGTTGTACAAAATATAGATTGTGAAGTAGAATAGTGCTCTAAATTTGCTCCGTAATCTGTTAGGCTCATTGCGATAACGTTTTACACTAGTTTACTGAACAAGTATTGTAATAGTATTATTGTATGAAAACCTTCCTACGGGGAGAAATATATGAGTTTTCTTTCTTTCTTTCTTTCTTTCTTTCTTTCTTTCCAATGAGAGAACTCTTTGTGAGGCAATGATGATGCCGTTGTGTTGTGAATTCTACCGATGTTGCTGCCTCAGTCGCGCGTTGTCTCGACATTAGACCTGGAAGTGTTGCTCGTGACTTCCTGGTGCTTAGGTACTGCTGGAGTTTGGTCTTCTATTCTTCTGTTTTTGGAAATAATTTGAAACTAGAAAGCCTCGTGGCGTAGCACCATCACCCGTGATGGGGAGGGAGGCTGAAAGTGCTGAGTCAGCAGCTTTGACTTTGCTCACGTCTCCGCCAACCCTCCTGACTGCCTACTAGAGATCGTGATAATAGCTCCATTCCGTCAGGGAGTTTTTGGGTGGAAAGACAAACAAATATATTTATGTTTATTCAAACCACTGTACAGTAATTGCAAATTTAGGAAAGAGCCATTCTGTAAGACAGGTTTCATTAAAATGAAGACCGTATTTATGATTATTAATATTCTTAACATTCTCATGTGTCAAGAATTCGTAATTTCATCAGTATATAATAAAATGAAAAATTTGCTCTACCGTTGAAATTTCCCGATCGGTTTCGGCGTCTGCAGACGACGGGAAGAATATTATTTATAGTAAATACGGTCATTATTTTAATGAAACTAATATATATATATAAATAGACCCTCATAGAACGAAAGTATTATCACCTCACTCACTTCGCGGGCGATAAAATTAATGATGCCATTCTTCATAAATTTTACCAGGAGCCACCACTCTTTGTGCCCAGCGTTGTCTAAGGTGGACCTGAAGTTATCACTTGTGTTAAGGAACTTCAGGATTTGACTGTTCTCTGTGTTGCTCCTTACAGTGATGCTATTTCTCGTCTCGTGACATCCTGCGCTGCCTGTAATTAACTTACATGTATTGTTGTCCAAAGTGGATCTGAAGCAAATGGTTACTCGTGATCTGCTGGCTCTAAGCTGCTTCGAGTTTTCAGTGTCCCATAAAAAATACCTCCTTGGTGATGCCTTGGTCATATGCGCCAAATAGCTGCTTCGTGAACTGCTTGCTGCGGTGTTCTAGTTAGTAAGGCTTACGGGTAGACTCGCCGCTGGCGCTGGAGTAACAATAGCCTTACCGAACGTTAACGTTACTCACTGGACGCCATTCCTTTGTGCCCTCTTTATTTCCTTCTTTCAGTGACGATATTTGTTCTTTACCTCCTCTGCTTGCCTAACTTGAGGTTAACTCGCGCGCTCTGCCGTGCTTGTTTCTCTCTTTTAACTTTTAATTGACGTAATTTTACTTCACTTGGCACTCCTTTTAATTTCCTTCGATCGCAACGCCACATCAAGTGTAGGGTGTCTCGGACTAGCCTATTACCCGAGCTACCTACCTTCGACTGCTGTTTCTTCATCCCACTTCCTTCATGGGGTGTAGGGTGAGTGAAGGGCCTGAGGCATGGGCTAGTTTGGTTTGCCCATCCAATGGTATGTGAAGTAGCGCTCCCCGGGGGTTTCCATCGGTACCTTAGCCGAAGTTAGGCCTTAAGGACGTCTGTCTTTCGGTCCCTAATTTGCTTCCTTTCAATTTAATTCTCCTACTGATTTTGCTATCTCTTGTTCTTTCTCTTCTTTCCCGACTTGTTGTTCGAATGTGTGTTGATCATTCGTGCATGGATTACATGTTTTTTTCGACATGCTTTATGTTTCTCCCTTCTTTCTCTCTTTGGATCACGATGTACACTGTGGGTACGGAGACTTCAACTAGGAATGTAGGTGCCTAAATAGAGAAGCACTCTCAGAGCGTATACCTCGGCCTAGCAAAGCAGTGTTACCGTACTTTGTGATTTGCTTTTGCTGGAGTTTCGTACTTTTTCTTGACATAACAGTTTATTGCTTTTTTGGGGGTTTTGCTTTGATCGATACTGAATTTTGTTACCTACCTACGCTCGTTGAACGGCTGCGCCCAATTTCCCCATTCAACCCTTTTCCTGGATGAAACTACAGTTGCGTAGGCTAGTGAAGCGTTACTATTATTTAGAGGAATGGTATTAGTTGCCGGTTATGTCAACTCCCCATCGCCCTCAGGGGTATATTCTGCCGGGCCCTTTCCCTGCCACAATATATATGGGCCTCACGAACCCAAGGGCTGTCCCGAGTGCCTTCTCCACTGGGGATGTTGCTGCTTGTCACAGTTTCTGCTAAGAAGGTTAGTTTGTTAGTTTATATAGGCTCTTTATATTTCCCCTGCTGTTCCGCGAGGTGGGCCGCCGTTCTAGGTGGCCGACCTTATCCGCGGGACTCCTACGGTACCTTCCCCCGTGCGAAGGGCCACGGAAGGGACCGTCCGCATGGACCCTTCTTTCTTCCGTCTCCTTTTCATTTTTCGTCTATTGCCCGGTGCCGCACGGTTGAGCGAATTCGTCCAGCCGAGCCGTGTGGGGCAGGAGATGCGCGTGCTTTATAAATTTGAGACACAGAACTCACTTATGTGAGTTCGCCGTCACTCACTCATGCTGAGACAAAATGTTTGACTTTCGACGCGATGCAGCTTCGAATCGCTGCTGCTAGCAAACCTTTTAACTAACCTTGAACCTCAACTCCCCATTTGGAAGTAGCTATGGAATAAGCCATAAGGTTGAGTTACTTGGGTTTGCTCATCCTGTGTTAAGGGAAATAGCTCGTCTTACTAGTTCATAGGTCCCCGTGTGTTGCCTGCCTTTGCATGGGATAGACTTTCCGCACGCTTTTCTTTCGTCCCCACTGTGCTTCCTTCCATTTCTCATATCCTACTGCAGTTCTGTTTTTCCTTTTTTTCTGTTTCCATGCGAAATGCTTCTTTGTGGCGAAACCGTTGTGCATGGATCTACGTTTGTTCCCGTTGTACTACGAGGGTCGTTCCAAAAGTAATGCTTCCTCTAATTTTTATTTTACCTGACGGGATCCGAGGGCATTGCCAATTGCTTTGTTATGCAATCATGACCTGAATGTTTCATCTCCCTGGTCCAGATATCCTATTGACGGTGTGATACTCAAGAAAGCAATCCCTGTCATGGTCGTGCCTCAGAAACGCGTCAGTGAATTCTTCCACGTAGAAAAAATTGATGCACTCTACATTCACTGGTACCTAGTGAACGTTTGCGAAGCCGATGCAATTAATGTCAGCACAGTTTGAAGATGATTTCGTTGATTTCACAGTGGCGACAGAGATGTGAGTGACGAAGTGCGCTCCGGACGCCCTTGCACAGCCATCACTCCGGAAAACAAAGTGCACCTCGTTCAACTCCTCTGCACCGATTGGCGGATAACAGTGGGTGAAACGTGTGTAGAGTTGGATGTGGGTGCCAGACTGCCAGTGCACTGAACACGATGTTTTCACTACTTAGGAAACAGCAAAGTATGTATTGGGCGGGTTTCACGAATGCTCACACGGGAAACATTTCGTTTGCAACACGACAACGCCCGGCCATACTCGAGTTTGAAGACCATGGAATGTGCGACAAAGTTCGACTGGACGGTGCTGTCTTACCCATCGTTACTCACTCTAATCTCTATCTGACACCGTCAGACTTGCTCTTTTCGAACCTATTAAGGACGCCTTTTGTGGGCAGGCAGCATTTCTCCGACAACAACGCCATAACTGCCCCGGCAGGCGTTTGCATTTACGACCGAGGCATCAAGGCTCTCGTTCGTTGCTGGAAAAAAATCATTGATAATGGGAGTGACTATATAAAAAAACAAATTCTGGTGCCCCAACAATCGCATCTTTTAATGGTGCGCGCCCGCAGTAGCAGCAGACTAGAGCGTCTGACTTTGACCCTCGAAGCCGCAGGCTCGAACCTCACTCCCAGCTAGGCAACATCTTTGCGCGCTTGATGTGATCGGTCAGCATCCGGTCTGCATATTGCTGTGGGTTATTGACCTTCCCCAGCAATGGGGAGGGTTTGGGTCGCAGATATTGTCGCATGGAGCCTTCCGCCACTGGCGCCATAACTCGAGACATCTGTGGTCGACTGCAGCCGTATACTCCTCTGGGGCCTGTTGGTCTATATCTGCAGCACAAACCAGTGCGTGCGGGTTTTCCAGTTGGGGTTACGGTCAAGTTTACCTTACCTTTACTTTCATCTTTGTAACTCTTCAACCTAATTGTTAGTTAAAAAATAGGCATTACTTTTGTAATAATCCTCGTATATGTTCGTTGCAGTTTTTCTCTGAACCACCATTGTTGTGTGAGAGGCTTTCACCAACTTTTATCATTATTACATCTATATTGCATTGTAAATAATAGTAATCATTCGATAAAATAAAGTCTTTTACGACCGTAATTATTGATATGATGACAGCGCGTTCCACCGAAGCTATCATCCATCACTCACTTTACCACCCCACATTGTTATTCATGGAACCTTGGCCTTGTAATTATCTTCGACAACAGCCGAACCGAGTGGAAAGTATATTGCTATACAGAGCATTATTCCCCTGGAATAAATATATACATCGAATATTTCACTTGCTATTCTTGATGGTACGTAAGTCGTCTACCGCCTGCCCTGAAGAGGGAACGTGCTTAGTGTTGCCTGTGCTCTGCGAGGTCTTCATTTACAGTTGCATTTGATGTGATTTTTGTTGGCCTGTTTACTCAGTGAGTGAGTGAGTGAGTGATCATCTGCATGTGCCGAATTGATTTATTTGAACAAAATCACTACAAGAACCAAACTGTATGTACGTGAACAGCTACAGTTCCCTAACGCTAGGCCAGTCACCTGTGGATGGGCTAGCCTAGGCATAGCTTACATGACGCAAATTTCCCCCCACTGGATATAATGCGTTTCTTCACTTTCTTAATCATCTTGATTGATTTCACTCTCGTGACCATATTTCCATTACCTCGAATCATTCCCATTCTGTTCTTTCTAGCGTTACCTACACGCCAACGAAATGACTAACATGGAACTTATATATAGCTAGCTATTTAATTGTCTCTGCTTGGGTCACATCATGCGATGTGGGTGCGGTGATGAACTTAGGAATGTAATGATAGAGCTCCATGAAACACCTTTTGATTTAGTGCTATTTTACACACACACTTGCAAAAGCTCAGCCTTAACCCTTAAATGCATAGCGTGCCATATATGCAGCATATACCAATAGTGTTATTTCTACGGGTGTGCTATGATTAAATCAGGCATTTAAGGGTTAAGAAACACATGAAACAAAAACCATTAATCGAGGTGGCCAGCAAATGACCAGAGGACTGACGGGCTACATGAATGTACTCGCACGTGCCTGCGCCGATACAGCACATGTGAGCGTCCTCGTCTGACAATTGCAGGTAAACTGTCGTCGTCATTTGATGCTCTCTAAAATAGACGTCGGCTTTTTACCTATACAGTATATATTCCAACTGCGACTGTGCATGCCTCATGCAGGGGCAAGTTGTACATCCACCCATGCACCTTATCTTGTGGAGAAATGCGCCCGAGGCTAATGCAGTGGGTTGCTTTGGTTTAGCTCTTGGGTCATATTTTTTTACGTATGCTTAACTTGATTCCTTTTATATTATTCTATTCCTAGCACAGAGAGCGTGTTGTGCATTTCTTCTTGTTTTCTGATTAGCTGTTGCCATTGGCGGAATTGCTTCTGTCATATATTCCGTTTTTTCTTTGACATATACGCATCCTTTGTTTTCTTGAAACACTATTGCACTATAGAGAGACCTTATCTAATATTCCTATAGTGCTAGTTAAGTTCGTAAGTTGCCATCTCATGCGGATATTGAAGTTTTGTGTTCGTTAGACAGGACTTAACCTATTAACGGACACCGTTCGACGTTTTGGACGCTGTTATTAACGCTATTTTTACCATAGAGAAGATTTACTTTTTCCGGAAGTGGGGAAGGGCTATTGAAGTTGACTGTCTGAGAGAGTGAATGACTGTAATCTGAATGGAGTACCTATGTTTGTTTTTTCATGCATAGCTTTAATTACCTACCTCCGCCAAGGAGGTTTTGTTTTTGTCTTGTTTGTCTGTCACCAAGTTTCTCAAAAAGTTATGAACGGATCTTTACGAAATATACAGGGATTGTTAGGCATGTAACAGTAACAGATGATTAACTTTTGATAAAACTCACTTGATTTATTACATTTTAAAGACGATAAACTTGGCTCTAAAAGTGCTTCTGATACATACGGGCATTAATTTGCCGGTTGAATTCATCTGCTCTTTTACAAGCTTTTTAACCGACGTTCTTTCCAAATTTTTTAGCTAAAAAAAGTTCGTAAATACCTTGGTGCATGTTTTTGTGCAGCTATAATGATTGTAGGACATGAAGGACACTCCGGAGGCCCTAACGAAATTATGAAGAAACAATGCAAAACAGCTTCTGATGAACGTGCTAAGGTTTTATGACGTCATCGCTTCTTACCTTCGCCGCGCGTAAGCGCTACTCGCTCGGCAGTGCGCTAACCTGTTCCCGTTATTCATCCTTGGCATTTGCTCTTAATCGGTTACATGCATACATGCTCGCTTGTATATAATTGCTTTCATCTTGGCTACCAGAACGATCGTACGCTGGCGTAACTTAACGTTATTATGAATATTTTTTCACAACTATTCAAACGATGAGGCTCTTATTTAACATTATCTTATTCATGGTTTAAGCCATCCAGTTTCCACAACGTACATTGTGATCCAAAGCGAGGAAATAACTGGCTGGACGTACCGCACCTCCAATTAACAGTTGAATATTTGCCACTACTCTATAAATAAAAACCATTGAGGCATTGACACCATTTCTTATGATGGTATTTTATTTCTGTCACAGCTGCTCTAAATATGGAGCAGCTAGTGGCATAACTAACGATGCCATTAATGATTCCTTCGATTTTGTCAACACGGCTCGAACGATTAGTTTCTGACGTAACTTTTTGTTGTTAATAAATCACATCTTTGTCACAGCTGTCCATAATTTGAGGCTGTGACATGCATGCTTGGAGTGAAATCTGCTTACACCGCTCCTCAATACGATAAGGAGTGCTTATGCCATGCATACCATTTTATTCTCTAGCACTGGCATCTTGTTCACAAGTGCAGTTTTTATGGAAGACTGGAATTTAATATAGCGCTTGTCGTAAAACGCCTCACTTTACCTGCCACTTTGTCTCTGTCAAACTACCCTTGCTCTCTGTTTCTCCTCGTCACGTATTGAATATTTAATGCCAATATGTTCAGTCGTGCAGAATTTTATCGAGAGCAATGATCGTAATCATGGTGTGCGACGCTTTTATGCTGTATGACGTCTTCAGTTTTCTTGCCGTATAAGAAATTGCAACTTATTTATACTTTTCCCTATTTATTATTAATAGTTCCCGTGTGATTTTTTATAGCCATTTGTGTTGCTTCTTGCTGTAGGAATGACGATGCGTCGGACACGCTCAGACCATTTTGCGCAATAACGAAAATGTCTTTCGTTCGTATTATCGACGGAGTGGCTTTGGCAGATTGCTTTTTGCCCGCTAAATTCTTCACGGTGCTCGTGTGGGTATCGGAAAATTGTGCCCTGGCAGAGAACCCTTGACGCATACTTAATGACCTGCTGCGTTAAGTATATAAACGGGAGAAATATTGTGTTGATTCCATGCCATTACTGATAACGTTATATCGTTGGCGGGAGTTGCCGTGCCTCTTACATGGAGCAGACGTACACTGTAAAAAAACAAAACTGTAAATTTACGGCGATTGTGATGGCAGGCAGGAATACCTACAAATTACCATCAAATTGGCGGACTCCCGTAAATTTTACCAGGGAACCGAACGCAAAGCACAGAAGCGGAGATGCCCAACACTTGTTCTGTGAAAATGCTACAAATTGTTTCGTATTCCAAATAGTGTTTTGTAATTCTGCGCCTTTACCGAACACGTTAATATTTAAGATAACGAAAGGAGGTTCAATTAGTGCTGTATATACAACACATTCTTCTCATTAGGGTAACATGTCTAGTACACGTCCGCCATGCTAGTAGCCGTCCACTTAGCACTAAAAAACTTCCTGTGTGAAAACTAGCTGTGCTAGAAAGCCGTACATAGGCTTAAACTGTAGGCTAAGTAGTGCCGCACCAGCCATGAAAATGACCGGCGAAAAAATGAAACAATAAAAATGGTGGTGGTTTTCACATTTTTTTCACTAAAAACCTGAAAAAATGTGAAAACCACCACCATTTTTTCTGGTTTAATTTCTTTTCGCCCGTCATTTTCAGGGATGGTGCGGCACAACATAGCCTACAGTTTAAGCCTACGGTGTAGGCTTTCTAGCACTGCTTGTTTTCACACAGGAAGTTTTTAGTGCCAAGTGGACGGCTACTAACATGGTGGACGGGTACTAGACACTAGTAGACATGTTGCCCTATTGCTCTCAGGAGTAGGTATGTTCTGACGGGCCTTATCCCTCTCAGAATATATATGGGCCTCCTGACCCGATGGGCTGTCCCGACTGTTCTCCGCAGGAAATGTTGCAGCTGGCCTCAGTTCCTGCGGAGAAATTTAGTTTGTAATGTTAGGTAGGTTGTCTATACTTTCCCTTTTGCTCCGCGAGGCGAGACTGGCGCCAAACTCGCCGCGCTGTGTACGTGGATCGCTGTGCGTGCGTTCAAGTAAGTTTTCTTGTCGCGTCACCACCACCAGGAGCTCTACAATAAGCACCACCTAACCTTACCTTATCTAATCTGCGATGCAGCGACTTGTGACAATGACACACAGCACACGTACCTTGAACGCAGCACGCACGCACGCACAGCGATGCACGTACACAGAATAGTCGTAAACGTACGTAGCGCGCGGCGAGTTTGGCGGCTGTGCACCCTGGTCTTGCCTCTGGTTCTGTGAAAGTTTCCACCAGCCTCACTCTAATTTTCTGTTGATGATTGTTAGTTGTTCAATTAGCATTTGTTCTCTTCATTATCACCCGCGAACGAAGTGAGAGAGGTGATTATCACCCGCGAACGAAGTGAGAGAGGTGATTATCAGCCGCGAACGAAGTGAGAGAGGTGATTATCACCCGCGAACGAAGTGAGAGAGGTGATTATCACCCGCGAACAAAGTGAAAGCGGTGATCATGTCTTCGTTGAAGATTTAAGTATATATGTCTGTCCATCCAATAAGTGGTCGAAGGAGTTGAGCAATGTTCATTATTTTTGTAGGGAGTTTGGTTGGTTGACCTAGATGTGACCCATGCCAAAAAACTAGGCCTAGCTGGCATTAAAAAATGACGGCGTTGAATTTTCCTCCACCGCGGTTCGAATTTGCCTCCGCCACGGCAGATCGTCTCACGCCACGAAGCCTCCCATGTTTCCTATGTCATTATGAAGAGATGTGAACGGGGCGGTCAGCGTCAAGCTAGCCTCGTTAGACACAGCATCCATATGAAAAACTAGGATTAGCTTTCCATCAAAAAAATTACTTCGTTGAATTTGCCCCCACCGCGGCTGATGGTCTTACGCCACGAGGCGTTCTAGTTTATTTATGTGCTTGGGTGCATGAATTTTACAGTTAACGACGATTTTTCAGGTGAAATTAAATAAAATACTCATAAGCCGCTCAGCCGTACCGTTAGTCTATGTGACGTCACTGATGACGTCACTTTTCGATGCTATTTTCCCGTGAGTCCTCCCGTTACGCTGGTTGCTTCCTGGTAGCAGGTAATGCCACCTCGCTAGCAAAGGCGTTTTTGCCTTTGTATACAACAGACTTGAAGTGACATAATGCAGTCTGGCACAATAGGGTTAATCCTCTCGCGCCCAAACTCTCGTGTGCCATCACTTATAGTGCAATGTTTTTACTCGAGCCGCCGACAATCGATACAGCTGAGTAAGGTTTGCCATATTCAGGCTCCGCTCAAGTGTACCTACTGACGTGCAGCGCTCGATAGTCATCACATTATGCCGCAAATTATTCCTGTTTTGCTGCTCTCCCCATTATCTTTTGCCCGTCCCTGCATGCCTGTCGCCTGCTTTTGTCATTCGCCCCAATGACGTGTGTGTTACTTCAGTAGTTACCTCAGCGTTATTTGATTGAATATTCAATATATTTCAACGGTGTTATTCCAACCTTGCATGTTCTTAGGTTGTATATGCGCGCGGGAAAAAACACTCGTAGTCCGTTGGATATATCTATACGCAACCCAAGTACGCGGGTTCCTGTGTACTCGGGGAATCCACGCTTACTGAGAGCAGCTGCTAGTTAGAAAATCTTCATTTTCGAGCGTAAGCGGTTAATTAAACATATAAATCCGGGTACGCTACATTTTGTTGTATCTTTACAGAATGATAAAAGCTGGAATCTCCGCTGTTAGACGCACAGTAGCGCTATTAGTGTCTTTTGGGACGTCCTCTTAATGACTATCACTTCTACAGCTTGATCTGTTGGCAGTCAATGTTCTCAGTATAGGAAGTCGTATGTGTACGGGACGTAATATCTTCTGGTAGACTTTTTTATTGCTACTTGGATGTATTATTTGATAACGCGACGAATGCACTAACTGCGGTTGCGAGCGCTATATAGGCGACGGCTTGTGCGTCCACGCTCCCTACTCTCCCAGAGGACTGTTTTTTTTAGGGCTGAGGTCTCGCTGCGTGTCACTCTTGTCGCGTGAGCTTCTGCTATACTGCGGACTAATTCATAACCGCGGTGCTGTCGTTGCACGTCCTGTAGAACTACGATAGCTCTAATCTCGTTTGAATAAATTAATTGGTATTTTTATTTGAAATATATAGCAGTACAATGATTGTAAATACATCTCGTAGATCTATGAAGACCTCGACAGCGTGTAAGAAAAGAACTAATAGTATATTTGTTGGCAGTAGGACAGTCAGTGCCCGTCTGGAAGAGCTGGGAAAATATTAATTTCTTATGAACAAAGAACCTGATATTTCTTAGCAATAGTGCAGTCAGTGCACATGGTGCGGTGAAATAACGCACGGTGCACAAGTTGTCGCATGCATTGCATCAGTTTACGTACGTCTCGCTTTCCACGCCAATTTCTCAGCAATACACGCCGCTCAATAATGGCCCTCAAAAACCGTGACTCGATATAGTAGCTTGCCTCCTTGTATTTTTCACAGATGCCATGCTATTTATGGCTTGTATTGACCACCACTGTTGGTCCCGTGCTGCCTGTGTTCTTACAGCCTTTATACAACGTGGGCATCTTAGCATTTATTTTTTTTCACGATTTTTATTCTATTCTTCGTCTAATTTCCTGATTTTTTTATTCCCTTGCCTTGTACTCCGTGCTTATGTTTTCAATTTTTATTGTCATGCTTGGAATATTACGTCGTGTTTAAGAATACCACCCTAGTATTGTACCTTCACCTTTGCCTTTCTGCCGTATACAGTGCATTTCCCTTCTAACACGTTACCGGACACTTACGAGTACGCCTGGCTTTGGCTTGGCGGACGGGTTTATTGCCTACTACCTATCTTTAAAAATCTAGAATTCATTTTTGAACTCATTTAGGTCGTTTCTTAATATAATTTGAATACAAGTTATTTTGAGTTTAATAGGTGTCACTTTCTACCACTAGAGTGATCCAAAGCCATTGGGGAACGAAACGGGAGATCGACATAAGTCGACGCTAACCTTTAACAGGTCGAGTCGAACGGTTCTGAGTATCTTCTTGCAATATCTGGATCGTTGCTTCAACCTCCTGGAGCTTGACCACCGTTCAATCTTCATGCTGTTCCAGCACACCGTGAGGGTACAACGCACTTCATATTCTGTCTTTTATTTGATTTGCTAGTAAATAAAAGGACTTTATACTCTGGACCGTAGCTGAACCAGAAATCCGTAGTACATCGTTGCAGGCGTATGTGTAGGCTGGGGTCAGTCCATGCCATCGCATGCTCAGCTTTTGACTGGATGACTGATTCGCTTTTCGTCCTGATTCCACCGTGAAAGTCTGTAGCCATGACACCCCCGGGACGTGTCATGTGAGCGAAAGCTCCGTTCAGATTGTTGAGCGCACGATTGTCAAGTGTGCACCTAGCATAGGTCATTATCAAAATGATGCTCATTGGGAACTTGTGCTACCGGTAGTCAAACACCCCTTCCCCTACCCTCATTTTCTTGACTCTTTTCTTTGCGGCCGCTGGGGGACATCCTGGGTCACGAGCCGCAGCCTCAGTGACTTCGACATTGCTTTTATTTGGCCGCCCTGCTTCCTTTAGCTCGTCGTGTTCTTTGCAGTCTCTCGTCCCCATATCTATACGGTGATCATCCGTGCATGGGTTTCTCGTTTTGTTTCTCATACCCATGTCCATGTTCCTTCCTAGTTTCGAGTCACCATTGTCATGGTTAGGGAGACATCATTCAAATATATAACTCTCTTCTTTGGTAGCTAATAGCTGCCCTCATCAGTACCCAATCATGGGCCATATGCCATACCGTTGGGTTGGTTCATCTGGTGGATACCATGACAGGCTACGTCTCCAGGGTCTAAACCTTTGGGACGTCGCGCCTTGGTGCACTTTGGCGTTGTTTGTTCATCTCAGTCTAATAATTGTTGTTACAATAGAACTTGTAAGCGAGGATGTGTAGTCAACCCAGTGCTGCTCGTTACTTGTGTGTCTGCGTGACGTCGGAGGAGGGGAGTGGATCCCGCTCTACGTGGGTAAAGTCTGTTTGGGCTCAGCGCCCGTGACACTGTTGCAGGGAGGTTTAAACATCCTTGCACTGTTGCCAGGTGAGCTTGTGGTAGCTATGTTATGCGCTGTGGATGTCCGCCGGTATCACTCCGGTTTTTATGTTCACCGTCATCGGTCGAATTTGCTGTTTCCATTTCTATCGAGTTTCTTGACTGTCAGTATTCTGCCGCGTCGTACGTTTTCATGCGAACTTTTTACGGTATCAGAAGCGCAACACGGTGGTACTTATTGAAATTTTTCTGTTACATATTCTTACGGTACCACATGGTTAAAATCTTCCGCATTCGATAACGTTGTCATCTGTTCCGCGCATCTCGTTTTTCTACTCATTTTATGAACACTTGTTGTGTCATGCAGTGCCGGCCTTACACAGTAATTCGAAGCAGAGCTAGGAATTAAATGAAAAACAGAGATTTAGTGAGCAGTTGCACTGATACGTCACATTTCAATAAGTATTCCTACATCATTGATTATATAATTATGGCAACCCAACGTTGCCTGTCTGAAAATTCAAGGTATGTACAGCCGATGTCTATTGGAGAGAGCATTGGATAATGTCGGCTGGTTTCCTAATATTCCCGATTGCGTTGCTGTAAAGGGAGATGACAACGAGTCCAAGCTCGTGCTCTCGCATACCTTCCATCTATCACCTGCGCTTCATGACCTCACATGCTGCTGCCCCTGGCGTCACAATACGCTCTTAATGCGAGACGTGTCTTTGCAGCCTCATGGCGAGCTCCTCACCTGCCATAGGGTTACACCAGTTGGCATTGTCTATCTTGTGTTACGGCGATCTTTCTTAGATATATGTAATGATAAACCTTCCGGTGTAGGTTGTGTGCTTTCTCAGCAGTTACGCTGACTATGGCAGCTAACCTAGGATGGATTGTAGGTCGAAGAGTTGCATTGTTTGAGATAGTCCCACCTTGCCGAAAGAAATATTCTATTGATACTAGCATCTGCAGTTCGATGTTCCCTTATATTCCATCATTTTATCTGTTTAGGCTTAGCTGGCATAACAGGAAAGAATCTTGACCTTTCACTGTTGTCATTGAATAAAAAAAAAAAAAAACTGTTACTGACCTAGGTATCAGTTGATTGAAATGTTGGCTTCCTATTCTTGGATTATCGGGAAGTCTCCAATAAGTTTATTAGAGAGAAAAAATGTATTCTCTTTGTTAAATTTAAATGTATCATCAAAGCTCACGTGAGTAATTTAAGTAATTTTATGCAATCCAACCAACCTCAACCTGACGAACTGTAGACCATAGCTAATGTGGTAGATTGTAACCTATAGCTATTACTAGAATTTCACAAAGAAGAATGCAGCAAAGCAAATTATCAGTACCTATTCAATAGATATATATTGCAGAGCCAACTATATTTATACTTGAAGTATGGTAGCTACAGTTGTGCTCTGGAGTGATGTGCTGGTTTGGTTTTTGTCTTGTGTTGTATGCTGAGGAACTTAGGAAACTGCTGCAATTGGATTTCTTCACGTCATAAATTTTTTTTTTAGATATGCTGGAAGTACTTCATACTGCAATATTTGTGAGTTGGTCGCAACAATAGCCTAAGAGTGATCATTATTACAGCTGAGGTATGGGGTATACTTGAGCAAAATTACTGACCAGCTGTGCATATCTGTTTGTAACTGTGATTTTAATTTTTTTAATGGAACGTGAAAGGGATGACAGTTGCTTTGCTATATTGGTATTCTTAGCCGAAATGACCGTACCCTTAAAGCTACAGTGAATTGGTCGGTGTTGATGCATTTTGTACCATTATATGTTACAACGAGTGGTCTGCTAGCTGGAAGCTAATAGCTAGATGTCCTCATTAGTTGACAGTACCTTTCTCTTTTTCTTTAAAGAATCTGCTCCAAACTCAACTTACTAGTTAGTAATTTTTACTTTACCTTGGCCTTAAAGTCAATAGCTAACACTAACTCATTATCACCTTACTAAACTTTTTTGATACGGAAGCTTTGCTCTTTTATGAGGTTCTAAAAGAAGCTCATAGAAGACACGATCACTGTAGTTACTTGAACTCACCTACAGTTTAGTTCAATCATAAAGAAAATACCGACTGTCACTGACTTCAGATGGGTTGTTAAATATGTTGTCCAGATTTCCAGAGCAAGAAACAACGCACCAGTTTTAATAATGGAAATTTTTGTGCAAGACGTGTACCTACGTCCCGTCAGTATTGAAAGAGTTAAACCATTATTTTTCAACAAACTCACATCATTAGTGATGTCTAACTAACCCCTTGGGGATATAAGATGGGCTGTAGGGTTAGTTAGGTTTGCACATCCTATGTTATGGGGAGCAGTGACCAAGGGGATTTTTTATAGGTTACCTTGACCATTAGCTTGGCCTTCAGGACATCTGTCATTCATGCCCACTTTTCTTCTTTGTGTTTTCATAATATTGTTTATGCTTTGTTTTGTTCTCCCTCTTCCTCCTGACTTGCTGTTCCCATGTGCATTGAAAGCCATTGATCCACCTTCGTGTATGGGTTTCTATCAACATATTTCATGTTCCTTCCTTTTCTTCTCTTTGAAACACTTGAGTTATATGTCTAGGGAAACTTGAACAACTCACGCAATAATGACAGTGATGTCTAAAAAAATGGATGATAGGTGTTAATGCATCTTTAACATTAAAAAACTAGAACACCTCTAAACCTCTTGGTGTAAGACCATGACCTGCAGTAGGGAACAAATTTAACCAAGTCATTTTTGATGAACGCAGTTGGGGCACAGCCCCAATCCCAGAAGGTAGAGCTTCCATAACAACATAGGTAAAAAATAGAATGTCTGGCGGCGTAAGATGATCTGCCGCTGTGGAGGCAAATTCGTCCCGGTGGAGGAAGATTCAATGCAGTCATTTTTTGTGGCCAGCTAGGCCTAAATTTTTTGGCATGGGTCACATCTAGGTCAACCCACCAAACTCCCTACAAAAATTATGAACATTGCTCAACTCCTTCAACCACTTATTGGGTAGACAGACAAATATATTTACAAACTTAAATCTTCAACAAAAACATAATCACCTCTCTCACTTCATTTGTGGATGATGATAATGTAGCTAACTAACGTATTTAGTGTATGTTTTGATTTTGAGATAAACCCTTGTAGGAAGGTTTATCTAATAATCTAGAATACCTATATTATAATTCCTATCATTAGTTTTATTTTAGAGGCTAAAATACACTAGTTTTGAGCTTGATGTTGACCTTGAAATGACCTCAACAGTCTCACCATCATCAGAGGTTTTTTGTAAGACTTGTTTTTCCCGTCATGTTAAGGCTATGCTGCCAGTTTTTTCTTCTATTGAATTCCTATGGGAGAAAGAACTCTAGTAGTAAGACTGTACCTGTATACAGTCCCGAGTAAGTTGCGGTAAATGCTGAACCCTCAAAGAATCCGCTGACACTTTAGTTTCTTGTACAAGTAGCACTGTTTGAAATGTTTTCCTTGAAGGATGCTGGGTATTACCTAGCAATAAAATGAAATCAGTAGCGTTTGGCACTAGTTGGCTTAAGCCTTTTATAGGTACTGTACCTTGAAAATTTGCTGCTAATTGAAAAAAGTATTATACCAGAATCAAGGATGAAATGAATTTATTATCATAATTTTGATTGGTGTGTCTCTTTCTTGAAAATTTTTAGTTAGTAATCACTAAAGGGAAAAGTATTTTTCGTAGCATGAATATAGACAAAAAGTATGTATTTGTTACCTACTTTGGCTTTTCTTTTCTTGCTGGAAATTTGATAAGAGCATACAGCATACCGTAACCTTGTGACTGAGCTATATTCTTGTAGCCATTACTGTCTGCACTGGTTAGCTGAAGTGCATGCAATGCTGTGCTGTACATGCTTAGTATCAACTAGTGGTGGGTGTCCTCAACCTTGACTCATATCTCACTCCTGGTATACTCAACAAAATACTGCTTTTTAAGTGCATTTCTTGTAGCTTCTAGGGAGCATTTGCAATGTGAGCCTTGACAGTACCATTTTCTGGAATTTGCCTTGCAGATGTGACTGTTGAATTCTTTGTGGTTTAGAAAACTCTCCATAGTACAGTAGCTAGCTAATGGTAGGTATTGTACTGTCTGTGGTCATTTTAGGTATGTCTCCATAATAATTGATGTTGTTTTTGTGTGGTATTTCTCTGTGCTTCTTGCTGATCTTTCTAATTGCTGTCACCTTTTGACATGCCTTGGTTGCATTTGTTGTGCTTTATTCAGAAACTATCTCAGTTTATAAAATTCACTTTACTGGGCTTCCTCATCTCGTGGATCCTTTGCCCAGAATTAGTGATTATTCTGTTATAAATAATAATTATAACAAGATTGTGGCAATTTTAGTAGTAAAAAGTCGTGTACAGTGAAACAACTGCTGCCCCATAGCATTGTGTAGCAGAAATCTGTGCTCTTTTGGAATAACTGCTGAAAATTTCCCGAGATGAGAGCAGCAGTCACACGATTTTTATCCTTGGGTGGAGTCACCTGTGCATGCTCCCCATCAGAATTGGCCAGCTCAATTGTATTCAGTAGTGGAGTTGTATTCAAAATCAAAGCTTTACAATTTTGTATTACATGTTTATTCATATGTTATTTTACAGTTAACTCGGTAACTATGCCAACACTATTTTCCTCTTTCAGTGAATAAAAACGAAGATGAGAGTGTATTTATAGTTTCACATTGTACTGTTTTAATGTACTGTAACTACCTACTAAATGCTTAATAACTGCCGAGTAGCTATCTTGTATTTCGTTTGGCCATATTCATTTTATCAACAGTTACTGTCACTATGTTACTCCCATTATAAAAAAAATTATTTTTATTTATTTTTTGTTATCAATATCATTGTGTGGAAATCATGGGCTATTTTGCTGTTAACACATGTAATAGTTGAGGAGTAGTTACACTATGCATTGATAAATGCAACCATGGGAGCTAGCTGAACAAGCTTTATCATAGAGTATAGAGCCACTTCAGAAAGTACAATATTTTAGTACTGTAACTGCTTTCAGTATCAAGGGGATATGAACTTCAGATTTCTATATTTGTCTTGTACATTCACTCCTTTTATGCATTGATAAATGCAACCATGGTAGCTAGCTGAACAAGCTGTATCGTAGAGTATAGAGCCACTTCAGAGAAAATTTTTATTCAGAATGTCTTCTGTTACAAGAAAAAAGATAATGGCAAGTTAAATTTAACACCAACTCCAGACTGGAGTTGTAATGAGTGTTGCTTTGAACTATTTTGAATGTATTTCAAATGACAAAGACAACAGTTCCTTGATGTACTAACCCTGTTTTTACTGTTACCAAGCTCACGATTCTGCATACTTTTCAATCAGAATCCCACTGAACTAATTGTAGTGCCTGTGCCGACAAGCAGCAGCATCACTGAGGCTTCCTTGTAGCCCGAATTTTGGCTCACAAAGCTTAGCAAATCAAATATCTTGAGCACCGGCTTGGTGCTCAGGAGACTCATAAGTTGGTGCACTCATTGACTTTTCTTCCACGTAATAACTAACATTCACAGCTAGATTATTGTCCAAGAATTTTATTGTACATAGGCCTATGTGTTGTACACCCTCAACAATGAGTTTCAGTATTTGCTTATATGGGGATATGAGGCTCACTGTTCAGCATGCATTACTTATATTTTCAAGGCCTTCGGCACTATTGCGCTTTTTTTATGGTAATTATAGTGACAGGTATGAAAAAAGGACCAAGCAAGGTGCCATTGCAGGGTCATGGGATTCTGTTGGTGTTGTGAGTCGGGAAGTTCAATAATCCCATGCAGTAGCTATATTTTGTGGAGTTCTTATCCCTTGTGCATGTCCTGCCATAGATGCAACTATCCTTTCAGGGGGCATAGGATTGGCCAAAGGGTTAGGCCCTATGTTAGATTAGGTTCACCCTTTCTATGTTATGGGGCGTGGCAACCCCAGGGGGCTGGTGTAGGTTACCTTAGCCATTAGCTAGGCCTTCGGGACGTCTGTTTTTTGTGCCCACTTTGCTTTATTCTGTTCTTCCTCTTCTCTTTAGACTTGCTGTTCCCATGCACGTTGATCCTGTGCGGAACACCTTCATGCATGGGTTCCCCGTTTCTATTGGCATACTATATGTCCCTTGCTCTTTCCTCTGTGATATCGTTCTGCTCGGAAACGGAGGCTTAAACTTTCTGACTATAACTGTAGATCCAACTATAACAGAATATCAGTTCAACAGTGAAGTTCCAAATGCCATTTGAAACATATTTTGCCGTTGTACCCTAAGTTTGCTCAGATTTTGTAAACTTTTATGTGATTCTCTGAACCTGAACTGGCTCTATATCTTGGTTAATTTTTAAACCTATCAGTTTGCTTCAAAATCTAAAAAAATATATAGATCAAAATATAGTGTAACATAACCAAATTTTTAGAGCATAAGTGATGTTTTATTACTGTTACTGGAAAAATAAATATTGGTATGTGAAACATATCTTGTGGTGCATAAGAAAGTTAGAAATCGACCCTCATGTATAATAGCTAATGTTGAAACTATTATAAATTCCTTATCTATTAGAGAATCTAATGCCTCAAACCCTACTCTGAACCCAGTGTGTAACATTCTCCATTATTTCTAACCAATTTTTAATGCTAGCTTGGATGATGTCTGTGTAAACAAGCATGGATGTTGAATCGGATTTGGAGCTGTTAGGAGATAATTCAGAGGTCTATGGATTTGGCGTCCATAATTGGAATCCATGATTTCGAGTCAGGTTTGCTCCACTCAACTCCGCAGTCTTGCTATGAAGTGATTTATTTGTCATGACTTGATGGCTATGTTTTGGTTGAATCCAAGCCTCATAGGCTAATTTGTCCCTTGCGTACATTAAAATTTTTACTGATTGTTGGTGGATACCTCACTGTATGTTCATACCTATTTATTTTTCTTGATGAATGTTATACCTTCGTCTTGTGCATACTAGCCAACATAAAAATCAGACTATCTGAGTGCTTGCATTATAGAGTTAGTTGTACAAACATGTTGTGTTAACAATGAACCTTTTTTACAAATCTGTTGTGTTAACCTCTATCTGCCTTATACTTGAAGTATTTAATATATTTTTGGTACAATTCAGCTACAATACAGCAATAGGTTCACATTTTAATCGAGTGAGGTGTATTGTACATACAGCATTATAGGGCTAGGTGTAGGGGACCACATATCCATAATGAGACACAAAAATGAGAAGAAGTGAGCACAACACCGTCAGCCTATGTAGGTATGACTGCAGGTAGGAAGGAAAAAGTAGAAGAAGAGCAGTAAGTGCAATAACTATAGAACTGCCGCAAGGGTAGGTGACGAGCATATCCACTAAATGTTATTGCAGTGATGGATTTGGCTGACAAACTTCAATACATTTTTTGGTATGTGTAACTGCATGTCCGCAGTAATTTCAATTGTGCATTCTCTTGCATGTCAGAAAATTGTGTCGCCTGTAGTGACTAAACAGCCTGATTTCTATGAGCAAAAGTCAGCAGCCTATAATTGTCCAATCACATGCAATGGGTGTATAATTGATGTCATAGTTGCACTCCTGGGCTGAGATGCCCTAAGAGTTGCTTATGGGTATCATACATGTGGGATATTCTAAATTTACAAGATATTTATTGATGCCTTTGAATCTACAAATATATAATTGTTTATGTTGGAAAGTTACACTTGGGCTTCTACACCTTTTTGCAATTGCGATTGAACTACCTTTACTTTGGTTTCAACACTTGCAATACCTTTCAAAAGTCATCCGCTGCAGAATAACAATTTGGATTTTGGTTCTAACAGTCCCTCAAAACTTTTCAACAAAATGTTTGGTATCAACAATCTGAACAAACATCAAATACAATTAAGATCTGCTTTCAACAGTCTGTAAAACGAATAAACAATCTGCAAAATAATTAAGTCAAACTTTGAGATGGAGGGATCCCTCTAGATCAACATCTGGCGGCATCCAAGTGGCATCATCTGGCATCATTTCATCTCTAAATGGTACCAGCGACAGCGTGAACTAGGAGCAGTCATGTGAAGCGGAACTTAGCTCAACTACCATACTCCGTTTATTTACGGTTTTTATATTGTCTGAATTGGTTTATATATACTTGTACAATTACAGCTAGGTGCGTAGTATGCTAACTTGTGCATAATAAATACATATTTGTACATATGTTGAAGATTTGCCAATTGTTGATTAAATATTTCTGATTGGTTAATGTTTCATTGCTTTGTTGAAAGCAATTGCCGATATGCACATAGTTCAATGATTTTGCTGTCTAGGTTGAGTTTCTTTGAAATTTGTTGAAAGCAAATGCACGAATGGTGATGTTAGGCTCAACTGTTGAAACCAAAGTGAAGATAGTTCAATCGCAATTGCAAGAAAGTGTAATTGTGATAACTTTTTTTGCATTTTTTAGTTAGTAAGTAACTTCCTGGCCATGTCGTATTGCTAATCTCCTCCTCGAACCACAATTTAAGCTAACCATTTAATAGCTGTTGGTATGCATAATGTGGACAGCATAGAAAATTAATCTAATGGTTTCATACCGTACTAGGCCTAATCAGACCTATAGATACTGCTTGATAATGCTGTAGGTGCTGATACTACATAGCTAGCTACATCTATAGACACAAAGGAAAACTCTTTTGTTTTCATTCTTAATCTATACTGCTTGGTAACTATGTAATGCTCACATGTACTCCATTTCTACAAACAGCTTTAGGAACTTCAATAATAATTTCCTTCTGCACTTGCATTCTGTGATAACAGTGATATTACTATGTCCATACAGTAGCTACCTTCTAATTGAATGAAAAAGGGTTCATTGTTCTTTACTTCTTTTCTTTGTAGAAAAGTGTCAGGTCAGTTAGCTAGCTAAGTGAGTGTTGTGGCTTCCTTTACCTGACTGTAGATAATTGGTGGTGTTTTCTGTTCATGCCTCAAGTGTGTAATCTGATGCTGTCTCAGTGAATATTCTGTGTATCACTGATACAGCTACCTTCTTTTTGCCTTAGGTAAGTTGCTTGCTTTTCTCTACACCTTCCTGCTGTGGCTGCACTCCAGTTTTCTCTATATTATTTCTATTACTGTATATTTTTCTATTATATTTCATTAAGTATCTTGTGTTCATGAAGTCCTTTACTGTTTATTAGACTTTATCAAACTGTAAAAGACTTCATGGACATGTGATATTTTTTTATGTATATATATACAGTAGCTACCTATATATTTTTATGGTGCATATCCAAAACACCATTGAAGTTTATTTATCTGATTTGTAATTTAATACATATTACTATTGCTATGCTTTAGTCTGGCCTCTTTACTTCTTGCCTTTGGTGCATAAAATTCATATGGTACCTATTGGTATTTCTGTGCAAATCTCTAAATTTTCTTCCACAGTACAGTTATCTTGTTAGTTGATTAGTTTTACTCATTTTTTTTATTGAATTTGTTGAAATCTTCTCTATGTTCAAATGTTTTAAGTATTTTGCTATTTTCTTACACTATATTGGACCAATCATATATACATTACAGCATATTTCTATTGTAATATTTTTTTTTGTACATCCACTATACCAAATTCCTTCCAATCAGTGCTTCACTACCATCAGCTAGGCTGTGAAGATTTGGACTCCATTACTGTTGCATTTTGCACTCCCATGTCTCTTAGAACTGCACAAGAAGCTATTGATTGCATACACATCACCGCCACTACAATGTGATGGCGCAGCTTTGACTGATGTTGCTATAAATCACCCATGCATATGCAAGTACTGTAGCTGCTGTTGCTGGACAAGGTAGCTATTCAGCTGCACTGCATAATGGCATGGATTCAATCATGCATATTAGGAGTTTGTGATATAAATATACAGGTTTGCTGATTGGGATGAACCAAGTCCTCCGACTGTGACTGCTGAGCCCAGCCATTGTTTGACTATTGACTTGGACTCCCTGGACCCCAGACACCTCCAGCTTTATTGCTTGACAAAAATTCTTCACTAACTTCAACTGCTGAGACAAGGGAGTAACTGACTCTTGACTGTTACCTACTCCTACTCTGCAACCTTGCTCATATGTTCATATGTAGCTATGTAGTCTGCACCGCACTGTCCACTCTATAACTACATACAAGCAAGTCTTGAGGCTGATTCTTGCAACTTCAATAAGCTGTTTTCATTTGACACAGAGGGATGCCTATCATTAACAAAAATTTATGCAGTGAGGTAAAAAATGTATATCTAGCTAGAAATGCTAATTTATCACTACAGCAGATCATTGGTGGGTGATGCAGTAATTTAGCTACACATTTTACTTTATTTTTGGTACCTATCTCAAAACAGATGGAAATATGCTTGGATTATCTCCCATAATTTTTCATACTGACATATTTTATGCTTCTCTTTAGTACCGAAGTGAAGTTCTATATCACTACAATTTTTTTTTGAGGTCCCTATGTTATTTGGCTAAAGTTGGATGTTGATCTTAATATTCAGTTGGTGAAAGTTTGAGTCAAAGTTCAAGTATGGTGCAATACGTGGGATGTTTTAAGACAAGAGAATGTTGACCTTTACACTTTTGCTTCCCCAGATGTTCTGAGGGTTAGCTTCTCACTACTTAAGTACTGCATTAGCTAAGGGGCGTTGTTGTTTGTCTCTTTTCTGTGGTGATTTCCATGCAGCATTCTGTTGGTGGGCATTTGACGAGTTCATTGCCACCAAGCACCTGTTGTGGCTCTCAGCCTACAGACTGTTTTTTCTGCTTTGTAAATCACTGTACTGGTACAGTAATATGTTTATCTGTATCTAGTCTAAACTGCTGCTTTGCGAGTCCCTATACTGGTAGTCTGATCATATCTGCACAGCTGGTGTGCTGGTCACTATACTAGTACTCTGGGCTTGCATATCTGCACTGCTGCCCTTCAAGTCACTATATTGGCACTCTGTTCTTAGCACATTTGCACTGCTGCTCTACCAATCACTATACTGGGACTCTATGCTTAGCATATCTGCACTGCTGCTCTGCAAGTCACTATACTGGCACTCTGTGCTTAGCATATCTGCCCTGTTGTTCTGCAAGTCACTTTATTGGTAGCTACTTATCGTTTGGCATGTCTGCACTGTTGCTCTGCAAGTCACTATACTGGTGCTCCATAGGTATCTACACTGCTGCTGTGCAGTCATTATACCGGCACTTGCTGCTATGCATAAAAATGTACCTAGGTAGCTATGCTTTGTAAAAGAATTTGTATTTGGTTATGAATCGAGGACTGTACAGTGCTTCGAAGAAAGTCAGTTTTACTTATAGGTATTGTCTTCTTACAGGTGAATGGGTCTGGATCTTGTATGCTGTACTTGCTCAGTTCAAAAACTGTTTTGAGAGCCTTTGAGGTTTTGTAGGTTTTTTGAGATCTTTCCATGTCTTGTTTCTTGTAGTATTTTTCTACACAACTGTCACAATTTTAAGCGGTATTCAGTAATTCTGCTGTTGTATGATGATCAGGAGTGGGTGTATATAAATGTTGAAATTTAATTGTACAAGCACCTGTGATCCACTTGTCATAGTATGATATGCGAGCTTATCCATCACAATGGGAATGACAAAGTTACACCGCAGAGTTGTCATCTCTCCTGTGAACTGCATCAGGTTTGTGAGGTTTGTTGTCTGGTATTCTTTTCTTTCTACTCACATATTTATTTCACAGAGTATTTCCGTTAATCCCTTGAAAGAATGGGTTCTTCACTTATATGTGCCAAACTAAATCAAAGATTTTGTCAACACCTATATTGTGTATGAAGTTATTTAGAGACAATGCATGCAAAAGTCATATGCGAAATGCAGTTACTTAGCTTGAGAGGAAACATTAGTTACTCTCTGTGAATGATGTTGTGGGATGTCCCCAAGTTTTTAAAAAATGAAACATGAATGTGCGTTAATTAATACAATTAGGAGTTAATGCAGTAAATATGGACAAAATAAGTATAATTCTGCCTTGTCCATGTAGTCGTGGTGCTTAGTGCTTACACCACTGTTGTTGCTTGCGCATCTGTTCATTCAAATTTGTGTCACTACCAACGTTGTATAATTCAAGTTAAGGTTTTAAAGTTCAAGTTAAGGTTTTTAAAGAGTTACAGCTCTTTGGGTGGGTGAAAGGAGTTGAAGTCAGACACAGGCTTGTGAAGTCTGAAGGAGTCCGTAAATTTTTTGTTCAGAAATCTTGATTGGAGTTGGAAACTGGCTAGAACCAGCAGTTGGAGTTGAAGTTGGTGCAAATGGGCCTATTTTGTGGAGGACAAGAGGGGAGTTATCATTTTTGGGGTCCAGGATTTAGTAAACTAAAAAAAAAAAACAAGAGTTGGACTTTGTCCTTCCCACTTGGGCACCCTGGTCAGACACCCACTTTACCTAGAGTTGATGTTGGAAGCAAAAAAAAAAAATAAAGAAAAAAGCTCTATACAGGCTGTTTTATTAAAGAGTTTGAGGCTTTTTCGTCGTGCATGGAGTTGGAGTGAGAACCTGCTGGTCCTAAGAGCCCAACTTGCACCTATGACTGTCCAACTCTACAAACTACTAGCTCACTGCACCATATGCTACCTACTGCTGCACCTGGCATAATGACATGCTGGCACATTATGTGTATCTCACAATCGTTAGGGATTTTACCTTCTAAGTACTACTTACTTACCTATTTTTTATGGAATGTATATTGTTTATGTTTCTCCATTTGAACCATATTATGAAAAGTATTACTGTTACATATGCTAATGCGCTCTGTATTCAAGGGAACACTCAACATGCATATCACTTCTGCAATTATTATGGAATTTGTTATAGCTACATTACGGAATGCTGCAAGTGCACTGTGTCCTTCATGGATAACCTCACGGGTTCTCCATGAATTTTTGCACATTTAGTACCTAAAGTGGTGGCAATAATGATAGCACAATTCAGAATTTTTCAATAACTGAAAAATATTCCGCCATATAATGTGAAATTTTGACATAAAAACCTCATTTCAACTACAGTAGTTACCTATTTCTTATCATAGTTTCCCTATAAACTATTTGATTAAACTTTTATGATGAAAAGTATAAATTTGGGTGGAAATAAAGATAGCAGAACTTGAAAAAATTAAATTTTTGCGTTACTACATCCAGATTAGAGAAGAAGAATATGAAAACAAACCAGCGTCGCCATATTGGACAGTTGCTCCCCACCTTGTAACCTCTATATTTGGAAATTAACCCATTTCTTAGCATGGTAAGACAGTGTGGGTTATCTGAAAAGGGTCAAATAAGCACATTGAATGAAGAAGGATACACAATATCTGATATTTCTAGGAAGGTTGGCAGATCTAGAAAGGTGGTAACTAACTTTTTGAAGAACCCAGAAGAATATGGAAAAGAGAAGTGTCCTGGAGGCCCTTCAAAATTGAGCCCTACAGCCCGCCGCCGATTTCTCCGTGAGGCGTCTCAGACAGGAGAGGGGTCAAAAAGCCTGCTAACATCCCTGCATTTAAATGTGACTCTGAGAAGAGTGCCACATATCCTGGGTTCATCTAAGAACTTCAGTTATAAGAAGAGAAAAACTGCACCAGCACTCACGAAAGCACACAAGGCAAAACGCGAAGAATGGGTTTGAGAAAAAGTGCAATGGAACCATGAAAGTTGGTCTAATGTTTTTTTTTCCTATGAAAAAATAGTTTAACCTAGACGGACCTGACGGTTCTCCATACTACTGGCATGATCTTAGAAAGGAGGACAAAATTATTTGCAAATGACCTTTTGGTGGCGGATCCCATATGATCTGGGGAGCATTCTCCATCAAGGGCAAGGCGAATTTGGTGAAGATAGAAGGTAGACAGAATGCTCAGAAGTGTACAGAAGTCTTAGAAACTAGTCTTCTCCCAGTTCGAACTAATAAACATCAGCAAGAAGCGGTGTTCCAGCAAGATAATGCCGCTCTTCACACAGCGAGGTTGACCACAAATTGGCTTAATGCCCATAATATCGCCACTATAGCTTGGCCTGCTAAGTCACCCGATCAAACCCAATTGAGAATCTTTGGGGGATACTCTCACGGCATGTTTACGCCAATGGGAGACAATTTCACGATAAAGAAAGCTTGTAGCAGACCATAAATGAATGCTGGGAGGCTATCCCCGAAGAAATGCTCACTAATTTAATTAATTCTATGAATAACCGATGTGTACAGGTGTTGAATCAAAAGGCAATGCTTGTAAATATTAAGATTTATGTTTTTTCCTTTGATTGTTTTCTAAAATACCATTTTTTCCATATGTGCTATCTTCATTTCCACCCAATTTGCACCCACAAACTATTATTTGTGTGGTAAAATTTTGAAAAGACAACGAATACAATAATGATTATAAGGAATCTGTAACTACTTGAAGTAACATTATTCAGTTAAAATTTCAACTATATTGATGCAGTATTATTAAACTTATTACAAAATTTCAAAATGTGGTATTGTTATTGCCACCACTTTAGCTTTGCAGTGGTAAATTTATTTCTTCTTTAGCAGTCTTTATTGTCACTGCTACTCAATTTTGAATACCTAAAATTATTATCAACAATAATAATATATGTGCTTTTATGTAGCAGCTGGGCCCAGCTTCTAGACCAGTAAATGGATTACCTCTCTGGAAGAGTTAGCATTTCGTCAAGATGTAAAATTCTAGAGGAACTGGACAAAATAAGACTGAATAACCCAAAAATAGTTGAAAA
>LQNS02276883.1:12633927-12646827 GCA_001587735.2 Parhyale hawaiensis | reverse complement strand
TGAAATCTGAATTTTCTCCTATCTTATTCCCATAGAGCGTGACAGGAAAGATATAAATAAATAAATAAATAAATAAATAAATAAATAAATAAAAACACGACGTGAATTATTATATAGTAGAAGATAGAAGATTATGCCCACAAACATTGTGAAGAAATGACAACAGTCGCTAATAAGCGATAAAAAATATAAAAATAGGTTGAATTTAAGCATTCTAAAAGAAATGTACATCCCTTAGGATCTCCTAACTTCACACCGACGCCCCAGTAACTGAATTAATTTTCTGCACTGTTCACAAGTTTTTTGTTTCACTCTGCCTTGAATTATTACCATAACACAACAGTGTTCAACTACTGGTACTTTCTAATGCCATTCCCCAGTATTTTCCCCACACTTATGCAGTGGGATTTAGAATGGGGGCTTTGGCCGCGCTATATTCTGACGGGCCCTTTCCCTGCCACTGTATACATATATGGGCCTCACGAACCCAGGGCTGTCCCGAGTGCCTTCTCCGCAGGGGATGTTGCAGCTGTCCGCAGTTCCTGATGAGAAGGTTAGTTTGTTAGCTAGGTGATCTATATTTCCCCTTCTGTTCCGCGAGGTAGGCCGCCGATGAAGGTGGTGGACCTATACCGCGGGACTCGCACCTCCGCCCGTGCGGAGGACAACGGCAGGGACCGTCCGCATGAGCGCTTCTTTCTTCTGTTTACTTCTCTTTTAGTTTTTTCGTCTCTGGCCTGGAGCCACATGGCTGAGCGCGAGCTCGCCGTCACTCACGACCTTCCGACAGAAATGCTGAGACAAAATATTTGACCTTCGGCGCGATGCGGCTTAGAATCGCTGCGCTAGCCAGCCTTCCTACTAACCTTGAACCTCGGCTAAGCCAGAACATTGCATTGGTAATTTTAATTTCAACAGTTTGCTTCTCCAGCTCAACTGCGTGACATGGTGCCTAGTCCTGGATAAAATGGGCTCAGGAACGTCAGACCTCAATACTGGTACTACATACATGTGTCTGCGCAACGGTTATGTCAACAGCTGCTCTGAGCTTACTATATGAATGTAGCTTTACCTGAAATCGGAATTCGATGCGGAAAACACCTCCCATACCATTAACACAACTTCCTCTCAAGTAGTTACATCCATTTTGCTTAGCAGTTACTACTCGTCTTGCATATTTGCGGCGTCGCACGATTTGCCGTCCCACGATGTTGCATACCTTCAGAATCAATCACCAGTGACGTGCATTGGGCACCTACCCTCGTCTTACAACACTGAGTAATTTTAGCAAATTACTAGACGACCCGTGACCCGTTGGGTCGTCATTGCGATCGTCTTCACTTTCGCAAAAAGCTGGTGTTGTTTAGCTGGGCATAGACCACCCACTATTCGGCCGTCTCCTCCTGCCCGTCAAGGAGCGGCCCGTTCGGTTCGCTATCAACAGATTCTCTACTTTTCTAACGAATATTCAACAGCCAGTCAGTAAGCAAAGTCAAATTATTACCTATACGTTACGTATTTCAGTTGTATTGCCCATGAAAACTTCTGAATTGATCATGCCCGTTCTTGATGCCCAGCTCAGTTGAACTTCCGTATCACAGATACAATCGAATTAAAGAGCTAATCCATGGAAAGAATGTGACTTCCCTCCCCCCAATGCCTTGAATTTCTTCCCGTACAGAAGCGAAGAATCTGTGTCAAACAAAACAAGAAGAATGCAACTGTTCCCCCCCATTACCTTGAATTTCTTCTCGTCTAAAAGTGAAGAAGATGTGTCAAACAAGACACAAATAAATAAACAAGACCGGTTCACAGACTTTTAGTATAATATAGATAGATAGACAGACCCAAATTTCGTAGTTGTGCAGTAGACGGATTCACATGATTCAACATCATCTTGTCGGCGAGACTCTCAATCAGGATTTTATCGTGTCAAAATCCTTCTGATTCAATCATGTTATCCCAAATGCATTGCTGAAGCGAGCCCTTACTAATAATGTTTGTAAGAAACCGTTTTGTCTAGAACTAGTGTTATGTCGTCTACGAGGCATTTTGCTGTTGCGAATTACAATTTTTCTGAAGCAACTTAAGAGGAATTCTTGGAACTACGCTTTTCGACCTGTTACCCTAACAAATTTTTGGGGGCGCCGCGGAGTAACTGAATTACGGTTTTAGCTTCTGCGGCGGTCGTAATTTTTTATCGGGAGTAGCTGTATACGCCTACTTCCGGAGATTGCAGAAAGACATATATTCATCAGGCATCTCAAGAAATCTCTTGTTTTTAGAGAGTCGGTACGAGCGCAACGCTCTACGATTGCTTTACTTTTGTTCCTAAAGTTTATTCAGTTAAATAACAATGTTTCCCCTCAGGGAGCATAGAACGGGCCATTGGCCATAGGGTTATGTTAGTGTAGGTTCGCCCATCCTATGTTGTGGGAAGCAGCGCCCCCAGGGGGGACCGTGTAGGTTACCTTAGCTGTTAACTAGGCCTTCGGGAAGTCTGTCTTTCGTGCCCATTTTGCCTTTCCGATTTCATACTCCTACTGGTATTACTTTCGTCTGTTCTTCCCCTTCTTTCCCGACTTGCTGTTCCCATGCGCGTTGATCATGCGTGGGAACACCTTCGTGCATAGGTTCCACGTGATTATCGACGTCCTATATGCCCCTTCCTTTTCATCTCCCATAAAAGCTTGTATGTACTTATTTAGAGAGGCTTAAACTATCTTATGCTACCACAATTATACTATAAGAATGGTTTCTTAGGTAAGCGTTCTGTATGAACGATAGAATCCCTCATTATTGTGATTTTTCCTTTATCAATATCCATTCAAGTGCACTCGAACATTCAAAATTCATTTTGAAATTTTCGCAACGTCTCTGTCTATGAGCACTGTGTTATTGAAATTTTGCATGAATGAAATTTTGCTTGGATGTTACAAAACTACCTACAGTTCAGATTTCAAGTTAATACTTACATACAGTAAACATCTAAATATATATTGTTAATTTTCCTTTTCATTTCCTAATTTTGTTCACTCTACTCACAGCTTACTGCCACTGCCATATTGGACTCATTCTGACACAGATTTGCATTACGTGTAGAACTTCTGCTGCGTCGGCTCCAGCGAGTACGGTACCTGTTTTCTGCCCAACCTATTACCGCATGACACGGATTGACACAGTTGACACCACAACCCACACCTCCGTTGTAGCATAGGCTACTTATCAAAAGTTGAGGTGATGCACCGAGACAATGCAAAGGTTCATAATAAGGCCAGGACCTCACTGATACAACAACTAATGCAATGCGATTTTTGTTACGAGACATGTGACTGACAGCTTGTAGCGCGAATTGGGTTGCGTTGGTGGGGACAGCAGATTGCTGCACTCGAAATTGCGTTTTTTCATGTCACAAATTTGTTGCGTCGCACGTCACTCGTTGCTTCGATGGGGTCCCAGTCCTACTCGGTGCCCAGGACATCACGCAAGCCTTTACCCGCCTCCTAGTAAAGCCTTCGGCGGAGAACACTGCCGTTTGCGGGGACCTTTCTTAACTGCTGGTGAGTGTTACAAGCACAGCCCTGTTTGGGGCACCGTAACCCTGAAACAAGTTTGCTGTGACCCGAAATCAGAACGATGAGGTTACTTTGTAGGTAACGGTTACCGACTGTGGCACGATGGGGGGGGGGGGGCACCGGTGTAGCACGGATCTCATAGGGGTCATCGCTGTACGCCACGCCTGTAATGTTTCCTCGGAGGGGCGCAACGCGCGCGTTTCCGATCCAACTGAAAGTTCTTCCCTCCTCCTGTTATAGCTGCGCAGGCTTTGAGAAAGCGAGCTCATTTTGAGAAAAAAAAACAGTGGAGGTAGGTATAGGTAATGGCCCGTTTTGTAATAAACTAATTCCCTGCTGAGATTTAGGCTCCCATACCCTAGTCACGCTCGTGCGACTCCCAATAAATGTTCATAAATAAAAGCTTTTTTAGGTTGCATATTACGTATTTTGTTCGATATATTTTTTTCGTCACAGTTTGGCTCCATGTTTGCGACTGGCTGTCTTTTTATGTGAAGTCACACGTGTTGTGAGTTCCAGTGTGTTGGAAGACAAAGCGTGACCGCAGGTATTCCGAGAGGAGCTGTTAGTGGGGCCATATGGTAGTACGATTCCCAAACCCGCATTTATATATCAAAGTTGAAGAAAAACACTCCCAGAGGTGGAATGTGGAGCACATTGAAAGTCTGCCATTAATATAACTGTGTAGAATTTTTAACTTGTTCGTTAGTGATAAGTTGAAAATAACATTGTCAATTTTTGTTGAAAGCCAACTGTTTATCCTGCGTTTTTTCAAAGGGGTAGATGGAATTTATTTGCTAGTATATCATTTAATACTGGTTTAGCTGTATATACATATTTGCGTCGAGAAGTACACAGCAATTAAGCATTGCCGTATTATAGAAGTAAGGGAGACTTGAAAAACTTATATTGTGCCCCTTTCTATGACTCACCTTTTTCATCTATACTCACAACACAGCCACAAGCAACAGCGTGCCTTGTCAAACTTTAACCTACATTTGCTACCGTGTACATTTCACACCCTACACCTTACACTCACTGCTAGCTACATTTGGGTCAACTGTGCATCCTGACCAGCTGTTACCTCGATTTTTGTATCGCATGACTCACTGCCAGCCTCCGTACATTCGCAGCAACACTGCTGTCAACAACCCTGTTACATGACCAGCTTCTCCCTACATTTTCAAATGGCATGGCTTAGTGCCTGCCGTCAGTTCACTTGCAGCAACATTGCCGTGAAACACCCAATATCGTGACCAGCTTCAGCTTAGATTTTTCCTCTGCGTGACTCACTGCTTGTCTGCAAACACCCTCACAACCCAGCTTCGAACAAAAGCACATCTAAGCACGTTACTGCACCATTTAGTCATGTGCCCCAAGCTGTCGCCGCTGCTGCTGCTGCCCACCACCTGCACAAACTTCACAGTAGACACACGTACTGGGATCACCGCTGCCACTTCACCCCTGCTGTCCGAAGTACACATCGCCTTACTGACGCGCACACCTGTACTAAGGTACACCTGAGCCAATACGAGCGAGCTGTGTGCGTATGTCTGTGTGTGTGCACACCCCACCTCTGCCACCGTGCTGCTCCGTCACGGCAGTCTGTTCGCGGCTGTCTTGTGTCCAGTGCTAGTGCTCTGATCATCCGCAGTCCGATCGTTCATTGTATTTTTAGAAATTACTTCAGCGTGCCTGCTGCAATTTTGATTATAATGTGATAGAATGTCTGTTTGCTTCTCGTAACTTACGAGATCTATTTGATCGCTTAGTTCTTAGCCGCTGTTAGTTCTTCAATGGTCGGCATTCCCTTATGTTGCTTTTCACACTAGATCATTGTTTCTACTCCCATGGCGATTTTTTCTTTAGTTGACGTTGCCTGTTTCGCGATAATACCCTTTGTTCATCCCAGGATTGTTGTGGTCACCCGCAGTTGCTATACTAACATTGCCGTCGGGTTATGTTTGGGCTCACATTTGCCTATATAAGTGCTACGGCTACATACTTTTCATTCAAACGGATTACGTCTTCAATTGGAGCTATTCGGACACGATGCAGGGCAGTCAGTCCGCAGGCTGTCCTGCCTGTGAACTAGCATATGCCTATTAGATTATTGAGTTGTTAATCGCGTGCGTCTCCGCTCCGTATTTGTAGTAATTCGTTTGAGAGTCAAACTCGTCATTGTTACATTCTCACGAGTAATTGTTGTACTCCACTTCTCTGCCGACTCGTTGTTCCCATCGCGGTTATGATAGCGCTTTGGTTACGTTTTGGGCATACTACCCCTGGGTCCTAGGGTGATATTCTGGCAAGCCTGTCAGAATATCTTTGGCTCTACGCCTCCAGGGTTTCCTGAGTGACTTGTCTGTAGTGAATGTTGCATTTGGCCGCAGTTTCTGCTGAGAAGGTTTGTTTGTAAGGCTAGGTAGGTTCTCAATACTTACCCTTCAGCCCTGCTAGATGGACTTATTCCACAAGGCTCCCACCTGTTTCTATGTGGAGGGCCGCGGAAGGGGGCCGTCCGCTTGAGACTTTCTTCTGTCTTATTTTCTTTTCCTCTTTCGTCTCATTGAGATGCTATGTTCTCGTTTCCCAACCAAAAGTAGCGCAGTGGCCAAAGTTTGAGACATAAAACTCTCTTATCTGATTTCGCCGTCAACTCCAGACCTTCCGGCCAGAAATACTGAGATAAAATATTTGAATTGCCCGGTGCGATGCGGCCTAGAATCGTTGTGTTAACAAACGTTCTCCCTAATACTTCATAGTAGATAATGATACTTGCCCTTTTGTTTCTTCCTCACCTTGGGTCACCATTGTCATGGATAGGGAGATTACACTTTTGATATATACAAGGTGCTGAGTCCAATACATATTTTTCAATTAATCCATGAGCTGCTGACTGTTGTGTGGTGTATGAGGCGTATAATTACTTGCGTTAACGACTGAGGCCAGTCTCAAAGAGCGAAAGGGTTAATTATGCAAGCTTCGACTTACCTTCTTGAATATTATGGATGTGCTTCGGTTCTCCATAGATTGGAAATTGGGATTGCACGTTACTCCATTTCCAGTTTTGAAACAAATTGAGGGAGTTACTGTGTTTATTAAGGTTGTTTCTTTTTCTTACTACACACAGGTATCCGTAACAGAATTTCGGCCGCGGCAGCAGCTGACTAAAAAGTTTTTTTTTTTTATTTCTGCAGCAACCATGAATGTTGTTAGGGTAAAGATCATATCTGATGTAGTAAATAATGCTGTCCTCGTTATGTAGCGTGGTCCTTTCAGCAGTCTTTGATTTTACTTTTAAATTTTTCAGTTTTAGGTGTGCGATATCTGTGCTCCTAAATCGTGGCTGTATGCATGCATCACTATTTGATACCTGGAGTTAGAATTCGGAACGTACAGAAAACCAAAGAATCATTTTATGATCGCTTACCTCTGCAAAGCAAGGCAATGTTAACGAAATACGTAAATTGTTCCTAAATCCAGGATATAATTTTGCAACTGAAGATTCGTTTATAACTTTTTGGGTCATGTTACTGACAAAAAAAAAACTAACATTGAGACTGAGAGACAAGCAAGCTGACAGATCACAAAAGTTTGGTCAGTTGGTCTTCGTAACATTCCCAACAATTCCTGCAAATTTCAGGAAAATCCGTTCATAAATGCTTTGAGTTACGTTACCAAGGAACAGCAGGCAGACAAACAAAGGGTTGGACGGATTTTCACCAGAAGTTGATAATTTGTTTCTCCTGTATACCGAACATTCCATGTAAATTTTACTGAGATTCGTCTATACGTTTGGGATTTATATATATTGGTGACAGGCCAACAGAATCCGACAAAAACATAACCTCCTTAAGGCTGTGACACACGCTAGCCAAAAGCTGAGGAAACTCTCGCGAACGCGCAAAATTTTTTGCGGAAAAAAGCACGTCTTTCTCACCTGTCCGTTGGTCAAAAAACTTCGAGCTCCGTTCATCCAAACGACGTTGTCATGGCTACGGACTAAACACCATGACAAAAATGCATCTGCATAGCAGAATAATTTAATAGATACTAATCATACCACCAAATACTTAGTCTATATGATAAAATATCTTGAAAAATATCAACCGGTGCGGCTCCGAAAGCAAACTGAACGCCCTGACCGCCGATAGATGTGTCGAGTGGCGGTTTTTGACAGAAATTCGCATATTTGCCCAGTGAATCGAGCGCAAAAGTGCTGCATGCTCCATCACAGAATTTTTCGCAAAAGCCAGAGTGTGCAGGTTTTTAGACGTCGATTTCGCGCGCAAACCTCGGATACTCGTTCTTTTGGATAGCGTGTGGCATCGGCATAACTCCTTAGCGAAACTAATGAAATACATAACACAAGTGTGGTGTCTAACGAAGACCTTGAGTGCAGCAACTGTTAGGTGTTAGTTCGTCCTACTATTTTCCATGAATTATAGATGTATGAGATGCTGCTTTAATTCAGATGGTGATCACTTGTATTAATTCTGTGTACAGTGCTCTGATATAGAACTTCTTAAACGCATTTTACTGGTTTGCATCTTTACTTCCCTGCAAAGGCTTTTTTCCCTGTAGGAATATAGCAGAACAAAAAACCCTTGCACATCAAAATAGCACGACCTAGTCTGAATAGCGTTGAAGTTTTGCGATTTTATAGTATATTTGAAGTTACTAAGCGCATAGGGCCTACCAGCGAAGCCGCTCAGTGGAGGCTGTCGTCTGTCGACTGTACATCGGACACACTCTACTTACCCGTGGGCATCTCATTTTTGCCAGTTGCGCGCAGCCTTTATATTCGCAGTGTCAGAATGTTAGACCGCCATCTTCACGCATACCAGTACGGAGGTTCCGGCCTCTTTGCCTAACAAATGGATTCTTGCTACGCTGGGCCTGCTCACTCAGCATTTCCTGCATCCAGGTGCTGCTGCAGGGGTACTGACGCTAACCAGATATGGGGATGGTCTGAAGGTCACAACTGTCGCATGACCCCCCCNNNCCCCCCGTCTCTGACGCCATAACACTTAGAATCTGTGGTTGACTGCAGCCGGGTACTCCTCTGAAGCCATCGGGCATCTATCTGCAGCCCGAACGAGTGCCTGTGAATTTTCTACTTGGAGTGTATGGGCGGATTGACTTTATCTTCACGTTATTGTCGCATCCTTCTGGCTGTTGAATATCGCCTATACTGAGTGATGCAGCTTCTGCGGAAAGAGACACTCCCCATTAATAATAATAATAATAGTGTAATATTTAGAATTAGACACATGCTCTCAGCGAGACCACACGCGCTCTTCACGGTGGATGCTTTGTGGCTGTACCTTCAAACCATCCGCGTTGCGGATTCTCCGTAACTGTGGAAGTTTTGTTTAGTTGATTATCTCCGATTTGTTTACAGTACTGTGCTTGTTGAGCTGAAACGTCGTCAGTTTTCTCTCACTTAGTTCCTTACGGAGTTCGTTTCTTTTGTGCGACTTGGATGTTTGCTGTCCCTATAGCGCCATAACCATTTCATTACTACTTTACAATATTACTACTTATACACTACATATATTAACACAGTAACACGAGTTCTATTGTTTCATAACATATTTTCTTTCGAATGTAAGCGCATAAGCTATACTGTAAGTCTGACAACAAAAAGCTGTTTTCTTTGAGAGTATATATATAAGCGCAAGAGTTGAGTTTCAGAAAACCAAGTGTTGACAATATGACTCAGTACCACCAGCCGAACTTTGGAGTCGTGCTGGTTGACTGGTTACAATGGCTGCACAAAAGCCGCGCTCTGCGCAAGTGTGTGAACATCTGGACAGATGTTATATCGAGCGGGATTGTAAAAGATTGCAGCCCAGCTGGGCTCACGAAAATTTTTTATTCTGCGGTAAATCGTTATGACTTATTGCATCGGCAGGCCCAGTGCAGAGCTCACGAAATTGTTGGATTTTGTGGTTGGTTATATATAGCTAGGCAAGATGTCGCAACCGTTCTACTTGACACAGCTCAGGAAAGATTATGATTTGGTGGTAATCCTGTTGCAAAAAATTGCTTCTGGTATGGTATTGCGAAGTCGGGTCTGGTTTAGTGGTGAAGTGATAGTAGTAATAATGGTTGCTGAAGATAGTAGCTGTAGGTGTTGTTCAAAGCGCTTTAAGTATTTTGACTAGTAGCAAAACGTAATCCAGTCCGATGTCCCTCGAAAAGCGATTGGAATTTTTTATGGCACATCGGACTGGATTACGTTTTGCTTCTAGTCAAAATACTTGGAGCGCTTTGAACAACACCTACAGCTACAATATTCAGGTAATCCTACCATTTGAGAAACGTCTTGTATGCTGCATTGTGCGCATAGCCTCGTCTGCCTTAATTATTGACTGCGTTTACTTCCTCAGCGTTGCCTTCAATACAACGAACTCCTTGTTGAGCAGCCGTGCGTTGCGTAAACGTCAATACGCCTTCCTTCATTGGAAATGCCTTTCGCTCTTATCTAGAAATTCTCAGCCACTGCGCTGTTATGGGGAAGCTTCTCCTTCTCCTCTCCTTAGAGGGGACATAGGTCACCTCAGCCTTCGGCACATAGATATGTAGATTTTCGTGTCCACTACTCTTCCCTCCATTTTCATACTCCTTGTAATGATTCCTTGCTGTGTTCTTCCTCCTTTTCCCCCGATTTACTGTTCCCATGCGTAGTGCGTTGCTCTGAACATGTTCCTTTTTTTCTCTTTAACTAATCGAATCGTTGGTAATGCTGTAGCGTGTGGGTACAGAGGTGTTTGAACCGGCAGAGATGTTTGAACGGACAAGAGATGTTTGAGCCGGCACTATTGTAATGATAGTAGTGGGTAATGATACAAACCCCGATCATCGCACTGAGTATTAAATGGGCATTGCTAGTCACATTTGCATACAAGTTTCACTTCAACGGTGCCGCTATGAATTCGTACGAACGACTGTTCACATACTAGGAACAATCAAGTTCCATGTTCAGTATTTTTTGAATACGCCATCAGGCATGCTTTCCGATTTTAAATGTTCAAGTTTCATTGCAGTCTTCGTAAATTTGGCTCCTTCATGAGTTGGGAGACTGGGCTGGTATTATTTCCAGAATTTTTTTAATGGATATTGATATTTAATAAAATATTTTCCGAACATAATTATGGGTAGTTACTTGCCTTTAGTTATTAGTTCCAGTTTGTCAAAATTTATTTGAAAGACGTCCCTTCACTACATGATCTTTCATGCTATTGAAACAATCGTAACTTGACGCCTCTTTATATTTATAGTGTCCTCAGATGATGACTCTATATTTTCTGTGAAATTGTAGCAAGCTGTGAGTAATAACCTACCCTGGAGAGCTCGGTTGAGTCTCAGAAACTTCTACCATTAGAAATGCTTTGGAATGTGCCAAGAGGTTTTACCGTATATCTTTTCGTACTGATATACGGCGATTTGACTACTTATCCCGTTCTTTCCTGACTTGCTGCTCTCCTTCCAGTGGCTCCTGCGTGCTTGGGTTGCGCGTATCTCGCGACGTGCTACATGCCCGCTTTGTCGCTTGCACCATCGTATTATTCCCCCGGGCTATAAAGTGCCGTATCATTAGCGACTAAGGGAGCAATTACCAAAAGACTGTATCTACTGGGAATAGTGTTGTGGAAGTGTTCATTTTCCCAACAATAATTTTTTTCTTCACTATTTAAATTTCGTACTTCTTAATCAGTTCTGATGGGGAATTGCGCATTAAACTTCCACATTCCGCCTCACTACCGCTCCTCGTGCCCCTAACAATGCTTATCTGCGCCACATACAGGCGCTTTCTCGCAAGCTGCGCTGCAGGCCGAGTCGCGTGTAGGAGTGCGACCAGTCGTCCCTTAAGTCATCTCCACAAGTTGTGTTACTGGCTAATGCGAGCACCTCTTGAACTAGCCGCCTTTAATTTCAATTGCACCCAAGCAAAACGTTCATTTCTCATACTTAACACACAAGGATTTTAATATCTAACATTGTACGTAGGCAATGCTGGGTTCAACTGTTAGAGAAAACCCTCTTTAGCAAACAGGCAAGTTTTCTTGCATGAAAAATTGTCTTTATATGAATACCAAATCTACGCATGTTAGGACTCTAGGACTCGAGCGTGGTAGGCCTATGATGCGGCTGCCAGCGTAGCACGGCATATCCTATATATAAGAATGTTGTAGGGCACAAAAAACATAAGTTTAGCCAGCAAGTTGACGCCAGCCCCTAATAGAGTTTATGTGTAGCGTCAAGGCCACCGCTGGTTATACGGGTTTGGCTGCTGCATACTGGGCATAGTTGTGCTGGTGGCGCGCTGCTGAACGGAGGAGATACTGTGTGGTACAGTGGGGCTGCCCAGGCCGCGCGGTGTTAGTGTGGCTCGCACGTGTTGGTGGGTGCTGGCTGTGGTGGGACGGGTGTTGGGACGCTGTGGTGCCCCTCGTGTAGTGCTGTAGTTACGCCTGTGTTGGGACGCTGTGGTGCCCCTCGTGTAGTGCTGTAGTTACGCCTGTGTTGGGACGCTGTGGTGCCCCTCGTGCAGTGCTGTAGTTACGCCTGTGGTGGGACGCTGTGGTGCTTCTCGTGTAGTGCTGTAGTTACGGCTGTGGTGGGACGCTGTGGTGCCCCTCGTGTAGTGCTGTAGTTACGCCTGTGGTGGGACGCTGTGTTGCCCCTCGTGTAGTGCTGTAGTTACGCCTGTGGTGGGACGCTGTGGTGCCCCTCGTGTAGTGCTGTAGTTACGGCTGTGTTGGGACGCTGTGGTGCCCCTCGTGTAGTGCTGTAGTTACGGCTGTGGTGGGACGCTGTGGTGCCCCTCGTGTAGTGCTGTAGTTACGCCTGTGTTGGGACGCTGTGGTGCCCCTCGTGTAGTGCTGTAGTTACGCCTGTGTTGGGACGCTGTGGTGCCCCTCGTGTAGGGCTGTAGTTACGCCTGTGGTGGGACGGTGCTGTGGACGCTGGGGCGTGTGAGTCATCCAGTTTAGTCTGTAGTGCGGTGGCGGAGTGTGGCTAAAATTGTTGGCCGTGGTGGCGATAAATGCTACACTGCAGCAGCAAGTGACCGGCTGTAGGGCTGTGGCAGTGGTGGCGATAAATGCTACACTGCAGCAGCAGGTGACCGGCTGTAGGGCTGTGGCAGTGGTGGCGATAAATGCTACACTGTGTTACGGCGTAAAAAGAAATAAGTTCTGTCATATATATATAATTAATTGATTGATTGATATTGTGAAAAGTTTATCAAATGCATAATTGATTGGTTAGTGTATTTATACATTATATATGAAATGAATTGACATAAAAGGTT
>LQNS02276883.1:12594104-12629813 GCA_001587735.2 Parhyale hawaiensis | reverse complement strand
GGCTGTAGGGCTGTGGCAGTGGTGGCGATAAATGCTACACTGCAGCAGCAGGTGACCGGCTGTAGGGCTGTGGCAGTGGTGGCGATAAATGCTACACTGCAGCAGCAAGTGACCGGCTGTCGGGCTGTGGCAGTGGTTGCCTGTGACCATGTACGGCAGGTCCTTCATGAACGTGCGACGATCAAGTCGTGTGTAGAGGGATGGAGTGTGCGGGGTAGCCAGGTGTTCGACTTGTATTCCACGATCATTTTCCCTACTGGGCGAGCGTGTCATTGACCAGCTAACACCTTGTCGTCCGCTTTCCGCTTGTTCCTACGCGTGTCTCCATTAGTCTTGCGTCGCAGACTGTTATTAAACGTTTCGTCTGAATCCGTGCTAGTGTGGAGTAGAATGATTTTCGTCGAGTTTATTTATCAAAATATTTTCTAATTCGGTAACATATCGGACAAGTCTGTATCATAATGCTAACTCGTTATCTGCGCAATTACGGTTTCTTGATAAGTTCAGCGTGTGGGATAAATTTCATCTGGAGATATCTGGTGCGGTTTCTCATTTGGCATCTTCACCCTTTAATGACCAGCGTACTCCGCAAATAATGTTTACAAACAAAGCGGTAGACACGAAAAACCGTCGTTTTAGTTGACTCTGGTAGACTCCAGATCTCTGGCGCAGTCCACGGATGAGAGCGACCTTCATATTTGTATATTTTCTTTCAAGTGTTTTGTGTACAAAATGCGCGCGTAGACAATGTAACGCGTGTGGTCCCAACGACGTTCGCAGCACCAGACCCGCTTGTTACTAAACCTGCGTAATTTTCTATCCGCTTCTGCTGTTGTTATTCACTTGAAAATATCGTAGCTATCCTTCCCAGTCATGATTCTGTTACTGGCCTGTTCTCTAGCCTTGTACGCCGTCTGTTTCTTGATAATTTAATATTCTAATATTTACTATTTCGTCTCATCGTAGATCTGGTGACGCCCATAGCTGCCGTTAGCCCTTTATACCAGGGTTGAGATCAAATCTAATGTATACGGTATTACTGATGGCTACGAAAATTCCTTTAACCGCCCGGTGAAAAGTTAATCCATTAATGCCTCTGGCCCTTATATCTGTATTTGGCATTGAAAATAGTGATATTATGTCTGGAAACTAAAGTTTATATTTTACGTTAACGAATGTAGTTATATTACGTTGAATTGTGTCTGAATATATTTCCAATAAGTAGTCATCCTCAGCTATTTCCGGTGCAAAAACGTTATATTTACACTTCGTTACAGAGTTTCATCAGTATTCAGCCGTGCACTTTCTTCACACTCGATACCTATATACCGGTAGTCCTCTGGCGCTCCGCAATTAATATATATACGTTGGAAGGCCGTGTTTACCTGGCTATCTTTCCGTATCAGCAACTGCAATAAGGTGACACGGTTCTTATCGCCGGCTAGTATCTTATTTAATATTATACTTCAGTAATGTTGATAAAAGTAGTGCTATAATGAAGCTTCTTTACTCATTTACTACCTCCACCGAAGAGGTTATGTTTTCGTCGAATTTGTCCGTCTGACTGTGAATCTGTTTGTTTGTCTGTCATAAAGATAACTCAGAAAGTTATGAACGAATTTGGAGGAAATTTACAGAGATTGTTAATTATGTTAGGAGGAACTGATGATTAACTTTTGGTGAAGATCCGTCCATCCGTTTGTTTGTTTCTCTACCTCATTTTTGTCAATGCCATTAATCAAAAAGTTATGGATGGATTTTCATGAAATTTACATGAGTTGTTAGGTTTATTACGAAGAGTATATGACCAAATTTTTGTGATATGTTTATTCGTTCGTGTGTTTGTAGCTGTGTTTGATTTTGTGCTTGTTAGCACAATATTTCAAAAAGTTTTAAATGGATCTTTATGAAATTTACAGGAGTTGTTAGTAATATTAAAAACATAATGAATAAATTTTGGTGCGGATCGGTTGGTTCGTTTGTATGTTTGTAATTATGTTTATTAGCAGCGTAACGCAAAAAAAATACAGATGGTGTTAATACTATGAAAAGGTACTAATGATTACATTTTGGATTTGATAAAACGAATATCACCGTTTCAGCGCCAATTTGAATTTTTCGTTATCGTTGCCTTGCTTGGCGGAGGTATGCGCTCTCAGAGTGCTCTAGTTGTTAATGTTTTCGCCATTCCGATGCCGATACTCTTACTTACCCCTGCGCCGACGCTCCAAGGGAACCGCTCGACCGCGATGCATGCGGTTGATTCCTACAAAAGTTTACGCTTAATTGCTGCGTGTTGAGTCTGCTTCTGAACTTTTCCGTCGCTGTAGAGTTAATTTGGTGCTGTTGGCCCACCCAAGAGGTTACTTTAGCCTTAGGTTAGGAGCATCTTTCTGTCGTACCCGCTCTGCTGGTACTGATAATTCTTCTACCCTTCGGTCTACTGTAGTTTGGGAACAGCCCCGTGTATATGTTCCACATTTCGCCCCACGTACTACATGTCCCTTTTTTCTTCTTCTGTTCATATTGCATATCATACTGTGGGTAATAGGGCGTGAGCTACGGCTATTATCATATTTCTGCCATCATGCAAGCACATGGCATAGGTACTCTGGCCTACGTACTAGGCCAATATATCATAGATATGCGCGCGCACCTATCCACAGATATCATCTGTGCTCACGTGCACCTATTAATATGCGTCCAATTGTTTTGCTTCTTTACTTTCGTAGGTTCCGTTTACACCTCTAACTTTTGCCCTCGGTGATCTGGGGATCCTTGTCTGGCTGATGCATCCGTTCCTATTCTACCCCATCTATTCTATTACGAAGCTCTCATCAACGGGCATATCTGTGTATCACGTGTCATCCATCCTCTGTGGGCGCGTCCATTCTGTTCTCAATTTCAGTCGAAGATCCCCCTATATATCTATCATGTCCTTTCTATAGCATGTCTGCTACATTATCGTCCTTTTACGTCCTATTTATTCCATTAAATGAGGCGACATTGACCATGAGTCTCAGCGCTGCTTCCTTCAGTAGGCCACGTCTACGCCCACTACCCTCCTACTTTAATCACAATCATCCTCTTACTCTAATGTAATACGTGCCAAGCTATCTTCCCTTCCACCGGTACTTAATTTTCCTTCTATTATATCCAATTTATTTGAATAAACCGAGACATTGACTATGAGCCGGAGACAATCTTCCCTCATTGGACCGTGTCTACGCCCACTACCCTTCTACTTGTGCTTCTAATGTCGCGCTCGGCGCATTGCGTCACGGCCGACCTCGCGATGCCCACCGTCAGTACACGTGCACCGGCGTCCACTTTGGTGTCGTGCCAACAATTTCCCCTGTTCTCGTGTTGTTATTTCGCCGCCCTGTGATGTGGTCAGCCCTTTCTTTCTTTCGCGCCAAGCTTATTATTCTTCGGTAGCGCACCACGAATTTCTCAGTGGTTGTGCTCTTAGCGGCGCGCGCGAGCATTTTTCGCGGTTTTATTCTAGGTGGCGCTGTTGTGGGATCTTTCTCGTCTTGTTCCGTAATTAATGATCGTATTTATCACGTGTCCCCATGTTTACAGTATGTTCGGCAGCGGAATGTTATTATATATACTTCTTGCTCGAAAAAATATGCTGCTCAAGCCTTCTTGACAAGAATCCTGCTTGTCTCCTGTAATGAAGATACTTTGGTTTTATTTGTTCTGCCGCAGCCCTCATCATACCACCTCTATTGGGTCTCGGGGCTCGTGTTCGCGTGTTAGCGGTTTACGTCTGCATTTCTCTTCTCGGTCATTGGGGTTGTGTTTGCTTCTCAACGTTCGAAGCAATTAGTTGAGAATCTTTTGCCCATTGCGCGACTTTTTCTCTCCCTCACTTCGGTGCCTTGTTACCCAGCGCGTATGCATTAAGTGCGGCTGTTGTTTGTTGCCTTCTCGTCACGCGCCAGGTGCTTTGACCGCCTTTTATTTAGACGTTTTCTAGAGCCGTTTCTGCGTTATATGTCATTTTCTAGAGCCATTTGTGCGTTGGATTAATTTTCTAGTGCAATTTCTGCGTTGCATTCATTTTTAGAGCCATTTCTGCGTTGGATTCATTTTCTAGAGCAATTTCTGCGTTGTATTCATTTTCTAGAGCAATTTCTGCGTTGTATTCATTTTCTAGAGCCATTTCTGCGTTGTATTCATTTTCTAGAGCCATTTCTGCGTTGGATGTCCCTTTCTAGAGCCATTTTTGTGTTGGATGTCATTTTCTAGAGCCATTTCTGCGTTGGATGTCATTTTCTAGAGCCATATTTGCTTTGGATGTCCCTTTCTAGAGCCGTTTTGTGTTAGATGTCTTCTAACGCCATTTTTACGTTGATTGTCATTTTCTATAAGTTTTTGCATTGGTTACCGCCTTTTATAGCCTTTTTCTGCGTTGGAGGCCGTTTTCTAAAGCCGTTTTGTTTGGTCACAGTTTTCCTCTCCATTTATAGCTTTTCTATTCCTTTTCAAGCGGTAGTAGCCCTCTTTGTCGCAACCTTTGCACTGTGAAGCGTTACTCAACTTCGCTTTCTTTGCCAATTATGCCTCTGAACTGTTGAGGATGAGGGCCTTGGTGTAATCCTCTACGAAAGTTGATTCTTGTTTTTTTTTTCTAAGAAACTGATTGGCTGTTTTTCGTGGGATAAATTAATTGTAGCTAGTTACGGTATTGATTTTTTGGTGTGCGTTGCAGCTAGCATGGTTTTATGTCAGGATTTGCCGAGTAATTTGCTCTGTTGTGTAATTCTTCTGATAACGAGCGATCGTCTAATCTGTAATATCTTATCTGCGTGTGCCATGTGTTTACTCAATGCCTTCTGTGTTGCAGATATATTGATACAGGCCACAGGTCTGAAGTGTGTCTTTTTGTAGTGAAAACAGTTTGTCATTAGTTGTGAAAGAGGCTACAGTTTGAAAAGATAGATATAACCATAAAAACCTGTAAAGCATATCAAATTCTAGTGAAGCATATCAGTTTCTTGTCGTTGAATGTGTTGAGATAGCTGTATTGACAGTTAGGTACCGTATGACTACAGTGATCGGAAGTATGAAATACGGGGTTTGACTGTGATCCGTGTATTTTAAATTAAGCCCCATCCCCAGAAAATCGATGCTGAAGTTACTGTAGTGAAAATGGCGAAGAGGAATCCCTGAATTGTTACTCTGCCGGAAGAAAATGGAATTCTACCCATGACTAAAATGATGAGTACGAGCTGATTCATGAACTCGACTAAGTTTATTAAATTTTGCTGTAAAGAACAATGAAGTGTGCGTCCTGATTCACTAGCTCTGCGTCATGGCCGAGCGGTCGCTTCAGACTAAAGCTTCCGGTGATGACACTCACGCCGACATCTGTTGCACAACGGCCTCCTCTGATGACCGAGGTCGTATGAGTGGCGGCGTACTCTTCGGAGCTGACCCTGAACAGCAGGGCATTGGGACAGGGCCTATTCCTGACACAGAATGTGAAGGACTAGGAAGTGGGAGCGGAGACGCTGGTCCTACTTGTGCACGCGAGAGACGGGGACGACACGAGACAGCGCAAATTCTCGTTTCCGCTGAACTTGACGCGGGAAAACGTGACATTGGGTGTGAAGGTTTTGCTGCGGATTACGAACGACAAGAAAGTGAGGCCAAAGATGCTGGTGCTGCAGTCGAACTTGAGAGACAGAGACACGAAGTCGAACCGCTTCCCATTTCCATTGAACTAGTCGCAGGGAAACGTAAACTGGAACGTGCTTGTTTTCCCGCGGGAGTAGAAAGACTATCACGTGAGACCTATAAAATATGTTCGAATGCTGAGGACAAGCAGTTAGCATCTGCAACTCAGAAACTTGATACTTTTATTGAACCGAATCATAGAGACAATAAAAATACCGAGGATGTTTATGCACAATTCGCAGTTGAAAAGACTGGAAATGATGGTTTTGATGTTACCTCAACAGGAGACACGACTAAGAATCTCGCTGCGATACAGTGCATGGTTGTTGGTGATGCGAACGATTCCCTAGTGAAAGAACATCAAGGGTCTTTGACTGCAGAATATCCAGAGTCTCTAGCTGCTGAAAATCGAAACCCTTTGACTGCAAAAAGCCAAGAGTTTTTATCTGCAGATAACCGCGAGTACTTGGCAGCGAACGTAGAGAAGTCAGAGGTTGCCTCAAACCAAGAGTACTTGGGAATGGCAGCTCAAGAATCACTCGAAGTAGACCATGACCACTTCATGGAAACAAGGCATACTTTTGACCAGGAATCCGTTCAGTCACTTGATTCCAACGAGTTCTTACTCGCTTCTGATCGGAACAAATCTGAAGCCCTACATTCAGAAATCGTCAGTCGTAACACCGAATCCCAATTCATACCTATTTTAGATGTAGATCAGTCCTCAGATTCATTGGATCAAGAAGCTATAGTGGACAATGTTCGGGGCATACCCTCACCTGATCGTACGATTTGCACTGTAAGCGATACTAGTGATAGATCGGTGTCTTTGAAGGTGAGAGGTGTTTCTTCACGCGAAGACGATTCGGATATTTCTGATTCTTTGAGTTCGGCAGACAACGTGAGCACGGACTACGACGATGAATTTGCAGCTGATTCCGATTCCACAGATTCTACTGCAGAGTCTCCCATTCACAGTTTGGTTGATGGTGGCACTAGTGAAAGAAATTCCCACCAAATAAAGGAAGACACCGAGGTGGCACTGCTCCCCTTAGTGCCAACCCAAACAAATTGCGCAGCGAGTGTCATTAACGCCGAGCGTAAAGGCTCTTTCAGTGACGTTGACTGTGAAATTGATGGCGACAGAGTCAAGTTCATTCGAAACGTCACCTTGCACAGTGATGAACGTTTTAATAAACTTTTCGATGATTTTTCATGTACAAAACGCGATAAGCTTGGTCGCAAAAATAGCTTATCTTCCCCATACGGCTTGGAAATGCAAGACCTTGCCAAACGATACAAACGTTCTCATTCCCTCGAGTTGAAACCGTTTCCTCTTCTGACCCCGAGACGTTCCAGTCTCAGATTTGAAAAGTTGAAGAAACGGAAACGGGCGCTACGCGAAGAATCGGAGTCTGCTGCTTACCTTGAGGACCCTGCTCGTAATGAAACCGTGGGTCCATTTTCCAAGGCACCCAAAATCATCCATGGCTCAGAGTCGCTGGCGCTCCGTACAGAGTATCACCTCGAAAAGGTTCGCCGATTCTTTGCCCCGCTTGCTGTTGGTTCTTCTTCTTCGAGTGTTCCCGACTTCGGTCGAATGTCGTCTAGTCGTGCGAGTCTCCGTCGAGAATTATGCCCGACTTCAGGACTTGCCAACGTAGACCAACGTAACGCTGCTTTTCGTGGAACAGCAGCTGTCACCGACCGGCCCACTTTTTCGATGCGCTCAAAATTTGCCTCAAGCGAACTCTTGTTTCCCCAAACAAATTCGTACGAGCCCGGTGCATCTGCTGGAGATCATTCGTTAAGTCAACTACCTTGCCCTGAATGTCCTACGTCTGCTTCTGATTTGGGGTCCCTGTCATTTTGCCCAACTTGTTCAAAACGCTCTACGACAAAAGACGATTTGCACGTTCGAAACGCGTGCCCGGTTTGCTCAAAACGTCCTACGACACCGAGCAATTTGAAGACTCTTGCACCTTGTTCCGTTTGCTCAAAATGCTCTGCGACGAATGACTTCAAGGCTCGGGTACCGTGTTCAATTTGCTCTAATCTCGAGACGAAAGTTGACGTGGAAACTCGACCGCCTTGTTCAGTTTGCTCAAAACTTGCAACGAGAGATGAGTTGAGTCTGGGCAAGACGTGCGACAGTGGGGCCCTGGCAAGTGCCAAACTTGTGAGTACTGGCGTACTTGTACAGTCCAACATTGTTCAGTGTGGGGATACTGGTGCGAAGGGATCCAGAGTTGAAAGGAGAACCAACCGGCCGATACTCCCCCTCAGTAAGGGTCCAGGTCCCAGGCAGATGCAATCCACTTCCCCAACTGTTGCTGTTGTATCCCCTCTTCGGGTAAGCTGCTGGTGTTTTCACTTATGCTCCTTTTCCGCCGCCGAGGGGCATACTTGTTATTGCTAACCGGCTCTAAAATGGGACATCTGAGTACTTGCGAGTCCTGTTAGAACATCGGTAACTAGGTACTCTAATATTTGTGCTTTATAAATACTGTATTCTGTTCTTCACCACACTTATCTGACGAAAGATTATTGGAAAATGGGCTACAGTTTTCTGTTTACCCGGTGAAGGCATAAACGGATGTTCTTGCTGAGCAGGTCCTCAGATGTCCCATTTTACAGATAGATTAGTTTCGTTTTCCAGATGCGTTATCGAGACATTCAGCGGATCTCCATTCTGGCTCGTGGGCTGGTAACGGTTGTAATGCTTGACGGATAAACTAGGTAGAACTTGTTTACAAAGTGTATTCATTATTGGTGTATTAGTGATTCATTTCTACAATTATATACTAGCATATTGACGCACTGAGAGAGTTCATCCTTCCTATAATATTGGGAGCTGCGCCTCACGAAACACCTCACATACCTACAATAGATTAACCTTTGCTTTGCCTTAGCTATAACTTTGGGATAGCTTTTATTTCGTGTCTCTTTTTTTTCTGCTTATGCTGACCATTTTATTCTGTGTTTTTTTTTTTTTTTTGCTTATTTCCCCGACTTGCTGTTCCCGTGCTTGGGCGGCTCCCTGTTTTTCTCTTAAAACATTGCAGTGACAAGGGAGACCAAAACTAACCCATACGACACGACATATAGGTAGTGATGCTCCATAATGATGTTAATTCACCTTGCGAAAGGTAAGTCACCTGCTGGTGTTGTGTGATGGCGGAGATTGGCAGGGTACCACGTGGTGCGCGGTTTTGCTTTCGCCTTTGAAGCTTCCCATACCTTATAACCGTGGGTAGCTATCGCTTAGCGTCGTCTCCGTGTTGAGCATTGCCACACTACACCGTTGATATAAATGCCATGTGGTATTAATTTTTTCAGCTTTCTTCAAGTTTTGCAATTAATTGCGCTATAGGATTAGGAAAAACCTTTTTCTTCATGGTATGCAATTCTGAAATTGCGTGTATTCTACTATTTAGTAACCTGCTGCTGTTGTTGTTGCTTGTCCTCGAAACGTTTCGCTAAATATTGCAAGGCTGGAGTTGAACCCGCGCTTCTATTAGCTACCTCACAACGATCTGCCACCTGCCGTCGTTAGCGCTGTTGCTGCCACGTCTCCTCTGCAGCGTTGGTTGAGTTTCATACAGCGGGCCTATTGACTATGTGACGGTCACAGCACCTAACAAACGGTGACAAGTCGAAGGCTCCAGTTGGCACCACACGTCACTGTACAGTGAGGCAGAAGGACATGACATCCTTCTTCTGTGCTGTTTTACCCTATACAGGCGGATGTTTCATAGTCTTTACGCTCTGCAAACAGATGTGATAGTTTTTTAAGCTGCGTTTACCTGTGTCTCTCGTAGGAGTGACAATTTTACTCTACCATCCTCACTGATGGAGAAATTTTTATGCCACATTGTCGGCAACTTTCAGATCACAATTGTGACATTTCCTTTCATTTGACAGGACGTGGCTCCGTCAGACTATGGGGACGACCGCAGCGTCAGCGAGGAGCCCGACCTCCGCTCCCCAGATGCTCGTGACGACCTGCTGCCCGTGCCTCCTGCTGGGGAACCACGGCCTCCTTCCGTTATGTCGTTGCACGCCTCCAGTAAACCTGTATCGCCTGCCAAGAACAAAATTTCTTCGAAACATTCCTCCAAACATTCCTCGCCCATCAAGACGCTCTCAGCCTCAAACATCAATGTTGTCGCCGATGCGGAGCAGTCTGATTCTCTGGAGTCTGACGACCAGTCGTCCCGAGTCTCGAGTAAGTGCCACAGAGTTCCTAAAGTGCCAAGACTCTGCAGGTAGGCCTATTGCAGTCACGACTGCGTGTTGTGGCAGTTGCTGAAGTCTCTATACAATTCAGGTACTATAGTTACAAGTGCGTCTTGTAGTTGGTACTGACGAGTCAAGCTGCTCTGTTTCTGACACTGCAGGGTCATCTGGTGGTTAGGGTAGTAACGGAACTGTCGAAATCCCACAATTTTAGACAGAGTAGTTTTGCTTAGATATCACAGTAACTGATGTAGTGTCGAGGTCATGCAATTTTTGATCTAAAGAAAGATCCCACATATTGCTGCAGTTGGGCTTTCGGAACAGAAGACGGTTGACAATCTTATGTCTCATCTGAAGGTATTTTTATTTTGCCCACTTTCATCGAAATAATGCAGTTTATTTAGCTTCAATTTGCCAGAAACTTCAATTTTGATCATTCTACTTTTCACTTCGGATCACGTTTCAGCATTAAGCCCGACCGATTACGCTTGAGATGGCGATTAGCGACTAAAACCCGGTCGGAAGCAGCGAATTGAATAATCATTATAATATTGAATTCCCCTACAAGTCAAAGCGTATTGGATTAGATTATTTTGGTAAGTCGAATCTGCCTTAGCTATGTCTAGTAACCCCGTATGGGTTTGAGCGGTTACAAAATATACCAATAGTTTCACCGTGCCGAGTCCAGAATTTTCAAACAATATATGCTTTTGTGTCATTAATATCTTTAAAAAAATTTGTACACGCGAGCGTCTGTAACACTGCCAGATACAGCAGCTGAGAGTGGTTACCGTTTCTATTGAGATAGCTCGTTGCTGGCTCTCCTCTCCCACTGGTCACGGGGTGACGTGCAGAACACCAACGGGACCTCGTCCGAAGAACATCGCTGCGCCTATAAAGTGCCCATAGTGAGGCCCACATTATCCTCAAGTTTGACTCCTGCGACGTCTCAATTTATTCCATCCTTGCCTCTCCCCCCCAGCGGCGGGTATGGGCGCGCAGGAAGCGGTGGTGTGTCCCTGCCAGAAGACCCACCACATCGGTCGTGAGATGGTCAACACGGTCTATGGCATTCCCATTGATTCTCTCTTCACGCTGCTCTTCACAAATTCCAAGATGATGCTCGAAGTTCATGCTAGTCGCAAAACAACAGGTAAGCGCCACGCTCTTCGTACTAACGCACAATGGACGAACTTGGGCATCCACATCACCTGGAGCTCGTCTGATCTTGATAAACTAATGTAAGATACAGCGAGTATCACTGGCCCACATGTGTCGCTGTTTAGGTGAGCGCTGTTCAAACATAGCTCCAGTGATGTTATGCTGAAGCCTCTGTGTTGTCAAAATTAGCATCACTGTAATGCTGTTCAGCTTCAACCTCTTTGTCAGTACTACTCTGGTAAGTGTAGAGGTCAAAGTTAACATTAATAATCCTGGTGCTGTGGCTGCAATGTTGATATTTTTTGGTGAATGTTTTGTTTTCATGCACACTGCTGGATTATACTGGGTTCTGTTTGTCCTGAGGGTTGCTAATTTACTTGCGCGTTCGATCTCAGTGTGTTGTCCGTATTTTTTTGTCGTTTTTCTCTATTAAAACACTTTCGTAGTGTCTGGAGAGCCATAATTAATAACTAATTAAACTCGGTGAAGGAATCTCGAAATTAAAAGCGCTTCTTACTTTGCCTACTTTGAAATTCAAGTCGTGAAGACACATGCAGTTTCTCTTAGCGCTCTCATGAAACTTGAGTTTTATTGTCTTCCCACGTCAAAATTTATTTAGCTACTCTGATTTCAGGAGGGACAAATTGGTCAGATAATGAAACCAAGCACAAGATATGCCGTAAAACTACGTAGAGGAACGAAGATCGCGTGGGTTTATTGCAGCATTTACTTTTCTCCAGCTAGATTTCTTCCCGTTGAAGAAAAAAAATTTCTACTGAAATTATATTGTGTATCAGTGATAGCTTGAATTCGTACGAGTGATGCTTGACTGCTTGCTAAGAAAGAATTATTTTTCCGCATGTCACCGAGAGAATGTGCTGTTCTGTAAAATTGAAACTACTGGTTATTCGAGTGACAGTTCCTGTGCAACCTGTATAAGCAAATTAGCAGTGATAGCATGATCAATGAAGAAATACCATCATCACAAATTCTTTGCCGTAATTAGAGACGGCCCGGTTAACTAGTGTTTGTATTATGAATCATAGGCAAGGAATTTTTGTTAATGTTTGTCTAATGGTGCTTGTATTAGTTTGTAGTGCGGGGTAAGCATACTACATGTGTGCGAGTTACTTTGCAGTGCCCTCCACTGCAACCGTTCGAAGTGCAGTCCTTACATTATGTTGTTCATGTCGGCAGACGTGGTGGCGAGCCCCTGGCAAAGCAAGGAGGACACCCAGCAGCGCCTGCGGCAGGTGACGTACACCGTGGCCCTCCCCACCAACAGCTTCGGACCCAAAGTGTCCCACGTGACGGAGACGCAGGTGAGTCTCACTGTTGCTTATTTGTGTTAGCCCTGCACTGCCAGCTTCGGTCCCGTGGTGCCGCCTGTCCCTCATGTGCGGTAACGGTTCGGCTGACCTTTGTGGCGGCTCGTTGAGTAATACCATCTTATTGGGTCTCAAGGAGGCCTTTAAACTTCTCAATACTTTTTCTCTTGAACTCTGAAAAGGTACTAGATACTCTTAGAGTTATTGAACAGACTCTAGTTCCCCTGCCATTGTTTGTCCAATTTTAACTAAACTTGACATTCTTGAAATGAATTCAAATGGACACGACATACCAATAATGTTATTATTTTGCAATATTTGCACTATTTCCGTAACACGGAACTTCATACCGACAACGCATTGCAGCGTGGCGCGTTCTTAGCCTCAACTGGCCGATTGCAAACGGTAGTGGGCCATATTTTTCATCTCGTTCAACAAACAACCACCACCAAAAAACAAACAAAAAAAAAAATAATTTACTTATAAATACATAGGCACTCCTTCAGCAGTTTTTTTTTGTAATATGTATATTCGTGAGTTTTTTATTGCGGGGTTGCTGAAGTCATGTGCCTGACAGTGAATAGCCGGAGGACTGCAGCTCCCGTTGACCAGCCCCTACAATATCTGTACCTAGGATTTTACGCGTTATAGGTACTTTCCTTGTGTTTTCCAACCCTCCTTGCTTGGTTCCTCCTTTTTTTCTAAACACGCACTGTATTCTCCAAGGTATTCCTGTCTTGCAACAACACATTGTCGTGGATAACTAGGCTTAAATCTATAATTTAATTTTCGTGCTTCATTCTCATGCTTTGTGGTCCTCCATAAATGGGCTCCTCGTCTATCATCACGTACTTCATTTCCTTTACAGGTCCTCCTCTCTTGTAGCACCGAGTTGTCCGTTTGATATTATGGGGAGTCGTATATCCACGGAACTCCCATGTATTACATGACATCTTTCTTTTTTGCATTCGCTTTCCTTCATACCATTTTCATTGTCTTACAGCTGGGCTAATGCTTTTTGTTGTTGCTGCTCTACTTCCCCTACTTACTATTCCCGTACGAATTGATCCAGTTTTGAGAAGACCCCCTTTCCCGTGCACCAGTTCTACGCATGCATCTCCCAACATAGTACATGTCCCATCTTCCTACCGTGCTGCACCGTTGTCAGTGGCTATAGACAGACTGGACTGAAGATGTCGCTGGGGCGGGAGTCACTAAATATGACAGGGCCGGGGCGTACTCGAGCTGGCTGGTGCATGGTCGGTCTATAGGTACCTTTGGCCGGTGATGCTTCAATTAACACCTACGGTAACCATAGCTCTCAGGGGTTTATTCTGACGGGCCTTTTCCCTGACACGATCGATATATATGGGCCTCACGAACCCCAGGGCTGTCCCGAGTGCCTTCTCCGCAGGCGATGTTGTAGCTGGTCGCAGTTCCTGCTGAGAAGGTTAGTTTTGTGAGGTTAGGTAGGTTCTCTGTTTTCCATTTTCTATTCCGTGAGGTGGGCTGTCGATCGAGCTGGTCGACTTAGCAGGCGGGACACCTCAAGTCTCTCGCATGTGGAAGGCCGCAAAAGGAGCCGTCCACTCGAGTGTCTTTTTCTATTCTTTGCGCCTTTTTCCTGCCTGTAGTAGCGCACTGAGCCAACTTATACTACATAGCAGAGGAGAGCCGATGTCGAGATAAGATATCCCTACTCGAGCCTCCTGGCCGACTAGCATCACTGCGGATCACCCCTTGGCGAAAACAGTGGTTAAATTGATCATTTAATAATGAATAATAACATAGTAACCATAGCACTAACAGAGGCTAAAAGTTTAAAACCACATCTATTCTGACTTGATAGTACATTGAGGTTTTGTTTGCTGCCCGGACAGGTGATGTCAGAGCTGACAACACCCGGCGAGTACTACAGCGTGGATGCCGAGGCGAGCAACGCTGGCATCCCGTACGCTGACTCCTTCCTTGTGTCCAACCACTGGTGCCTGACGCGAGAGTCTGCCTCCGAGACTCGGCTCGCCGTCTTCACCAGCGTCAAGTACAAAAAGAGCATGTGGGGCTTTATGAAGAGTGAGTGACGCTCTTGTTAGTTACCTTACTAGACTGAGAACTTCGCTTTGGTGCTTCACGTTTTTTATGAGGCAGGGATTGCTATTTTCATAAAACTAGCCGAGTACTATTTCAATACATGCGTTTTATTTATGCAATTGTTTATGGCTGTCTGAATAAATTTGCTGCTACATTGGAACCGCAAGACTACAAAAACATATCAGAGTTTTGTAGATTTGAGAAGGAAATTGCGTAAAGGAAACCTAATACAATTCATGACTTCAAATGTCGTCATGATTTAGATAGCTATGAACTGTGTCTATTCGAGGTTCAGTGCCACTCAGACTCTTATCTAGGAGGTAGTATTATGCTGCGAGAACTCGAGTTTATGTAGGTCATTTTTTTTCAGCATGAATACGAGCAGACCTACGTTCGTTTAAGAATTACAGCTGCAGCATTTGCTCTTAGCGGGCCGGAGCGTAAGTTTCCTCGGCACTTCTTTGAAAATGGGCCTGTTGGTCCGCCTACTGTCAGCTATTGGTGGTTGTACACTGAGGTAGACTCAGACCACTTGTTTTAGCCTAGGACTCCCGCGACAAGGGCCTTGTAAGCTCCAACTACAAATAGTGTGTTGGTTTCATATGTATTAGCTAATATGCGATTCTTAATATTGATAGAAGTTTTACCCAGAGCATTGTGGTAACTATTGCAAAAGTTGGATATTATGAATTGACACTCTCTGAGTACCTATTGACGTACAAGTTACAAAGGATAATGAGTCTAGAAATTACTGGAAAAAGTTGCAAATTATGTGATGGTGTTCAAAATAATGTAGCTATCTGAAGCAGAATGGGTACGCTGTTGTGAAAATATTAGTGAGAACACGTGCTTGGTTATAAAAGTTTACAACTTTCGTTATGTTTTCTTCTTTTTTGACTTCGTCATGTCATTAAATAGTGCGTCACTTATTGAGAAGGCTTGGAATAATTTTGCTGACGAAGGCATTGTATATACTTGTACAGATATCATAGACAAGAACGCGTGCTCTGGTGTGGAAGGTCTGCTTCAGGGCATTGACTGCGCCCTCCAGCAGGAGGTCACAGAGCACGCTAATATGAGACAGCGGACGAGACGGAGGCGCAGGAGGGGCACCGTCAAATGCGACGACGCAGGAGGCCTGTTGCTGCTGCCCGGTCACGGTGCCGTCCCTGGGGCAGCGTCGGGAGTGGCAAGCGCTGGCGGCTACAGCGTCAAAGACAAGACCAAAGCCAAACTTCCCAGCGGCAACGCCCTCGTCAGCAGAATACTCGGTACCATTCGCTTCCTCTTCTATGTTTCTACCATTAAGCTTCCTTCTATCTTCCTGTTCTTACTAGCGATCTTTGTTCTGTCCTTAATCTTCGTGCGTGTTGATCCATTGTGGGAACACCCTCGTGCTTCAGTTGCAAGTTGGTCAGGACGTTTAGTATTGCCCTTATTGCTGCTTCTCTTTGATCGCTTTTGTACAGAAGAGAGAGATGCTTTATTAACTTTTTCAAGATTACGGTAATAATTCCTTTTCTGTCAGAAAAATCACGTAATTGTAGCATGACCCCGCTTGGACGTCGCGTTTGCTTGAAATCTGAGCGAATAATAACTGTAATTGTCTTTCAGTATTACAGATATATGCCTCTCTTTGGCCTAAAGTACCCTCAGGAGGATCGACAGAGTTCCGTACATTTGAACATTTCCAAAATGAGGTGCACTGCGCGTGGCACTGGTGAAGGAGATGTCATCAACTTGACTGTCCGCTGCGTATAGGAAATCGACATTCGCTGGTTCGCGCTGCGGAAAAAAAATCCTGTTAGGCCCAGAAGAATGTACGGTTTCAGTCAACCGCACATTGGCCGAGTTATGCCGTCAAAGACGGAATGCTAAGACTGATACAAGTGCGACCTCCCACAGTCCCATTACTGGTTAGGTCACTACTGTAGCAGTGGACTACAAGTGTTGAAAACGCTGGCGCTGCAGTTTTGAGTATCGTAAGACTTTTTTTTCCTTGGCCAGGAGGTGATCGTCTAACCCCGAGACATCGAGCGCAGCGCTCTACCCACTCAACCCTTGCGGGTAGACAGAAGTCATGAAGTGTGTGTTGTTCGCACTTGATCGTATCCTTCATTTGTTCCCAATTTCTGCTACTTGTAGTGTTACTTAGACCCTTCACGGAACATGACATGGACCTGGTCGTAGGGTGTAGTTTCCTGCTTCGTGTGTACTGGGCGGTCGCGCCCTTAGGGGTTCTATGGGTGGAACTTGACCGAAATATGACTACGGGGTTTTCTTTTCTTTGCCTTTTGTTACCCTTTTTTTACAGACGATCCTTCAGTTTTTCTCCATTTCCAGCTTGTTCTTATTCGTAGCATTTTTTCCTGCATAGCCTATTCTTATTCTTTATAATGTAGCGCATTTGATTTCCCTTTCGTCTGTTACGATACCATTCTGTTGTCTGGAAGGAAGGAAAAGTGTCGTAAACTGACGTTTACAACGGCATTGAACTTAGCGCAATGCTGTTTGCGTCACTCCGGGTTTCAATAGGTGATACTTTGCTACGTTTCTGCCCCTCAGTTGCATTTGATGTAATGTGCAGGGAACCCCGGCGGCTCCAACTCCACGCTAACGCGCACGCTGCCGTTGGGCGGCGCCTCTGGCTCTCAGCTGCCCGCGGGCGCCCTGGGTGCTGACGAGTCCTCGCAACCCTCCTTCTGGTCCAGTTTTAAAGTATTTGCTGGTGCAGTGTTGCTTATTCTCCTCTTATTGACCAACGTTATGCTCTTCTGGAGACTATGTAAACTGGAGGAGCTCGTTAAATTGCAGCCGCAGTTCTCAGCTACTCGGAGCTTTATGCAAATGGACCCTGAGGTGCTAAGGTCAGTGTCTGTAGTTTACTTTTTATCATCATTTTTAACCATGCATGCACAACTTGATGCACCTACGGTTACGAATTGTTTCACTCACCGGCACTTTTTTTTTGCCCCTGCTTCCTTCTTCTTTTGTTCCTGCTAATACTGACGATCTTGGTTCTGTTCTTCCTCTTATTTCTGTAGCATTGCGCGTTGATCCACCGTGGTAACTGGTGACATCCCTTTGCATAGGTACCATGATTTTCTTGACATACTGTGTGTTCCTTATTTCTTCCATCTTTCGGGTCGTCATTGTAGTGAAAGAGGAAGACTTTCAGTACAATAATAATTTTACCAGAAGTTGGCTGTGCTGACTTCATTGTCTTGCTGCCAGAAGCTTAGGTGTATTATACTTTGACCATCTTAGCCTATCTAGGCAGTTTGGGCGTGGTCTAATTCCTCTACAGCGTTACCAATTCTATGCGCATTTCTGAGATTTTGTTCGGCCCATAGCCTATCTAAGCCCCACCCTCTACCTGTAGCTATATAGAGAAATCTCTGCAGTACCCATAGAATTTGCAACGCTGTAGACGAATTTGACCACGGCCCAACTGCCTTGATAAAATGGTCAGAGTTTTCAAAGGCGGTATTTTTTTCTAACTAGCCATTCGGAAGTCATGCCCCCTCAGCCGCTGGTGGTCCACACTTACGGCAAGTAGGGTCATCCCACGCTGATGTCAGCCTGAGGCGAAAATTTGAAAATTCACCAAAAGGAGCTTTTATATATACCAAATTATAGCGAAAGACCTCTACTACCTCAAGAATCTGAAAAGAAAACACAAAAATATTAAACTAATTTTTTGTAACACTCTTGTCAAAGATCTACAATTTTGTATAAAACCTTAATACAGTCAGTAAAATGCGACAGATTCAACTCATAATTTTCCATAGTACTAATTAAACATTATGCTTCAAAACTATGTTACATAGTGATTGCACTTGGAAGCCAATTATAAATGTTTGTCAGTTGAAATAATTATTATCGTGGTGAGTCATACATATTGCATGTTCTCATATAAAAACATTATTGTTAAAATGCGTTATAATACCCTAAGACTACCTAAAGATTGTTTAATTGCTTTATTTATATTATTTTTGATAAGAAATTCACAATGTAACGATCGTCACGATGTTTTTGTAACGATCGTCACGGCGCTTCGTTGGCTACCAAGGGAAAATGGTAATCGCACCTAATAAAACCTATACACATTTGAGTAGCCTAATTTTTCATCTGTAACTCCCATATAAAGTATTCAGATGTCTATTTGTACTTCAGAGAGTTTTGCACGTTTGTAGCACTAGGTCGAACTCAAGGTTGCATCTGTGTAACGATCGTCACGGCCAATTTAAAAGCAAATAGCTAAAACAACAATAATCACAGAAAGTTGGGGATAGTTTCATTAGCATTATTAGATACTGGTACTGTTATGGTAAAAACCATATCAGGCTAATCATACAACTTTTAAGGTTATAGGCTGAAGTTTGGCAATGAGCGTGCTCCGAATGTAACGATCGTCAAGGTGGAATGACCCATTAGTGCTAAGTTTTTGAAGTAATTACATTGATAAGTTCTTATGACTACCGATGGAAGTTTTCAATTATCATTAGCCTATTATTGTTGAATCCATGAGGAGGCATATGACGGGCCATAGGGCTAGGCTAGTTTAGGTTCGCTTATCCTATGTTACGGGGAGCAGCGCATCCAGGGGGACCCTGTAGGTCATCTTAGCCGTTAGCTAAGCCGTCGGGACGTCTGTCTTTCTTACCCATTGTGCTTCCTGCAAAGTTCATTATTCCTCTTCTTTCCCGAATTGGTGTTGCTATGCGCATGAGTGTTGAACCTGTAGGAACACCCTCATGCATGAGTTCCACGTGTCTATTGAGTAGTAGTAGTAGTAGAGATTTTACTAGCGCTTTAGTGGCACACTGCCTACCTATATCGCGCCGGCGTGTCTCTTGACATACTATATGTGCGTCCTCTCTTTCTTCCTCTGTACTATCACCTTTGTTGTTGAAACGGAGACTTGAACTTCCGAATATAATACTAATTAGCTATGTTTTTGTCGTGTTTGTCTGTCTCTTTGTAGGTTTGTCTTTCACCAAGATAACTAAAAAAATTATGAACGGATCTTTACGGAATTTACAAGGATTGTTAGTCATGTTAACAGTAACAGATGATTACCTCTTGGTGAAAATCCGTCCATCCGTCTATTTGTCTGCGTATTTTTTCTTAGTACAGTAACTCAAAAAGTTATGGACAGATTTTCATTAAATCTACATGAGTTGTTACGTGTAATACGAAGAGCAAATGACCAAATTTTTGTGATGATCCGTTGGTTCGGTCGTTTTTCCCTGTGTTTGATTTTATGCTTGTTAGCACAATAAATCAGAAAGTTATGGATGGATCTTTATGAAATTTACAGGAATTGTTAGTAATTTTGGTGATGATCGGTTGGTTCGTTTGTGTGTTTCACGTATGTTTGTCATGTTTGTTAGCAGCGTAAGTTGAAAAGTTATGAACGGATCATCAAGAAAATTACAGAAGAAATTAATATAATCAAAAGGCTCGAATGATTCGATTTTGGTTTGACAGGAAAAAAATCATGGTTTCATAACCAATTTGAATTTTTTGTTTCCTTTGCCTTTCTTGGCGAATGTGTGCGCTTTCGGAGGGCCCTCTAGCTAGTATTGTTATATTCAGGGTTTTCCTGCCATAGCCGAAACGTAATTATTGATGAGATTGTGTTTTGAGTTGCTAAATAGGTATGGTGTATTTTTCTTAGTTTTGTATAATTTACCGTTGCTACATATTTATGTGCCGGCATAATCCGTATTATTATTGTTCTAGAATTGAGTTACGGTGCATCAATAAACAAATGCTGCTTTGATTTCTGGCCGGAAGTTCTGAAGATATTAATGATGCTGCATTGGCTTTCTACCAGGATATTCTGATACCCTGTACATTCAGCGTGCTGCGCTAACATGCCTATGCGCTGCTATTAATCTATGCATGGCTACGGACTGTGGATAAAGTATAGACTGCTTTGTAGTATTGCTTTAAGCTTTAAAGCTGTCTACATTATTTTCTCCTTTTTTTTTGCTACTGGCAAGGAGTCTCTTCAAGGCAGAAAAAAAAAACTTCAATGACTTGTAGCATATTTAAGTAAGACTTCGTTTTCAATATCATGGCTCAAGAATGTATTTCCGCTGGACTGTTCATAGAGCCACACGTCAAGATAGCGAGCTCTGGCTGCGCTGAACTGATCTCGTCTGCATTTTATATACCTGTCAAATACATATACACACAAACACGTGTGGTGTATATATACTGACGGTATACGATTTTTTTTCTTTTTCAGAAGAGATATTCCTAACGAGGCGTGGCTGCAACTCCTTCAAGAGCAGGAGATGCTTCACAGTAAATCTGTTGAAGAGTGGAAGAGTCAAGTATCTGAAGCTGAATCTCTCTTAAGTCAGGTAAGGTTGCAGCACCAGCTACATTTATTTCGCACTCATCCTCGTTCACTTTCCTGACTAGCATAGCATCGTACCAGTAGCAGGGTGACCATTGTATCCCTCTCGCCTCGCTGCTGCTTTCCTTGCTGTAAGGTTGAATGATACGACATTGGAGTAATTCCCTGTTTTCCTGTTTCGTGGTTTGCAAGCGATCTGTGTTTGCAACGATTAAGCGCATGATAGAGATAGTCATGGAGGTACATATTAGCATTTATTTCAACAGCAGATAAACTCATGCATTTACCATTAAATTATTGACATACAATATTTTTGAAGACCTTATTTACATATGATGCCGAAAATTTAAGATCTAAACATCTTTGACTAATTTGAATGTCTATAATTTGCTTGAACGACGCAGCTTGATGCTGCTGCCTAATTTAAAGATTATGAGCAGTAGGAAGCTACCGAATTAGGTATAGTTTCTGACAAATACTACTTGTAGCAATGTCATCCTACTTTCCCTATCTTATACTAATTTTGGAAATTCACTTATATATTTGCTGGAACCTTTTCTACCCCGTGTCTTATTATATTACTAGTCGGATAGCCATTAGAGATAGCGTTAATTAGGCCTATAGCAGTAATACATCGCCCTACTTTGATACAATAGCTTTCCACACTCAACCATGCAGTAGGTCAGCAACAATATTCTATAAAACACAAAACTTCGGCATTTTCTCAAAAATATATTGCTGGTCCACAAGAAGATGCCATCCCCGTAGGATATGAGGGCTCTGCAGATTTGTGAATGATAAACTTATTTAGCGCTAAGTCGCAATTTGTCTGATCCTGCACTACAGAGTGGAGCGTTGACTTTGGTGTCTTAGATATGTTACAGGTTTCCATCGCAATACGATTACGTTTGAGACTGTCCAAAGCTTCCCTTTGCAGTTAGGGGTCAACCGTCTTGCCTCCTCAAGGGTAGTATATTTCAACTCTCAAAACTCGATCGAACGTACCGAAGCTCCGAACAAGTTAGAAATTTAGCTAGCCTTTGCCGTACTAATCAGTGACATCTTTAATTTAGTTTTGTTTCTTGAGCGCTGATAGTGCACGCCAAGCTGATATAAATAATGACGCCAGGGAGATAGATGACCAGGTCCTGTACTAGACTTTGTGTTGGTGCGCGAGGCAGCTCACGTTACCGCCCGTTACAGGCGGAGGGCATCCTGCGCGGCCTGCACACGAACATTCCAGCCGACCAGTCGTCGGTGACCCGCGCTCTCCTGCACAAACTGCGGTCGTCCTCGGCAGCGCTGCAGGCAGAAATTGAAGGCACAGCTCAGCCAAGACAAACTGCGGCGCCCGATGAGGACGGGCCCACCTTATCTCTAAGTCTTGATGATTTCGAAAGTGATAGTAGGCATAGAAGAATGGAATTTTAGGATTATCAATAATTGAGAATTATTCGGTTATTCCACATCGTTTGCATGTCGTCTGTTGGGTGGGAGTAGTGATGTGACGGTGAAGTCTATGTTCGAATTTTTATTGAATCAATTTTATTTATGCATATTTATTATATTTATTGTAGCGTCTAGGGTAGTTTAGGAAAAGTACTTAGTACTCAACGTGGATCAAATTTGTTAGCACGGTTCTTTTTTTCCCATTTTCTCATGCTTTGTTATTTTGACGGTACGATGAGCCCATATCTGTGTTTGGGTTTGTGATAGATGCTCCTCTAAATACACTCAGGTGGTATTGCATCGGTCAAATGCTCGTTTTCATTGAATTTCCTTTTTCTTCTGCAAAGTACTGTAGGAAACACTCCATCGTTCACAAGTAGTTGAAATTTGGTTTCTATTACTATTGGTGCGTAACGAATACAAAGGAAGTCGCAGCACGTGTAGTTGATAGTAATAATAAATGTGCACTGCTACGGATACCAGTGTCGACATTATGTACACGATTCAACTCGGAAGATTTATGTACAATAGTTGTGTATAGTGGAATTGTGAGAGGGCGAACCGTCGTCGTACGGAGACAAATTTTTCCATGATGAGAAAGAGATATCGATATCATTTTGTGACTTGAGTTTCTTACACGAAAGAGAGAAAAAAAACAGCAGCAGTACTACACAATGTCACTGCAAGTCTCCACACAAAAAAACAAAAACACAGGAATGGTTCGGCGCGATATAGACATTGTGTAGCTACCTGATACGCTAGTAAAACTTCTACTACTACTACTTCTACCAGTAGATATATAGAGAAATCTCATAAATACCCACAGAATTGGCAATGCTGTAGGGGAATTTGACCGCGCCCCGACTGCTTCGATTAAATGGTCATAGTTTTATTATCATTATATTTAGAAGTGTAAGTCTCCGTTTGCACAACAAAGACGATACTATATCGCAGAGGAAGAAAGAGGGGACATAAAGTATGACAATAGACATGGGGAACCCATGCACGAGGGTGTTCCCACACAGGATCAAAACTCATGGGAACAGCAAGTAAGGAAAGAAGAGGAAGAACACAAGAAAGAAAAATCAATAGAAGTACGAGAAGGAAGCAAAGTGGGCACGAAAGACACGTCCCGAAGGCCTAGCTAACTGCTAAGGTAACCTACAGGGTCCCCCTGGGGCCGCTGTTCCCCATAACATAGGATGGGCGAACCTAAACTAACCCTATGGCCCATCCTATACCCCCTGAGGGGATGGATGGTCAGTGTATAGTTGCGGGATTCGGTTGTCTGATTGCAACTATTTGTGTACTAAAAACTAATAAAGTGGAGTTACCGTACGTTACCTACTGTATTAGGGGCAGCTACGGGGTTTCTTAGATCACACTATAACATTGATCATATTATTATTATTAAATCACACCAGATAGGCGACGTGGGAACGGAGAAACTCCATGAGGTTGACAAACCCCCCGCGCAACCTGCCCAGCGAGGGAAGAAAACAAAAAAAAAAAAAAGACAGAGAAGATCCGAGATCACAGAAAAGCTCTGTGCACAGATCGTTTAAAGCTACCAACACCCGCACCAGCAAAAACAGAGCCATCACGACCATTCCAAACATCCACACACGATGGAAAAAACGAACGAGAATACTGGCCCGTACGGCATCGTAACGGTTCCAAGGCAAACTCATGAGCACCAGTACGCCGAGTATACCTCACCCGAACAAATGGCTCGGGGAGAAAATCAGACAGTGGATGACGAGGTCAGTTATAAATTTTATACAAAAAGCAGACCCCACCAAACCTGCGACGATGCGCCAGATCACAAGGCACAATACAACATCATCCAGCATGAACGCACATCGACGAACCACTTTGTCAAGCAAACACAGATGACAATCGGCAGCAGAACCCCAGACTGCGGAGCAGTATTCTAGGAGAGGGAGGACACAGCAATTAAAGCAGCGACGTGTCAATTCTACCGAGCCAAACACCCTCCAAGCAGGTCTCATAAAACCAATTTTCTGCAATGCACGTGTGGCAACCGAACGAATGTGGAATTTAAAAAAAAATTCTAGTTTCTTTTTTAGTTGCATAAATGATATTCATTAAAAAATTGACTAGAAACTAGGTTATGAAGGGGACGTTTGGACAAAGTAACTCCCGAGGTATCTTCAGCAGCAAGTTCTCATATAGAAAGAACAAACACTAGGCTTCAATGGTTACACGATATGAATAATTTAATACTATTTCTACTGCTGCCCGTATCCCTGCAATACAGCTTGAGGTCGTAATTGCCAATAGCAGCGCGGAGCTTCTCTTTCTCGTAACTTCAGTGGCGTATTCTCCAACAAGTTAGACACTTGCGCAATAATTGATGATTTACTGAAGCCAATGTATACTAATTAGATTAGGTTGCACCGCTCTACACAGCTTGAGTATAAATATTAAGGCGAAAACTAGTTTTAAAAGCCATTTTTACTTAAAAACTGAACGTTTCGGCTCTTCGGCCATCATCAACAGCTGAAATATACAATTAAGAGACTGTTAAAATATACATCTGAGGGCTGTACACCAATGACATAAAGAGGGGGCAGTAACAGAATGTAATTAAAATACTAACCAAACTACTTACAATTTGGAGAGGATGCGATGAGTGCAGGTCATTGAGGCTAGGTTTGAGCTTTGCTATGTAAAAGGGACTCTAAAATGCGTAGGTCTAAAGGAGAGTTACCAAAACCTAAAATGCTAAAAAGTTCAGTTTTTAAGTAAAAATAGCTTTTAAAACTATAGTTTTCGCCTTAATATCTATACTCAATGCATACTATGTATAAATAAATAATTCCCAGGAGGAGGAGGAGGAGAGGAGAGGGGGGCATGAAAGTGCTGAGCGAGCAGTTTTGCCATTCTTCACATCTGGATCATCCCACATGACTGCCTGCAAAAAATTATGGCAGCTCAATTCCTTTCGGTAGTTTTTGAATGTAATAGTATTTCGATACGGCCTATTAGACGGCCAACAATTTTTCGATACGGACCATTAGGTGGCTGGCGTCTCGTTATAGGTACCATGAATCTGATACGCCTATCGTCCCGGGCAGTTCAAATAGTCTGAAAACTATTTAAAACACAGTAGATTTTCATCGGTTTGGTCTCATTTAAAGGAAAATAAATCTACGTTTGAACGCAAGCCCACTTCTCGATAGTAAAACGCGTTTTGGATTCCGCCTCCCACCACCACCACCACCACTACCCTAATACAGCTCCCCTTCCAATGAGCTCTCGAGGTTAGGCCGAGAACCTTGTAGGTTAGGAAGGCAAGGAAAAGTTTGTCTAGTGTTTTTATATACTTCAGACCCGTATATGTCATAGGATATTAGCAGAACCAGTCCTTGCCTTTACCTACCCTATAAGGTTCTCGGCCTAACCTCGAGAGCTCATTGTTGGTTAGCTTTTAGTTACTTAGCATCAATCTTTGATTGGCCTTACTTAGCATCAATCTTTCATTGGCCTTACTTAGCGTTAATCTTTCATTGGCCTTACATAGCGTCGTCATGATAGCGTTTATAGAGAGATAAATGCTATTTTAAAAAGGGATGTTAGATCGATTCGACACACATATATATATATATATATATATAATTAGCCTGATAGAGGTACACCCCCTCCGAGAACCTTGTAGGTTAGGAGACAAGGACTGGTTCTGCTAATATTCTAAGTATATATAGGTATATATATACGAGTTTATTATGAATTAAACGTCATTAGGACACTAGCAGAACCAGTCCTGGCCTCCTAACCTACAAGGTAGGCGGGGTACGTAAGAGCTCATTGGAAGGGGTGCTGTACTAGGGTAGGGTGGTGGTAGGTGGCAACATCAAAAAAATTTTGGACGTTCATCTGTCGAGAACTGGGCATGCGTTCCAACGTAGACTTATTTTCCTTTGAAATTGGACCTAATTTGCAAAAATCTATGGTGTTTTTAATGGTTTTTCACTATCTGAAGCAAACAGACCGTCAGACGTACCAGATTTGTGATGCCTGTATCGAGATGCTTGCCACTTAACAGGCTGTATTGAAAGATCCTTGGCCATCTAATAGCCCGTATCGAAATATATATAGACACATGCAATCCAGCGAAAACATTACCCAACTAATCTTACTCCCATCTGATCACCCTCATATCGAGGAAAATAATGCATCAGTTAAGGAGCTTCAACAGATTATATATACCTCCATGGTCTAAGCAGAACCCCGATGTAAAAAAAGCTTTAAAAATATTTAAGGAGGGGCATATTACCTCACCAACCTCCCGCTACCGGCAACAGACAGAGTTCCAAATAGATGACCCGCATGAGCCCGTACAGCGATGGTAGGTAAAGCCCGAGGATCTTACCCATGTCGTAATGAGGCTGTGCACGAGCTCGCACGATTGGCTCGAGCTAAGCCAGGCCCACTCATCCGAAACCTGAGGCAGGAGCCCTGGGTCTGCCCCGATTCATCGCACTTTAGACGTTAATCTCGAATCAGTTACTCCTGAGACGGCAGAAACTCACTCATGTTCTGTAAGATAGAGTTTCCAGCCAATCCAAGCGCACTTGGGTTCCTTTCAACACCTGCAACACCGTTCAAAGTGGCGAGACCAACGCTCTTGTCAGAGGTTTTGGACAAGTGGGCCTGGCTTGGTTCGAATTTGCCGAGCGGGCCAATCGAACAAACCCACACTCTGATGCAAACGCTTCCTTTAACTATCGGATATCCCCCAGAAAAAAGCCTGTGTAGCGAGGCAACGCAGCCGAGCATAAATTGGGTGACCCCCTCATTCCTGCAGGGTATTATTTGGCCTTTCCAGTAGGAATGCACTACCAGCTAAGGCCGAGCCCCACTGACGCAACAAGCGTGCAGTGCGATTTTTGCGGGAGACATGGGGCCTGTGAGCAACAGTGTCGCGCGATTTGGGTTGCGTCGGTGGGGACTGTAGATATTATATTGAGGGTTTTCCCGCCGCATTAGATACAAAGACTATATAACAGCGATCCAATTTTGTATGATATAGTTTATAAGTTTAGTCGAACTCAAATGAGTTCTATTGAAACAATCTTGGCCAGGTGCACCATGTCTGGCAGGAAATAAGGCGCGAGCATCTCCAACTCTACACAGCTCGGCCGAACGAAATCGCTCAGCCGTGGGGCGCAGAGAAGGTAGACGAAAAACGAAAAGAGAAGAAGACAGAAGAAAGCGAACACTCGTGCGGGGGTCCCTTCTGTGGCCCCCACACGGGAGCAGATAGGAGTCCCATGGGATGGGTCGCTTACCACCATTCGGCGGTCCACTTTGCGGAACAGAAAGGGAAATATAGAGAACCTACCTAACTCTACAAAACTAACCTTCTCAGCAGGAACTGCGGCCAGATGCTACATCTCTTGCGGAGAAGGCACTCGGGACCCTTGGGTGCGTGATGCCCAAACATATTGTGGCCCAGTAGATATTGCCATGCAACAATTTTGTTGCTTCGATGGGCAACGGGCTAAGGATTACGTGTGAGGTGTGATAAAGAAGTCAGCGTAGGGTTAATATTTTTCCGTGGCTTGTAAACAATAGTTGCTGTCACAACAACGTCAAGGCTTTACTTTTCTGTACCACCTCACGACAAAAGTACCGTTATAGCTACGGGCATTTTCGCTACCGAGGCAGAAACATCACAAAACAGAAGCTTACCTCAATAACAGGCAGTCGGATGTTAGCTTTTCTTATCATCGTCTCGAGAAGAATTTTCCAGTTCGCGCATGAATTTGAGTTTGCCTTCCATGCCGCGCTCCTGCACCAGCTGCTCCAGTCGCCCTATGTCCTTGAGGGACATCTCCCCACTCCCTCGGGCGGCTGGCTGGACCACCTGATTGTAGATGGGTCATATGTAATTTGATCACAGCTATAGTATGCAATTTAGTTCAGTACAATACAATACAAGTCAATGAAAACAATTCAGTACATTGCAATGCAATATTAATAATATTAAAATGTGATATTTATAATTAGTTTTCTTAGTAGTCAAGAATAACTCGACAGAGTATATGCTAGTGATCGAACCTAACTCATTTAGATTTCAGACAATATAACTTATGAAAATTTCTACCAAGAGCTCTCTATACGACTATGTTGACAACTGAAGAAGATGAAGTGATTTCCCTTTGAGAATACAAGCTCGGTCACTCTAGCTTGAAACCTCTACGAAACAGTAAACGAGCTTTTGCGGACAACAGAACTATCCAGTAACGTTTCAAAAATCTTTTTTAAGGAAGTGAGAACCTTTAATGAACCAAGAGGGAAACCAAAATTAGTTATTCGTCATAGTGAATTGAATGTTGTGACTACCATAAACCCGAGAACAAGGGCCCAAAAATCTCATTAGCGTTCCGTACAACTTCCACTACAGTTTCTTAATATTTGAAGAAAATTGGAAAAGTATTCGCACAGTAACCTCAAATTTAATACCTTTCTACTGTGTGAATATCGGGAGGATCTGGCGACTCATTTTCCAATTTTTTTTTAGCAGAAAAAACTGTAATGTACCACTTTCGCTTTTTTTACGAAACCAACAACTTTTTCCTATTAGAGTGGTGTAACTTGTAGTTATTGTTCATCTTATATATAGCTACTTAGTGTATTGGCTGAATTGTATCTTAGCAAAAAGTTTTTGCACACAGAAAAAAACGACAATTTTGGCTCCAAAAGCGGAAAAATACTCAAAAGTAGTTTAGGAATTTTTATTTGTATATGGGAACAGGAAGTCTCTCGCAAAACTGCCTCACTGTTAATACTTAATGCCTCACTACTTTGTAAATATTGGGAGCAAACGGTGACTTGCACTTTCAATCAAAATTTTTCGAAAAATTCCGAAAAAAAAACCTGCAAACCGAAAACCTTCACGTTTTTTTATGGACTTCCAACTCTTTCCCATTTGAATAGCATTACTTGTAGTTATAATCGCTGCTACGCTTAATGCAAAAGCAATATCCGTTTGCCCCAATTGTATTTTATAGTAAGAAAATACCGCATGCTGAAAAGAATGACAATTTCGTATCTAGAATTAGCGAAAGGACTATAATACACTTACACTAAGTATAGCAAGGACTTAAACTACAAGTAATATCACTCAAATAGGAAAGAGTTGCAAATTTCATAAAAAAATTCGAAGGGAAAACTTTGCAATATTTTTCCGGAAATTTTCGAAAATTTTCAGAAGTCAAGAGTCAACAAATCCTCATGATACTAACATAATAAAAATATATCAACTATTAGGTTATTTAATTTGCAAGAGACTTCTTGTTCCAAAATATAAAGAGAAATTCGTAAACCATTGTGAAGTATTTCACCGATTTTGAAGACAACTTTGTTTAATATACGGCAACTTTTTACTAAAATATTATTTGGCCAAACAGATACGACACTTGCACCCAGCATTATAACATGACTATAACTCAATTTGGAAAGAGTTGCAGATTTCGAGGAAAGTGCAAAGGAATTATCTAGCAGGAATGATGAGAAGAGGTGAGCGCGCTCTGTCTTTGTATGCTGGGTTGTAGAATCATTTCTTCCGATCGCTGACATGAGGTTGAACAGTACCTAATAATGAGGTAGGCAGGTCTTGGTTAAAAATTAAAGGGCCCCAGCGTGCAACCGAAACATTAAGATATCGATCGCATCCGTCGAAACTCTTTCGCTCGCCTTAAAACTTATATCTTCACAATAAAGTCAACTGAAGAAAAATAAAGACTGTAATAAACTTTAGTTTGCTTCGTTCCTCTTAAATAGTATCTAAGAACTTACACGCTGTTTTGTTGCTTACTTGACGAATTTGTGCGTTGTAAATTTACTGTTGTGCGAAGAAAGTAAAGAGCAACAGCAGTTAAAGTTTCGAAAAGATACTTCATGTATTGTGACTTACGAGTAGTAAAGGTAGAATAGCAGTCGAAATTGATGAATCGCAACACTGATGTTGTTTTCAACCTAATCGAATATTCGCGGATGGATCGGTTTCCAACAGAGCGTGGCGGGATATCCACAGTCTCCAACGTGGCCTCTCTGTCGCGGATCTATCATTACCACGTATTTTCTTGCGAAAATACGGGAGAAATGCCCGCCTGTATCTTCAAAGTAATCACGGTATTTGCAGAAGAAATATTGGATGAGAGCGTTTCTCACCTTGTCAGGGTTGGGCTTCCAGCCGATCATGTAAATAATTTGGTAGGTTGCGGGGATACCTTCTTCGTCGCCATACATTTCTGCAATGATAAAATTGCTAAGAATCATCGTTAATTATCTCGCATGCAGTGGAGACACCTAGCGAGGTTTTCTTATCCCTTAACTCTAGAAATTTGAGGAACTGAGAGTGTGTAGATCAGGAGAAGCAGTCAGTAGAGGAGTCAATTTGAGAATCCCTAGCCGTACTTCCTCTCGCCTCTCGGTGCCGAAGTACTCCAAGTGTAAATCCGTTGCGTCGCGTCCGAGACTCGAACCAGGGTTCCCAAGTGTGCAATGAAGAAACTTGGTCACTTCGCCACCGAGTGAGGCGCACAGTGATTTGGTTAAACAAGTTTATCAATTACACGAGAGGATCGGAACTCAAAAATTACGAAAAAAAATCTTTGCTTCGACACCGTTGTTCAAGCCAGTGGTCATGACACTTAATTTATAATGAGGAACCATTGCATCCACAATAATCACAGCCTGCCTGATCTAATGAAAACTGTAATTCTAACAATTACATTAGTAGCTTAAGCCTCCTTACGCAGAGCATACACTGTGATCCAGTGAGAGGAAGAGAAAAAGAGAAGTACAGTTCGGTACGTCAAGAGAAACGTGGAACCCATGCACGACGGTGTTCCAACATTAGCATCTATGCACATGGGCACATCAAGCCGGGAAGAAAGAGAAAGAGCAGACTAAAGCATCAAAAGCAGAAGTAAGAATGTGGAAGGAAGCACAGTGACATGAAACACAAACGTCCCAAAGGCTTAGCACAGGCTACACTAACCAATGGGCTCCCTTGTAAGCGCTGCGCACCTAATCTAAGCTACATTATTATTATATTGGTATTGTCCCGCTATTTCTGAAACTAAGACAATCAATAGCGATCTAAGGTGATTTACTCGGCTTACAGCCGGAACCACAACGTTGTGCTCAGGTGGCAAGAGATGAAGGACGAAAAAAGAAGAAGAAAGAAGCGCCCGTGCGGACTGACTGTCCCTTCTGTGGCCCTCCACAGGGGCGAAGGTAAGATCCCGCAGAAAAAGTCTGTCACCTCGATGGGCGGCCCACCTCGCGGGACAGAAAGGAAATATAGAGAATCTACCTAACTCTACAAAACTAAGCTTCTCAGCAGAAACTGCTACCAGATGCTACATCCCCTGCGGAGAAGGCACTCGGGACCCTTGGGTGCGTGATGCCCAAACATATTGTGGCCCGCCAGAATAATGCCCCCGAGGGCAATCTAACTTACAGCGTAAGGAGCATATTAAACACCCTGAGAGGCTGTAATGAAAAATCTTCGTGCATAACCACAGTTCTCGTTTCAGACCCGTCCAACTATTGTAAGCAGCAGATCAATTTTTGCCTGCAAAAAAATTGCTAAATAGCTTTTTTCTTCGAAAATGACCACGATACGTTAGAGACATATACATACATAAGGTGCTGTCCTACACCATGTTCTAGCCAATTTTTGTTAAAACAATTGAATAAAAAAAATGTAAAGAAAAATATTCTAGAGAAAGGGGTTAATTTGACGGGCTTGACGGGCTGACAAAACACAGCTGCTGAGGGTGTTTCTGTCGGCACACGGGAGGGTGGGCTGGTTTTGGGATACCGCACTTCAGCAGCAGGGGTTGCTGAGGGGGATCGACGAAGTCCAACTTCATCTCCTGGGTCAAGCCAGCGTCCGACTCCGACTCCTTGGACCCACAAAAAACCTGACTCATTATGAGTCCGATTCTTTAATAATAAAGGCCCATTGTCATCCGACTCCAGGAACAAGCCACTGTGTGAATGCGACTCCTTGGACCTCCGAATCATCGAAGTCATTATGAATCCAACCGTTCAGCAAAACACGCCCATTTTTATCCGACTCCATCCCTAGGATCAAGCTCGAGTGTGACCCACTCCGGGCGCCCTGTCCTAAAAGCGGCAGAATCCTTCCACTTGTGCCACCCTCTACAGCAAAGGATACCTTGGTAGACAGCAGCAGCGGCCATGGCCGTGTCCCGGGGCAGGTGGAGCTTGCGGGAGATGTTAGCGTTGTTCTCAGCCATGCCCTGCAGGTCCCACATGAGCTCGAACATGGAGGGGTAGCCCACTGTAATGTCCTCCGTGTCCTGCAACGGCAGAGGTAAAAACTAAAAGTCAACTTGACCGTACCTCTTACCGGATAAGCCATACGCACTGGTTCGTGTTGCAGAATATAGGCCAACTGGCCTCACAGGAGTATACGGCTGCAGTCAACTACATATCGTCACGAGCTATGGTGCCACCGACGAAAGGCCCCATGCAACGATCTTGGTCCGCAACGGACCCTCCCCATTTCTAGCTAGGGTCAGTACCCCCGCTGAGTAAGCATATCAAGTGCCAGAAGAGCTCTACTGCCTGGGTGGCACTCGATGGAGATAAATTATTATTATTATATCAGCAGTTCAATTTTCAGTTTCCCCAACAAAGGGGATATCACAGAGGAAGAAAGAAGGGACATATAGTACGATGACAGACACGTGGAACCCATGCACGAGGGTGTTCCCACACATCGGTATGAAAAGAGTCGGTCATGGTGTTACTTAAAAGAACCAGGTCGTGTATCTTAACCCTATTAATTGGTAAGCGAAACGAAAGGATCTCGTCATAACTGCTGCCATTGGTCAGTATTGTCCTGTGGTATCTCTTTCAGAATCTGCAGCGAACAACATTTGACCCTGCCTCTCACAGCTTTGTTGCTGTACAACATTTTGCATAGTGTTATTCCTACAAGAATGCCAGATTAATTCATGGGAGAAAGGGATAACTAACTCTCACTAACTGAGTATGAATGTATACCAGACAAAGACAAGAAATAACACACGTCGGGGATATACGGTAATGAACGAGTAGTAGTAGAGATTTTACAAGCGCTTCAGTGGCACATTGCCTATATCGCGCCGAACTATTCCTGTGTTTAGCCACACGCTTGTGCGCCGCTAGGGCACGGAATTCGTCTCACTTGGTGTTATAAAATAGTTGCAGAGAGAACTTCATTATCATTATCAGTTTTACATATAGTATATGTAATTCACAAAGAAATGGGTAGAGCCGTAGTTGACGATAGCAATTATCGCAAAAGATTCATCACAGTTTGTGTTAGAGGCCACAAGCATTTCTATTAAATTGGCCACGAGGTCCCTCCCAAAGCATTCCTCTGAGAATGAAAAAAGCATCCCGACCATGCAGGTCCGGATAACAGTCCCTCCGCTCGTCGGAGAAGGTGCGACACTCGGCCAATAAATGCTAGACAGTGAGAGGTACGACGTAGTCGTCGCAATAGGGTTGCGGACGCATCATCCGCAGATAGTCGTAAGTCTCGTGTGCTCAATACGCAGGCGGCACAGTACGACGTCCATTCGGCGGTCGTCGCTATTTGACAAGTGCCATTGTCGGAAGGTTTCTTTGATTGTTCGTAATTTATTTCTCTGCGCCAGCCACTGGGATTGCCATAGCTCGTGCAGGTTTCGTATCGGCAGGGCACTGCACGGCTTGCCGCGGGCAAATCCGACAGGGCCACCTGCCTCGACTCATCAGCGAGCTCGTTGCCCGCGATGTCAGCATGACAAAGCACCCAACAGATACACACCGACTTTCCATCCTCTTGCAATTTTTGTATCATATTTACTATTCAGTTGATGACGGGGTGGATGCTATCGTATGCTCGAATGGTCTGTACTACACTCAGTGAAGCGGAGAATATAATAAAGTTGTTCTCGTCGCTGTCTCTAATGAGGTGCAGCGCCACGAACACGCCGAACAGCTCGGCGGTGAAAATCGAAGTCTCTGGTAATGGCCGGCATGCTCTAGTTTCACCAGTCGCAGCGGCTGCGCATCAAACTCGGTCTCTCGTTTTAGAGCCATCGGTATAGATGTGGGTGGAGTCACTATGTTGGCCTCTCACGTGATCCGTGAAGAGAGTTTTTAGTAAGAGGGGATGGGAGCCTTTCTTTTTGGGTATTGCGTGCCGGGGTAAAAAGTTGAAACCGGTATGCGCCAGGTCGGCTTGTCTCTGATCAGGACCGGGGCCACCTTAAACGGCTCGATTGCCGATACGAAGGAGAGGGCTTCATAGTCATTGGAGGAGGGAAATGTGTACGGAAAGTCTGCTCCCTCTACCCGAACTCGGCACACACTGTCCCAGGCCGGGGATCGGGGGACTTGTTCTAAGCGGGCTAGGTACTGATAGGTACGCTGCGCCCTGCGCTGCTGCAGGATTGGCTCACCGCTCTCAGCGAGAAGACTTGGTTTAAGTGATGTACGGAAGGCTCCGGTGCATAGCCTTAGTGCTGCATTGTGCACAGCGTTCAGTCGATTTAGGACTTTAGTTCTCGCGGACTGATATACGACATAGCCATAGTCTAGTCTGGAGCGTACAAGGGTTTGATAGAGATATAAAAGGGTTTGCCGGTCGGCGCCCCGCGACAGTGTCGTCAGGTGCTAGAGTAGGTTGAGCCTAAGCATGCATTGCGCTCTCAGCATCTCGATGTGGGGCCTATATGACAGTCTTCTATCGATTATCATTCCGAGAAATTTCGCTTCTTCGCAATAGTTTATCCGTTGTCTGTACATTTTAAGTTCAGGTGACGCCACAACTCTGACCCGTTTTATGTGGACAGAAGAGGTCTTGGCAGCAGAAAAGGCGAAGCCAAGGTCGGTCGCCCAGTCACTACCGCGGTCAATGGCTCGCTCCAGTCGTCGATGTAGAACTTCCAGATATCTCGACGAGGAGTAAAGCGTCAGATCATCTACGTATAGTCACCCGTGCAGGAATTGGGGAAGGTTTGCTATGATGTCGTTTATTGCTAGTAGGAATAGGGTACAGCTAATGACGCTCCCCTGCAGGACCCCTTCATCCTGCGTTATTTCAGAGGAGAAGGCCTGTCCCACTCTGACCCTGAAACGGCGCTCACTCAAGAACTGCTGCAAGTAAAAGGCCATGTTACCCCTTATGCCTATTTTACGTAGTTGAAGAAGTATTGATCACATTAAAAAATTATGCAATACTGTAAACGGCACGCTAATATTTCTCCATAAAATCAAACATCTCTTGGATCAAAAATCTCGTCTCCTTCTTATTCACTCACTTGTTTTCTCTCATTT
>LQNS02276883.1:12551458-12592157 GCA_001587735.2 Parhyale hawaiensis | reverse complement strand
TACTTTTTAGTATTATTCCTATGTTAGTACTAAGCATGAAAACCTCAGGATACTGTGTCCTAACCTTGTTGGACGCAGTCTCCAGATGAGAAATAAATGGGATTATTATTATTATTATTGCGTGTCGCCAGGCTGTGTCGTATGCCTTTTTAAGATCGAAGAAGACACAGATAGTGTGCCTCTTAGGTATCTTGTGCTTTATGATGAAGTTTTGTATACGCACGATGGCATCGGTGGTGCTACGGGACGGTCAAAAACCGTGTTGCACGTTGCAGAGGAGCTTGTTGGCTTCTAGATATTTTATCAGACGGGTATTCACGATTTTTTCCATAATTTTTCCGGGGCAGCTGGTCAACGCAAAGTGACGGTAGCTACCTGGTTCCGTGGGAGGTTTATTTGGTTTTAGGAAAGCTAGTACAATGGCGAGGCGCCACTGTCCCTGATAGACGTGCGTTGTCCAAATTTTGTTGTATATTGTCAGGAGTGCTCGAACCGCTGAATGGTGCATGCGTTTCAGCATCTTGTAGTGTATACCATCAGGGCCGGGACTTATATTTGTGCATCGTGTGAGGACGCTATAGACTTCCAATGCAGTGATTGGCTCGTTGTATAGCTCCTCGTCGTCTCCGGGAGGGGTAGCAAAATTCAGGGAGTGTCGTTGCAGTCTTCTCATTTTCGTCTGAAAAGCTCGCGGGTTAGTCGCGCCACAGCTGATCTCGCTAAAATGTTGAGCCAAGCGGTCGGTGACCTGGCCAGGTTCCACGATCACCACGTCATTCTCCTTTATACAAGGAGGGCTGCGGCGTGGTTTACCGGTCATCTCCTTAACACGTTGCCAGACCTTGCTCATTGGAGTATTTACGTTTAGCGTAGTTGTATATTCCTTCCAAGAGGCTTTCCGGGCCTGGTGCAGGGTAAACTGTGCCTGCGCTCGGGCGCGGCAATATGCTATTTTATTGGCCAAGCATCTATTTAGTTGGTAACGTCGGGTAGTCTCTTTCTCTACGACATACTCGCGTGCACTCGTCGTTCCACCATGGAACTATGAGGAGCGGTTCCACCTCTGGATATGGGGATGGCCCCTGCCGCAGCCCTCCCGTGAAATGATCCACCATCTGGTTGACGGGTAGGTGTTCATCTAGTTCCTCCATCTGGCTCAGGGCCTCGAAGGTAGCCCAATCCGCTAGCCGGAGGATATAAGGCGGTGCTGCATCGTGGTTCTCGAGGTCCGGGAAACTGGTGCACACACGGTAGAGGTCGCTCCCGTGGGTGCCCTCAGTCACAGTTCACTGGGCGTCAGGAAGGAGGTCAGGCGTGAAGAGGGTAAGGTAGTAGTAGTACTAGAAACCTTTACTAGCGCTTCAGTGGCACACTGCCTATATCACGCCGAACTATTCCAGTGTTTAGCCACAGGCTCGTGCGCCGCTAGGGCGAGGAATTTATCACATTTTATTTATTAAAAAGTATTAAAAATAATATTATTATTTTTACATATTGCATATGTAATTCACAAAGAAACTGACAGAGTCGTAGTTGACGATAACATTTATCGTAATGGATTCATCACAGTTAATGATAGAGGTGACATCTGGTAAGAAAAGTCTTGAGGGCATTTCTATTAAATTGGCCGCGAGGTCCTTCAGAATGCATTCCTCGGAGGATGGAGTCTGCATCCCGACCATGTAGGTCCGGAGGGTAAGGTCTATCGCGGAGGTAGTTCCTGTATGAATGTGAAAATGGGTCTGTGCTCCTGTATTTAGGAGGCACAAATCGGTAGTTCTGAGCTAGTGCTCGACAAACAAGCCTTGCATGTTATTAGCGCATTATTACCCCACGTCGGGTGTTTTGCATTGAAGTCGCCCAACAATAGGAAAGGGCGCGGCAACTGTGCCAGTAGTCCTGTGATATCCGTTGTGTAGATTTCTTGGTTCGGAGAAATATACAGAAGCAGATAGTGGTGGCCGTGTTTCGTAACTTAATTTGCACGACCATGGCCTGTAAGGGTGTGCTAAGTGGCACCCTCAGGCACAGAGACTGTTTCGGAGAGGATAGAGAGTCCTGTTCCAGAAACGCGATCCCGAGTAGGAGAAAAATATTCAGCAGTGTAGTTACGTGGCACAGAAGGCTTGGTTTAACCAAGCACGATCTCTTGTAAACATACACATATAGGTTGGCGCAGTTCTATCAGGCGGTTCAGGTTAACTTTGTTGGTTTCATAACCTCTTATATTTCATTGCAATATGTTCTCATTCGCTATGTTTTCTGTTCGAGCCTCTTCCTGCCGTGTTATGGAAGGAGTAGGGGCTGTCGCGTGCGGTAATGACCGTCTGCATTGGGGAGTTGTCAAGCTTCTTCCTCTCCCCATCGTTCCACGACCGCACCGTCACGCAGGAGGCGAGGACCCCGTGTGATGCCCGGAGTATACGCCGCGGCCCGCGGGCAACGGGGCTCATCCCCTGCTCGCACCCCGATCCAGGGAGGACGCAGGCCGCTCGTTTGAACGATGCTGTCGGTCGGAGTCTCGTCACGCTCCGGCTACATGTGACGTTGCTCGTCCCGTGTGGGCCCAAAACGTCCCACGGTAATCCCGGTGTTTCTTCGGAATTTTAAAAGATACGATATTTGTTGTAGGGGATGAATCGCTGCTCGGAGCGCGTTTCCGCGGAAGCGCTTCATCGCTTTTACCAGTAGTAAAAGTCTATTGTCGTACTGATTGTGTTTGCTCCGTAGTAGGTTTGTTTTCCAATTTTTATGCAGGTTTATCCGGTTTATGTCCATCCGGTCAGTTCCCTCCCCGAGGCACAGCCACCTGGGCTGCGACGCAGCCGGAAGCGATAGGCGCAGAAGAGGCAGAACCAGCGCCAGCAGGGCCGGAAGCAGCATGCGCGGCAGAGGCAGAAGATGCCCTAGCAGAACTACAGGCAACAGGCTCAGCAGGGCAGAAACAGCCTCAGTAGAGCCAGAAGCAACAGACACAGCGGAGCCAGAGGCAGACGCAACAGAGCCGGAAGCCGCAGGCGCAGCAGAGATAGAAACACCCCCAGCTCCAGCAGGACCAGAGGCAACCGGCGCAGCAGAGGCGGCAGGAGCCCCAGCAGAGCCATAAGCATCAAGAGCAAGAGAGGCAGAATGCACCCCAGCAGAGCCAGGGGCCACAGGCGCAGGGGCAGCCTCAGCGGGATCAGCGCGGGCCGTGCCAGCACCAGCGGCGGGGGCATCGGCCTCAGCGGAGACCCCTGTCCGCGGCACACTTACTCAGGATATAGTCCGCCTCAGTCAGGGCATTCCCAATAGAGGAGTCAACAGGGGACGCGCCAGCAATGTCATCATGGGTACAGCGGGTACAACCGCAGAGAAGCGGCAGAATCATAAACAGGAGCCGAGGGAGAAACCGGGAGCGCTGGGTAGGCGTCAGTGGGATAGGGTACGTGGTCACGGGCAGAGAGGGAGGACCGGCAGCACTCGTCGCAGGGACCGCCGGCGTAGCTATCGCGCTACCTGGTCCAGGAACAGAGAGATCCTCAGCCCCGGAACCGCTGCACAAGCCTCAGCAGCCCCCTGCGCAGCAGCAGCGCCAGGTTCTTCCAGGTTTGGTCCCTCAGCCTGTGTTGCCCCTTCAGCCAGAGACGCGCGGGGCGGCGGCCTTCGTAGTACCGGTGGGTCGGGGGCACCGCTCGCGCCCTCGCTGGAGTCACGTAGAGTACGGGCGTAAGACGTGCCCGGTCGGGCCTGGCGGCTCTCTACCAGCCTCCTGGCCTCGCCGTAGCTAACGTGCTCCTTGGTCTGGATAGCCAGGACCTCTTGTTCATATTTGTAATCACTGCATGTAGGTGAGTTTGCTGAATGTGACTTACTGCAGTTGGCACACCTGATTGGTGCGGTACATGGTTGTTGGTGTTGGGGTCTTGAACAATTTTGGGCATACTGGGGTTGTTTTACGGCACGTTTTTGCTCCGTGTCCATACTGTTGGCACTTGAAGCAGCGGTGAGGGCGGGGAATATAGAGCCGCACTGGGCACTTCACCCAGCCAATTTCCACTGCTGGTGGGAGGATATGAGCGTCGAAAGTGAGGATATAAATGGGAGTATCGATGTCTCTACCATTGTCCTTCTTCTTCACCCTATAAACGCTCTTCACTCCGGACTCTGAGAGGTCCTGGAGGAGATCTCCGTCGGTGCATTTTGGCTTATTAAGGAAATAGATCGTGCCTTTGTTTGGTTGAGGCGATCATTGGGGGCAGCGGAGACCTCAACTCCTCCTAGCGTCCTCACGCTCGTCATCGCTCTAGATTGCTGCTCGCTCTTCACTTCGACCAGGAGTGTGCCGGCCCTCGTCTCCGTGACCTTGGCAGGCTTGCCTCCCAGCGTCCGCTGCACGATGCTGTAAGCTCTTATGAAATAATGAACGACAGAGCAGAGATAATAGCGAAGTTATGAACATTTTTTTCTCCAAGTCTGTGCAATGTAGCAAAAACAGAACCATCCAGAAGCATAACATATCTGCAACTTCGCCGAAAAATTGTTCAGGACTGCCTACACTAGCTGCATAATAGACACACAAAGGGCAACGTTACAAAAACAAAACAAGAAAATACGACATGGAGGACGCTACGACCGTTAGAGCACCACACACACAGAGGTAGAGAGTGCCGCAGCATACTCACGACGGTCAGTAAGGTAAAGCCGGCATTCGTGAGCAGACCGCTCACGTCTTGCGTTTCGGTGAAGGGTGAGACGTGGGCAGCGATGCCCTGAAATAGAAACGAAAGTGTTACGATCATAATTATTGAATTGACAGCATGTAGCAAAGGAGAGCTCAATTTTCACCAAGAGGCTCACCAGTTCCATTCAGTGACCTCATAAGATGCTATTTATACTGAATTACCCGTGCTAACTAGTGCTACTATGGGGGCGGAAAATAGACAAGTGGGCGCCGGTATAGTGTGACTTAACGTGACGGTCAGGTAGCTATAATATGAGTGCCAGCAGATGTCTATTCTAGAAGACCTTCCTAACAAAACTAATGAAATGCATACCGTCATGTAGTCTACACACTACACCGGGACCCCGAGCAAGTTTAGGTCGAGCCACAAATCCGCAACATCATCAACGCATGACGGTGACATGTACTTAACCTCGCTTGTTACCAACATTTCACCCAACTCACATCATCCATAGTGACGAGTCATGCCCACACAATTTTCCTAAAAAATAAGGTCTGGCTAAATAGGTATACGTTCTAAAACTTCTCGGTAAACTAGGGGTTTATGGGACGGTATACACGGTAGAACGCAGGAGATTCCAACTGAGCAGCAGACTTAAGTCTTATAATCAACTATCTTATCGGTATGTTGCGTTCCGGATTTTAAAAGACTTATTAAAAGACATACATGTAACAATTTAATGCATCTTAGTCATCATACTCTTCCACGAGGGTGTTCCCGCAAAGGATCAACGAGCATGGGAACAGCGAGTCGCGATAGAGGAAAAACAGAATAAAGCATCATCAGTACTAGTATCAAAGTAGAAAGAAGTAAACAGGCACGAAGGAAAAGCGTCCGGGAGCGTTACTCCCATAACAAAGGATAGGAAAATCTGACTACTCCCATCTTATAGCCCATCCTACGCCCTTAAAGGGTTCCAGAGGTATGAAAATGGGTCCCATACAACACAGGTAATTTTATGAGATCCGCAGTAGCAGCAGACTAAAGCGTATGACTTTGACTCTCAAGGCTGCAGCCCGAACCTCGCTCCCAGCTAGGCAAGATCTTTGCACGCTTGATGTGATCGGTCAGCATCCGGTCTGCATACTGCTGTGGGTTTACTGACCTTCCCCAGCAATTGGGAGGGTTGGGGGTCACAGATATTGTCGCATGGAGTCATGCGCCACTGGCGCCATAGCTCTAGACAATCTGTGGTCAACTGCAGCCGTATACTCCTCTGGGGCCTGCTGGTCTATATCTACAGCACAAACCAGTGCATGCGGGTTTCCCAATTGGGGGTACGGTCAAGTTGACTTTACCTTTACAATAACGTGATGCTCTTGTAGCCACAAATCTCTTACGAGGGCCTTTGTTCGGAAACGCTGCTTCAACCATAATATTCTCCTGAACTTTTTCCTGAAAAACCACAAATGTTTCAGAGACTAAATATAGAACTATCTCGATGGTCTTGAGTTGACATCACGACAAGAAGTTCAAGTTAGGTTTATATTTTGCTTCAAAACCCAAGTACTTCTACAGATGAAAGGGCATTAAGTAGCTCGTTGGAATATGAAGTGTTGTTTCTGGAAACAGAAGAGGTTATGCTGACAAATTAATGTCTGATTTCCCTATTATGAGCACTTTCACTTCATAATAGATAGGAGCAGGTCTTGCAAGTCGCGCTGGTGTATAACCATTCAGGGCAACTGGCGATGTCATTTTGGGGGCCAAAAATGATTTCGGCCACAGGAGTTAGAATCACAGTAGGCCAGAAATGAGAGCATAAACTCTTAGAGAATTTATTTGCGGTCATTTCAGTGTTTGTATAGCTTTTCTAAGTTAAAAAATGAATGTGTGAGGCCGAAATAATTTTTTGCCCCCAAAATGACCTTATCGCCTTTGCCCCGAATGGTTATACTAAATGAGCCGGGATCGAGCGACGAGCCAGTGGAGCGGTCTTTGTGGCGCCTGGTGCGCTGAGTCAGCAAACTTGCTCGGTATGCAAAGCTGCCGTGGGGCACTCACATTGCTCGAACATGGAAGGGTAGGGGCGCATGTCGCTGAACCTTCCGCTATGGCGCCAGCGTTCTTAACGACCCGTGGTCGATTGCAGCTGCGCTTAGTGCTCTGGGGCCTGTGTCTGCAGCACGGACCCGTGAGTGTGGGTTTCCCAGTGAAGGGTGCAGTGAAATTTGACTCAGTGGCCAGATAGCCGACTCGCTTAATAAATTAGAGAATTGCTCGTTCAATCCCAAGCCAGGGATGGCAAGTTTTGACGAACAGAAATGAAGCGTCAGCATTCTTTTCTCTCTACATCGTTGGCGGGGNGGGGGGGGGGGGGGGGGGGGGGGGGCACTGGCCTTAGGATCAGAGGCACAGTTGGCCATCGAGCTTCCCGTCTAAATAACGTCATAGGTCGGACAAACCGCGGTCGCCTGCAGCCGTACAGTCATCAGGACCAGAGTCAGCAGTTTCCTGGCATACAAAGTTACAAACAGTGCATGTGAGTTTCGTAATTGGGGGGGGGGGGGTTAATGCGGATTTACTTCTACCTTTCTGCAACACCACACATGGAACACAATATAGGAATAGCATATGCAAAATCAAATTTAGACATTTTGTACAAGTCACTCACGCCTTCCCTCTCCATCTCAGCGAGCAGGAGCGAGGAGCGGAGCTCGTAGAGCGTGTCCCCGCCCAGCATGGCTGCCAGTAGGACCCCGTCCTTCTTCAGGGTCCGCTGCACCTCCCGCAGGCACCCGGGCAAGTTGTTGACCCAGTGCAGGCTGCAGGGCAGTAGGGACCGTAAAAGCTAAAACCGTGGTAGAGCTGACAGAGGTACTTTCAAGCCATTCTTTCAACTATATGTCACCAAGCATTTTACAATTATTGAACATCAACTAATAACAATGCAACAGGCGACGACTATGGTAGAATAGAGAAAGGTAAATTCAGGCCACTCATTGTCATGCGGTTTCATCACGGTGACGTCACTAGCAATGACATAATCACGAACCAACAGCAGCGCTTCGACTGCTCACATGATCGTAGCGTATGGAGTGCGCTTCCAATAACGGCCGCCACCGAAGTCCCGCGAAACAAATGAAGTTTGCTGGCTTGAATAATTTCCTCCCCTATGGCAATGAACTACGTCTCGTGATAACTGTGGCAATGACACAGTACATTCTTAAACGAAGGCCCTGACACAATATTTTCTTGCCTAAAGCAATGGCAATTAGCTATTTTTTTATCTCAAAGCGGATATCTAGCGATATTATTTCAAGATTCTGATAGGAAGGAAATGATCGGATCGTCCAGCGTGCCATGAGAATTAACCGAACGCGCGTAACGGAGAGCTACTCGAAATTGAAGTGTTTTTAGAGTGTAGTAACGAAGAAGTAGCATGGTAGCTATGCAACCGAACATTAAGAGTAAAATCAAATTCTGTGCTGACCACTGGCACTGCGCATTAACTTCTCAATTTTATGACCAGACCTTGACCGCCTCATGGAATGGACAGCAACGTGGCGGCTGAGCTTTCATTCGGCAAACGTTCGGTGCACGTAGGGCCGGAAGACCCCTCTGCCCGTCCCCCTCCCCCCGACTAAAAATGAATGGGATAGAAGCAGCAGTCGTCACCCAACAACGTGAACTGGGAATAACTGTCACAAACAAACTACAACACACTCAGCAAGTTGACCCGCATTCAAAATTTGCTGCTCAGTTCTGGTCGCCGCATCAATGCAATGATATCGATAAAATGCAAAGAATCCAACGCATAGCAACAAAATTTATAGCTACCTCAGATACGAAACACGTCATAAATGTGGCCTACAAGAAGTCGGGCTCATCTTTCTTGAGCAAAGACGACTCAAGGAGCAACAAATAAACACTCGAGGAATTGAATGGCTTCAGCGACGTACCTACAACGGAACTTTTTGACGGAGACGCTGATGCTCATCTCTAAAACAACGGCCAAAATCTCAAACCTAAAGATCCAAGAACTGCAGTACTCTAAGCCTGCAGTTTTTCCCGTACTTCATGGTGAACATTTAGAACAGACTCCCCTTCGAAATTGTCGGTGAATAGACAGCCAATGCATATAAGAATATTTGACAAAAATAGAGAGCGACACTCTCCACAGCTGCGAACGCCTCCTCCAGGAGTCACAAATTCTTACCGACCAAAGATTCAGAGGCCACCTTAATCCTTATCTTTCATGTCCCAACTAATATAACATCACTGAGTTCTGCTGATGTTCAGCAATTAATTGTGCTTTTAGAATCAACTAATTAGTCTGTCTACTGCGATCTAACTTAATCAAATCTACATAGCGTCACATGTGGTACTTACGGCAAGGAAATAATTGCTGCACCGCAGTTTGTCACATATTAATGATTTCCCTCTTCATATGAAGTCGATGATGTCAAATTTAAACTAGGGAATTAGCAATGCAGTAGCTATCTAGATAGGAGCAGTGCATTGCGAGCAGGGGAGCTTGTATTGGAAATTGACGCAAAGAAGAACGGCTTAGACGGATCTTTGGAAATGCTACTCCGGAAAGTTTTCCGCACAGTCTAGTTGAGGATTTGTCGTGACAATAAGAGTCCTGACAATTTTTGCCTCATGCACAACGGTCTTACCGATTCCAGATTATTATTAGCTATCATCTTACAAACGTAACCACCCCAGACACAATAACAGTGATTCAGGAGTGAATCAGTCAAACAATGGATTGGTAAGTTTTTTACATTTTATCAGTTATATAGCGGGTACATAATTTAGTTCATTTAGGTAAGAATAGGTTGGTCCCTGTTATGCTACTTCATCCTATTCAGTAAACGGTTAGTAAAGGGAGGTTTTAAAATCCAAACGATTCCAGAAAAACAAGTCATTTTACAAAGTAGGTCAGGACACAAAGGTTACAATTTAGAAATACTGGAGGCAGTTGAGATAAAATGCAACAATAGAGAAAAGAAAGCAGATAGCTACATCGAATTTGATCTGCTCCACTGGTCACCGTCGCGATGATGCAACCAGAAAAGTTTAAACGAAGCGAAACCTGTAAAACTCCACCGTGAAGAACCCAACATCTAGGAGCTGCATTTCCTCGTGAATTACAAAGTAATTTTTAATAATGAAGTTTTAGGAAGTAAATTTAACGGATACAATAGAGAAGCTTTGAAATTAATTCAAAATGCCGTCGTTGGTATAAATAATACTATGACATTACAGCAATAGGCTCACCGGTATGCATGCCACTACACATAAAACAACATCGTTGCACTAGGTGTGGGGCCCAAAGAGATTTACTGAAAGTCATGCAAATGAAATAATTAGTATTACTGAAGTACCTGAGATTGGACACGACCAAATCGAAGTGGTTGTCTTCAAAAGGAAACTTGGTTTCTTCGTTAACGCAGCACTTCTCCACAGCCAGCCCTGGGGTTTCGGGCAGCTCTGCTTTGGCTAGAAGACCGGGGGAGAAGTCGCACATGAACAGCTTTTCTAAATTAACCTGAGAAACAAATAAGAGAAATTATGTTACTGTTACTGCTCACCAGTAAAGTACGAGCAGTTCATTAAATAAACATTAAACTCGAACTTGATCTGAACGAGAAGTGAGTATAACGCTACGACTGCCCAGCAGAAACGGGATACAACGCAGCTGGTGATTCCATTAGGAAACTAAACGGGGAGGTAAATTCATATACATAATCCATGGACGTGAATACTATACTAGTCTGACTTCGCCGAAGCGAAGTTTAAAGGCTATAAATTAAGATTTTTAGGTAACGCAGCATTATATAAGTGTTAATTTATGCTTCTTTCAATTGAAGGATTTTCCCTGTAATTTTTGGTTCAATCTTTTCAATTTCAGGACGAATAAATGAGAACTTCCAGCCGATCCTAGTCTCAGACGAGCATCCACAGGCAGGGTGTGCAATTGGGTAAAATTGTTTTACCAGGGTTCTGCCCAGACTGGCAAGCCTCCATTGCTCACCCTGTCCACAGGTACACAGGGGAAGGTAAATCTATGAATCAATACAAACGACATGTGATGTTAGTGGTTCGGTAATGGAGTCTTGAGAAAACTCGTTTCTGTTTTCCGAACTCCCTCGCCTGCTGTCGAACGCAGTCACATTATTTTTACAGCCAGCTGTACCGAAGCGGAAGCAGTGTTGTCTGAGCAGTAGTGAGGCGCGTCTTCACCCTGCACTATTGGGAGCAAGGTCTTGTCGTCTAACGTCGTTCTATGCTGCGGGATGTGGGTTCTCGCGAGGACTCTAGTTATTCTTATAGAAAAGAGGCCATAGACGAGCTTTTGTTAAGCAAAAAGAGTTCGTGCGTTTCGTTGAGTAACACACTGCGACCCAACGGAAAATAATTGGCGATTATGCATGGGTTATTAGCCCATGCCGCCCCATACACTTCGGATCCCTGCCTACGAGCTTGCGACAGGAGAACATCAGCCGATCGCCTGAGCTTCAAGTAGTCCTAAATTTCAATCAGGGGCTTTCGAATTCCCATTCTCAACGGAGTTTCAAACTTAATCAGTTTGCAACTAGCGACCGAAAATCTATGGGAAGTCGTGAATTCAAAGCCCTGACCAAGGTTCCCTAACTGAAGATTCCTTGGGTGTCTCACGAAAAAGGAAAATACGGGATACAGAACTCCAATAAACAACTCGCTGTCACCGAAGTGGTGGTTTTCGACGACATCTGACTTCGAATGCACACGGAGAGCACAAGTAGCGTGACTTGGGTCCACACAGTTTGCGCCAGCTTCAACATTCGCTAGCATGGAAGCCGTAAATGCAGCTTCCTGCGCTTTCAGGAGTGGCACTAGCAAAGTTTTGTTCATTTTTTTCGAATGTTAAGTTACGTACAGTAGAAGTCACGACCGGAGCAACAAAATTGAAAGGGTAACTACCTACCTAGTCTGTCGGCTGCGTACACAGGGCACCATAAATACGTACAGCACAATTTCGGCACACAGTGAAGGTAAAAGGATAGCAAACAACTAATGTTGTGTACGAATCTAAATACCGAGCAGCACCAGAGATGCACCTCACAGCAAACGTGCGCCGAATACAAGGAAGAAGAAGCAGCACTTACATCAGCAATATTTTTCGACAGCTGCCCTCTGCCGCAGCCGAGGTCCATTGCTACGCGGAATGGGGTCTTGATGTCGTAGATGCGCTCCGACAGTCTGTAGCCAACCTGGAAAATGAAAAACTTCATGTTCTATGGTACTTTCATTGGCGCTAAGTAGTTAACTAAATCACGCTGAATTCACTCCAGTGGCTAACTTGGTTTTGAAATACCTACTGTGTTTTACATTAAATCAATAGGTACCGTACTTTTCATTTACTGGTGAGCCAAATAAACTAACAAAAGGCGTCTTTTTGTGGCCACGCTCGTAATCAGAATCACCGTGATCACGATCATCGTGAACACTGAAAAGCACAAGAATGGTCAACGATTTTGTAAACAAACCAGAGACGCCATGTCAATTTTCGATATAGGTATATTTTTTTACTGTATTTTTACGGAAAATGGTAGGGAATGGATTCCTTATAAACCTTTATTTACTTTGAAGCCAGTGAATAACTGAACTAGCAGTATTCAAAACATTTTGAACATACACAGGCATAAGACTGAGGAAACTACAATTCTGAAAGTCAATATTACGAACAATCATCAAAACATTATTCAAATTATCCCTAAATACAAGAAAACATCACGACCTTGCATTTCATATTTTGAATTTTTACTTTTCCAACGACTGGAATCACTCTTTGATCCCGCATGATTAGCCTGCGGAGGAAATCACGCAGCGATCAATAATTATTCTCACCACTGATCACGGTTGACTGCTATCAGAATCACGTCGAAGAGCGGTCACAAAAGCGCGCGGATCATACGCAATCAGGCGGAATCATCCGCAAGGTGGTCACAAAAAGACGCCTACTAAAGTTAAGGCGCTACGTTCCGAACGTTGATCTAAACTGTTCTCTTATAGCAATTGCCTCTCTAATTACACACGACATTCGCACCAAGAGCGAGTCAGACAGCACCGTGAAACAACCCACTGCGGTCACCTTCTCTGGGTCGTCATTCGTCACGGAACCTTATTAAAAACACACAAAATCACAACGTCGCACACACACGCATGCCCATGTACGTACGTAACAGCTGTGGGGCACTCATGGTACAGGAACGTCAGGTAAAATTAAATCAAGTGGCGTATGAATCGCAGAGGCGCACCAGTTAGGCAAGTCATGCCTCCGTTCGAGAAGTGAAACTGTCAGTGTGGAAAGTGGGTCGCGCCCTGCGGTGGCCTTCCTTAATCTGGGAAATTCTCCGCATAGAAAGTGGGTGTTTCCGTGTACGAAGTATTAGTGATGGGGCGCATATCCGCATCCGCATCTTTCTTGATATCCGAATCTGCATCCGCGGAAGCTGAGATGGTAACATCCGCAATTGTATCCGCATCCGCGGATGTCAGAGGAATAAAATCCGCGTAAAGATCCGCATCCGCGGATGTCCAAAAAATGACATTCGACCCATCACTATGAAGGATATACATTATATTACCCATTCATCAAAAGAGGCAAGTGTGCCATGTACCTTCTTTGGTCTTATATAGCGGTCTGAATTGTAAAACGAGAAGAGTATTTTCATATTATGCGCAAACAAAAATAAATAAAGAAAACAATGGAAAAATTGTAATAGAGGCAAAACATAAAATCAGCACAGGAAGCATAAAAGAGCAAAATTTCATAATAACTTTTAAAACGGTTGAGTATTAAAGGCTTTCCCGAAATAGCTTTCAAGAATACTAGAAGCGGTACAAAACACTTGTTGCGCGTTAGAATACCCTCGTTTCCAAGACCCTGCAGTGGCTTGCCTAATAAGCGATAAATTTCTCCCTCAGCAACAACGCACACACCTGCGGCACCGGGATGTCAATTACTGTCAAAATTCTACCGCTGTAAAAACTAAGATTCCCATACGCGTCATGCTTGGACGACAATGGAGGACAAAGTATAGTAGCTAATGTGCAAATTACAAAGTAGCTATAAGCTAAAACCCACCCTCCAAATTTAGAAGTTGAGAGTGCAATCACGAGATCGTGGGGGGAACCCCATGGAGCGCAATGAAGTTGCATCATGGAAAGCGACCCGTAGCTGAGACGGATCGCCGCAGCCGAACTACAGCTACCTAGTGCAGGACAATATCCTTTATTATATCGCATAATATGAACACACTAGCAAGGTTCGCCTTTCGCCATATAGTAGTAAATTAACAAAAAAATAGACGGGACAAGCAGCCAGCACTAAAGGTCAGGCTGGAAATTCCTCATACTTCGATCACTGCCGAGCCAAATCGTACTAGCCAAAGATACCCTGACCTTGTATTATATAGTCAAACTAGGAGCCTGACATCCATGTGGTTACGGAGACTCTGTATATCATTAAGACTGCACACCTGATTGCAACCTTACGAGGAGATTATACAATAATAAATACCTATTAGCCACGGTCTTACTGAATATTATAATTACACAGCGCTTCATGATAACAAAAGTGAAATGTAGTGTGTTAACACAAAAACGGGAACCCATGTGCGGGGAATATCAGAGCGTGCGAAGAGCAGACGAAGAAACAAATAGGAACAGATTTGTAGTAGAAAATAGGAAACGAACACGAAAGTAAAAGACGACCTAACAACCGGGGACTCAAGTATTTTTTACAGTGGTATAGCTGCCCTAACAACATTCTAGGACGATCCAGAAGCTATAACAGAAACCAGTAATGGGACGGCTAATAATTCCGTTCTGTGATGGAGAGACAAAGCAATATTTTTGTCCCGAAGTTCCGCTATCGGAGCATTAAATTCAGGCGAAAATATCGTTAGTAAAATAAAAGCTGCCATATATTTACTATTTGATAATACGGTGAATGCAATGCTTTACTGTAAACTTAAATTTAATATGGTGCCCCAAATGCTACACAAGCAGAAAACTAGAGCACCCTGAGAGCGCATACCTCCGCCAAGCGACGCTACCGTTGGCTCTGAAATCATAATTCTCTTTGTATTAACTCCAAAATTGAATCACTTGTGTCTTTTTATAGTAATAACAGCTTGTGCAATTTTCTTGAAGATCCGCTCATAACTTTTTGAGTTATACTGCTAACAAACGTTATGACAAACATGAGTCAAACGTACAAACGAACGCACCGATCTGCACCAAAATTTAATATTTATGTCTTCCAACATTACTAACAACCCCTATAAATTTCATGAGGATCCATTCATTATTTTTTGAGTTATTGTGACAAGCATAAAATTAAAAACAGTGACAAACGAACGAACGAACGAACAAGCGGATCATTACCAAAATTTGGTCATTTACTCTTTGTTATACACTTAACATCTCATGTTAATTTCATAAACATCCATCCATAACTTTTTGAGTTATGACAGTGAGAAAAATGAGGCAGACAAACAAACAAGCGGATTGACATATCTTCAACAAAAGTTAATCATCTGTTCCTCCTAAGATACCTAACAATCCCTGTAAATTTCATCCAAATCGGTTGAGAAATTTTTGAGTTATCTTGGTGACAGACAGACAGAAAGAAAGACAGACAAAGACGACGAAAACATAACTTCCTTGGCGGAGGTAAAAATCATTCACCACCTCTCCCAGCCCTCGCCTTACTACGAACGTGGTTATAAATGGTTCCCCTGACTCCCCGAAATATGAAAGAAATTAACCTACTTAACCCATTACCGAGCAGCTGAGAAATGCCCTCTCGCGAACCGCAGAACGGCAGCAGCAATGTAAGGTCACTCCCCGGGAGTCTCCCCCTTTCAAGGACTAACTGAAGTAACTTGATTCCAGTGCTTTGCATGCACGCACGAAGCGTTCGTTAATAATAATTAAAAAGTACCACAGACAGGAAGACGCTTACCTCGTCCTTAAGATAATCATAGAGATGCGCATCGTCCAGCAGCGCGGACCGCTCCCTTTGCAGCAGCTTCGTGTTCCTGTCGAAGACTGTGTGACTTTCGCCCATGGAGACATAGCGACGGTAGGGTGACGTCAGCAGAGGTAGTCTGAGTCGGGACATGGGCAGCATATTGCTGGCCGTAGACGATACTGAAGTTAAGAACGTGCAAACCAAGCTAATATTTCATGTAAGAATAGTATATACAGCTAGGTGTGTTGTTCAGTGGCGGCTACAAATACGAAATATACTGGCTAATACGACACAAGTAGTTAAAACCATACCAATCCTAATGGGGACAATGGGGCGACTGATGGCATAATGGGAAGCTGTAGAATAGGACGGTAATGTAGGAAAACATCTATCACACAACACCTAATTTAGGCTTAAATTATAAAGAAAAATGAACTAGAGGAAAGTATTATGATTATTGGCGGAATTCAGCATCCACAGGAGATACAAATGAGCTTATCATCATTAACTGATTTCTATAATAATGTCATGTAGGTACCACAATATGAGTAGGAGAGAGTAGGGTAACATGTCTAGTACCCGTCCACCATGCTAGTAGCCGTCCACTAGGCTTTAAAAACTTCCTGTGTGAAAACTAGCACTGCTAGAGTACGGTACCGTACCTAGGCTTAAACTGTAGGCTACTACTCAACCTACAGTTTAAGACCATGTACGGCTTTCTAGCACTGCTAGTTTTCACACAGGAAGTTTTTAAAGCCAAGTGGACGGCTACTAGCATGGTGGACGGGTACTAGACATGTTACCCTACGAGGTAGAACATAGCTGATGCAAAAGTGTCATCACTCGAAGCACAGTTGTTGCTATACATCATTAACTCGGAAAAGCCCGTAAAATTTTTAGGACCCATTACAGTGGTTATATGAAGCTATAGGCCCTTCATATCAAGCACATCACTTCAGGCCACGCAGCCAGCAACTTTTCCATGATAATTACAACCCGTAATAATGTAGGGCACTGGTTCCAAACTTTCTCCAAGACGCCTGGCTCCCGGATTCTTGGAAAACTATTAATATGTTTTTGCATGCCCCACAAAATTCATAGCCCATATGATGCCGACAAAATAAATCTATGGTAATTTTTAAGCAATACATTTAAGTTCACTTTTGAATGGCATAGCATTAAAACAAGATTTCGCATCCCCGAGAAGCCGTTTCGCCCTCTTTGACAGTGTGAGCATCCCAAGTTTAAAACCTCTGACGTAGGGGGAAGCTGGCTGTATGGTGAACAGTGCGGTGTCTCTCGCGTGGGAGTCTGGCTATCCAAGATAGATAATCGCGAGCAAACAGCCATGTGAGGAACTTGTGTTCAAAGCTGAATAATGTAGTAGCTCAGGCCATGAGTAGCTTAAGCCAAGCTACGAGGGGGTTAATATTAGGATGTTGCAATGGCTACGGTGATCTGAGGCCAAAGTTTCCGGTAAGGCTGACTGGCTGCGCCAACGGTTGGGAGCTTGTGATTGGCGGGAAGGGAGCCGAGCTTGAAGAGCGAAAGAAATCCTTCGCCAGTATGGTAAAATGTGGCTGTGACCCCTCTTTCTATTATCCTCTTCTCTAACAGCGCAGTCTCTTTAGCTACATTTCAAGTAGTGTGATTCTTACGAGAAAAGTAAATTAATTTACGAAAGAAATGATAAATTAAACCTTCATGGCTTAAACCACGGGCAGGAGGTGTCGCAAGCTCCGCCCACTCGCTCTAATCTGTGATGGCCCGTGCATCAGCGACAAACAGTGAATCTCGTCAGTTCTTGCACTTGCAGTATAAAAGCGACAAGCGGCTTTTAGTGAAACAAATGAGAGAAATTACCATCGGACGATCACCATTGCTTACATTTTGGAGTAAAAACATCACACACATGAAACAATGCGGTACAAACTAGCCTTTACATGGAAAACAAGAACTACTATACAGTATATCCAAGGCTTTTCGAGCATTTGGAAAAAGATGTTAACCGTCTTCTAGAACACCCGGTCATTAAAACCACCCCACATCATCACTAGAAATATCTATTCTTAAATGGACGGGATTACGGAACAGCCAAAACTGTCGCCTGCAAGCGCTCTATTAGTAGATAGTACAAAATTTTACGAGCGCATCAGGGACACAATGTCTATATCGCGTCGATCTATTCCTGTGGTTTAACACAGGCTCGTGCGCCACTAGGGCGCGAAGTACGTCTCGTTTCAAATTAACAATGAATTTTATTTCGGCTTTTCTGCCGGTAGGACTCGGATTCTAAGTGGTCAGTGCGCTACTGACAGGAAAAGGCTTAACGCTTTCCCTCAGCTACGCCGCGCAGGGGAAGGAAACTAAAAACAAAAAGGTAGAAATCTAGCGGTAATAGGTCGGCCACCTCGATCAGCGGCCCACCTCCTGAAACTGAAGGGGAAGTATTGAGAGTCTACCTAACTTTACAAAACTAACCTGGTCAGCAGGAACTGCGGCAAGCTGCAACATCCCCTGCGGAGAAGGCATTAGGGACCCTTGGGGTTGTGAGGCCCAAATACATTGTGACAGCAAGCGCCCAATTTCTACCCAGTGTCACTCCAAGTGACGTCATGCAAAAAGATGCCCAGAACTATCCCACGATCGTCTTCACTGAGTTAACCCGATAGGTATTTTAACCACAGCTGTGTTCTATCCAAGGCGATGATATCATACACCTACATTGTGAGATAGTGTAGGGCGATACGCGCAGATCTACACGCCAGTTGCCAAAGTAATCCATAAGAATTTTCAAGCGAACAGAAATATTTCGTCAAGCAAAGTTTTTTTTTTAATTCAAACTTTAAGCAATGTTTTACCTACAAATAAACAAACATCAAGATCGAAGAAATACTGTAAGCCAACACTTTTTCCTCTGCTAAGACGGTCAAAGCTTTCAAAAATCGTAATGACAAACGCCCAACCCCCCCGTCGCAGCTGCAAACTCAATGATCAGGACTCACCAACTCTTAAAAGCTAAATATTTAGAGCCCCCCCCAATCCATCTGCAGTAGTAGTTTTAGTAGCGCTTCAGGGGCATTTTGCCAATTATTATTACAGTGGGTTGGGTAACTAGCGCTGCAGGGATCACGCCCGCCTCGCGCAGAAGTTTTTTTTTTTTTGCCATCTTTTTTTTCGTTGCCAATACCGCGCCAAATTATTCCTGTGATTTAACACACAGGCTGGTGCGGGCAACGTGACCGAGCCACCGCGGGTCTGCTGCCTCCTTGGCTGTGCTATTTCTTCTCCATATTGCCAATAGCTAGCTATAGACGGCCGGGGCGTACGTGAGTCCCGGCGGCTTTCTGGGTATGGGCCTATTGGCAGAGTTGTGCCAAGCGGCCCTAGAACTAGCACGCGCTAGTGTTTTAATAGCGCAAGCACTAGCGCTGCTAGGTTTGAGAATTACTAGCGGCGGCAAGTTTCTAGCGAACTAGTAGATATATATGCCGAAAACTAGCACCAAGACTAGCGCCGCTAGGTTTTGAAATGTGTAGCGCTAGCTCCGCCAGTATTACTCAGGTCTAGCGCTAGAGCCGACAGTATTACTCAGGTCTAGCGCTGGAGCCGACAGTATTACTCAGGTCTAGCGCTAGCTCCGCCAGTATTACTCAGGTCTAGCGCTAGAGCCGACAGTATTACTCAGGTCTAGCGCTAGAACCGCTAGTTTCACTGGCGCGCACAACTCTGCCTATTGGTCCGTCTACTGAAAGCTATCCTAACTACATTAAATTTCCAATCAGTAAAGATATTTTTTCCTTAATGCCGGCAGCTCATTACTGATATATGCAAGTAGCGAAGCGGTAATCGGGTCATGTTGCGCTCAACGACATGCTTCAATCTTCGGTTTCCCCAAATATAAGACGCATCGACCAATGCATATACACATCTAACAAAAATTTGTAAATTCCCTTGTTGTGCGCATGTTTTCACAAGATCCCAAGGTCAATGCAAATGTCAGGATTCTGGAGGAGAACCACAAAGAATGAAACCACGAGTGCCTCATTACGAGCGGCATAAAGCTCAGTGGGAAAGGGGCCCTTATCGGCCGAGGAGAGCAGTATCCCGAGGGAGGCATGGACCCACGGGATGTCGTATGTCCAGCAGAACGAGGGGCATCATCACAGACATCACCGCGTCTTTGAAAAGGTTCAAAATATTTCCATTGGGACAGGACTCCGGGGGATGGTCTGACTTCCCCTGGTGGTTACTAAGCTCACTGCACACGATGATCCGCACCCAAGTCATATCTGTACAATCCTATATTATAATGCACAGTGATATCAGAAGATGAGTCGAGAAAAACTTTATATTTAATTTAAACCCGTAACTGTACTCGGATACCGATAATATCTTATATTGTATAGCTCAGAGTAAGCGTTAAATGGCGATATTGATGTATCGAGCATTAATGCAGTTTACTGTTTTGCATTGAAAGGCTCGTCTGCCAATGCTGAAATTCATTCCAGGGTAAGATTATAGACGTTTTGACAGAATGCCAAAAGCATCTGAGAGATTTCTGTAAGCAGACATACCTTTGTTCCTGTCAGAATTGAGAGTATAGCAGTTAGAGCAGCAATAATTTCACGATCAAAATGTACCCCCCTGGTTGGACTGGCAACGTCACTCAATCCTATGACAGTACAGCGATGAGGTAAAAATGCGATGTAGGCAACTACTTCAGTCCTAACTTATTCATAATCCCAAAGACAAGACACAAAAGACACATCGTGTGCAGAGAACTTTGCAGCCCACACGTCTGCGGAATTTTTTTTTTCTCTTAGTCAAGTCACAGGCAGCATTAAAAGCTAACGAACCTAAAAAGGGCCGTTGTTCGGTATGCTGAAAGCAAATTAGTTTAATGCAATTAGTTCAACTGCCGTGTCCGCCGGGGCGACCTGTGAAGTGATGCTGGCAGGTGAACAAACCAGCTATCAGTTTGTTACCAGAAAAAGAGTTAATTTTGAAGGAGCCGCTCAAGACAAATATTTATCATTTATAGACAAGGCTTTGGATTATTTTTTAAGCGAGCATGAACAAAATTCACACATTATGCATCACACTGCACGACATACGCCGGCTAGAAGATAATTTTCGACATCAGCAAATCAAGCGGTGATACAAGTTATGTAGCATTGCCTTATCTTAGCCAGGCGGTGCTGCCTCACTACAATGGCGGTTTCTCTTACAAGAATATTATAGAGGGATCTCTTGTAGCCAAACCGCACAGCCTCCGGAAGATACCTCGGGTGAAAACAGCTCGTATATAATTATATTATTCAGAAGTGGAAGCGTCAGTTTCCACAACAATGGCATATCACAGAGGGAAAAAGAAGGGACATATAGTATGACGATAGACACGGGGAACTCATGCACGAGGGTGCTCCCACACAGGATTTACGCACATGGGAACAGCAAGTCGGGGAAAATAGAGAACAGAGAATTTTAAGATCAGCAGGAGTGTCAACTCGGAAGGAAGCTTGAGGGCGCTGCTTCCCATAATACGTAATGGGCGAACCTCAACTAACCTAACTCTATGGCTCATCTTATGCCCCCTGACGGGTACAGCTTCAACAACATCAACCTGAGAACAAATATTGCAGTAGTTAACAAGCAATGAATACAGAGACTTTCACCGCAGCCATCATGGACATTACTGAGGAAGTTTATTTCATGTCTCTGGTCGTAGACGTTGCATTTTGAAGGATATGTAAACAATTATGATAAAATTTTGTTATAGATGTATTTATAAGTTAGAACACGCGTTCTGCAGCACGAGTGTTGTACACACAAGAATATATTGAAACAAAGAGGTAAACAAGCACTTGCAAAGAGTGCCTGGTGTGGACACACTGCATAATTATAGACGTCTCGACATACCACCTCAAAGAAACACGCACATGCTGCTAATAAAAACAATGGCAATGCTTAAAGATAAATAATACAGCTGATAGAAGCAGCTTTTTTTTAATTCTGCTCATGACACAAGCACAAAAAACTGCCAACCTTAACCAACTTAGGTCATAAAACTTATCGAGTAGCTACATTGAATACACGTCTTGGGAGTGTTCAATTGGGCTATGGTGATCGACATAATCTGAGTCAGTTGACTGTAAACTCATTTGAAACTTGAATCCTAAGTGTTGGATTCACCACTTCAGACAGTCTGGTGCGTAAATCGCTCCCGGATTGAGTCTGATAGCCTACTGCCAAAACTCAATGCTGCTCCTCAGGACTGAGTTCTTCGGGAACCATACGCAAGATAGGACTAGATTAGATCGACCACCACCGACCAATGGAACATACCCCCCTTTGTTCACATCGCAGCAGCATAACCAGGTGGTGGACAAAAGGTTTCCCAACCAATGGAGCGATGGTAGTGGTGGTAGACACTCAGTTAGCTCGACACCAACAAAGCAAGCTTTGCAAATACACTAACACTTTCACTGCATCACTCGCATCAGGTTAAAATAGGTAGTTGTGTACGACGTAAGATGCGGTGAAAGTGTATGTAAAAGTTATTCTATCTAGAAAGTGTTCTAGTCCGTAGCTAGCCTTCACGAAACGAAAACTATATAAATATTAAAAATGCAATAGAGCAGGCTAGAACAGATCGGCTGGTATCTAACAAGGTCACGTGACACTAATCCTCCCTTGGAAATGCTTCACTTTACAACTATGGTACTTCACACGCGAATTGCGGGTCCGCTCAACACACTGGACACATACGCAATTTACCCAACACCTCGCAAATACATGCAACTTATGGCGAAAATAGACATTCATAAGTGAATAGCCCCAAATATAAGCAATAAGCCAGTTCTCAGCGAGCACAGGCAACTAGTACATTATCAACACGAGTAAATTAAAAATGTTAGCAGCATTTAGGCGTGGCTACCACGTTTGGACAACCTCGATCTGTGATCAACAACTTTTGGTTCAAAAGGGGATCCAATTCATTAGCAACGACGGAAAAACCACAGATAATTAAATCACCTAAATAACTTCAGCACACAAAACAGGCGGAGACGCGTACATGGCAACGCAAGCCGCATTAAAAATGTAGAAGAAGCGCTCACCACAAAAACTTTATGCATTCAATTTTTCATCTAAGATGCAATTATCAAACTTTTCATTTGAGCAACCCACACAGAACACCAATGACAACTTAAAAAAATTAAAGAAAATATTCGTTATAAAACCTTCACCGTTCCACTAAAAATTTCCTAAGCTCATTAAAACTAGCGACAACCACAACGTCAGCGATACAGGATACAAAGTAAACAGCAATCGAGCTCTGTTTAACACGGGCTAAATTCACTTTGGGTCATGCAAAGCGCAACGTCCGTTTTTCAACCAATCATTTAACACTCATACACAAGCGAGTCTGCTATGAGTTGCACCGTAAAGAATCACATCATGTTCCTATATCTTTCGTTTGAATGACATACGCTGTTATCAACGGAGCAACTCGTACGAGGTAAGCTTCATCACAGCAGAACCAGCCTACATACATACCATGTATTCATGATGCTTTACGTGGTCAGCTTCTAACACTTTCAGTAACGGGAATTCGATGCATGGCAAGCATATACTGTAATTACATCACTTTTTTTTAATAGGTGCTTGCTTCATTTAACAAACGCAAATGTTTACAGATATCATCCCAGATCAAATTTACGTTTTCTTTGGGGGCTGAAATTGCTACCTACCATGTTGAATTACTTGAGTTGACACGAAAAACTGCAACACCCTTCAATTCGCCATTACAGAAGTGAACGCACGCAAATAAGGCCGTAAGAATAAATTACATGCAATGAAGAGGCAGAAGCTCAGAGCAACTGACCGCAGCTACATACAAAGCTCTAAATTGAAAACAGGACTAAATTTAAATGAGATCTGGAGAGCCTCCCACCTCACCACCGGTGCACACCCTTGCAATACAGCTACCGAGGACAGCAACGGCGCACGGGCGCATTCGGCCCAAACAAGGAAGCAAGACAAGATTCTGTTTCAAGTAGAGTAACGACCAATCGTGAATGATAATGGGATTATCTGGGTAGGAGTAGTTACGGGAAAGGGAAATAAAAGCAGGGGTGGTTTACCAGGGGCATATAGTTAAAACTTAAGTTTACGGGTGATAATGAGAGGGAATTCTTGTAGACATAAACAGAGGATTTAAAAAGGAGCAGCCACAAACGGTTTAGTAGCTGGTGACCAAAAATAGTTGCTATTTCGATTTAAACAATAAGCCTGATTCCGGTATGTAAAAAGGTTAGTTATTTTAGCTTCAATACCCAACTCTCTAACAACCTAAATCTAAAAGTTTTCCTAATAACAGGCAAAACAAACAAAAAAAAGTTGTCGCTGAAACGCATAGCCCGCAGGACAACAGAACCTGAAGCAGCAATACTCTGCCAGGCAACTAGCGGAGCTTCTGGAAACTAAGGCGAGCAAACACACACGGGGACACACAACCATTCGTCTCTTATACACACCTTTGTTTGCGCTTTCTTCAACAGTCAAGTACGAGTAAAATATTACACGACAAATGTTGACAATATTTATATTGAAGATTTTTCACCGTAGTCGGTAGGAGCATGAAATAATTTTTGGAAAAGCCATAAGGCAAACGGCAAAACGCCCATAGCAATGGCAACCAACAATAAACTAATCACGCGAGGGAGGACACTCTGATCACGGCAGGATAGGAGCCGCTTCAACGATATTGCTTCTTGACTTACAGAAATAGTGACTGATGCGTGCACAGGATTGCAACGTGGCGGATATGATGGATTGCAACTTACAACGTCTATGAATAGTTCTTTTAAACAGTAGCTATAAGTCAAAAGGTGTCTTAATATAAATGTCAGTCTCGTATTGCAGTGGAACACAAGGACAACAGGAAACCTAACCAAAAATGAAGCTAGCATGCTCATCACAAAATGAAGGTAGGACAGTAAATAGAAGAAATGCTTATGCGCTCAACTAGTCACAACATATCTAAGGATGTGCAACTCGCCCGTCAGTGACGACAGCCTAAGAATACAATTTCAAACAGCCACTGAAAATCGACACTGCTTAGGACACCGCTGCTAGGGACACCCATAGCTCGCAGCACAGCACAACGTCACTTTAAAGGGCTGTCAACAAAGGCGTGCATGACGTCAAAGCCAGCCAAAGCCAATAGCGTTTGAGGTTCCACACAATGGGGAAAGTCAAGGCATAGGACTGGCTGTAAAGACTGTACAGTATTGTCATGCATGGCTTGTTTTGGCCACGGTAGAACACATTCGTCTCCTCCTCTGCTCACTCGATGGAGCACAAGCACAAATTATGCCATGACACAATTAGGAGGCAGCGTTGCTAAGAACGATCTATGCAGTAGTCTATTCAACACTAATTAATAATAGTTTCTAAGCATGCAGAAAGTTACTAAAAATACGTCAATTCTAAAGAAAAGGAAATTTTTCGATATGATTTTTGCATTACACTGAAAGGCCAAAATTCCAACAGTTTGGTACTTCAAGTAATTGAATGCGCATGCCAGGATGGTCGAAAATGTCTCCTTTAACAGCCACCGAAATGATGCAAACAACACGGGCAGCTACACCACCTTGCCGCAACAGAAAACGACCACAATTTTTTTCTTCAATTTCAAACAATTTCAGTGTGAGTAGCCAAGTGTCGCGTTCATAAATAAAAACCTACAGATCCTTCAGGTGACAACGCTAAAGCCGGGTTCACACGAACGACTGAGTTGGCGCTAGTAGCATATGGCCAACTGGACTACGAAGTACGATTACGTTGCCGTAACAGTAACTAAAACTAAGCATTTGAACACGGCGCACAACATAGAACTTTGCCAATTTAAACAGGGTCGAAATTAGGAGAGATGTCGAAAGTTCATCACTGCATTTACGCCAATATGACAAGAGCGGCGGCTACGGTTTTATACACTTTTTGGACAATTTGGTTACGCGCAAGCAGGAACAGTGAAGCGGCAACGCAATCGCATCACTTGAGTTGGCTCTATGCTGATACCGCCGACGCAAGTGGTTAGTATGAACCTAGTTTCACAAGCCAAGAAGATTTATTCACCACCTCAGCAATTATTTGAACTTTGGTACTGCCCAACAACACTAACCAACGGAATCACAATAAGCGTCTCAACATGTCTATGCCTGCAACTTTGACAAGTTTCTCCCTACGATAAATAGCAACAATTAATATATTAGCCACAACAAGGAACGAACAGCGCCACCCTCGTTTTAGTTTCACTAGAATTTTGCCATCGCGAAAAAAGGAAGCGTTCTCTTTGCATGTGAGAGTAGATATTTTAAATATCGTCATGCTACCAGTAGGGTTATATCCGATTTTACAAATAGCGGTGTAAGAGAGAATTCCTAGCAGACAGCCAGAGCTCGAAAGTAATCAAATATTTAACATACAAAGATGATTTGATGTCTAAAAAAAAAGCACGTGTTCACCCATTAACTGTAAATGACGAAATATCCGTCCCCGGAACGGTATAACAGATACGCACGCCGCAGTTAATGGGTTAAGTAACGTCTCGTTTGTGTCACGCGCGTACCGTCTCTGTCGTACCAAACAGGCTTAAGCCCTGAAACTCTGGCAGGGGTAACGCATCAAGCGCATTAAGATGGACTAACACCACACGGGCAAAGAGGCATAAAGATAAGCTGTAGCTGAACAGGAGCGTACAGCCAAACAGACAACTCTACAGCACTGACCCACATTAACGATAACTACATCTATAAGGCCAAAAAGCAGTAGCAGAGTCTGGCCAAATTCACGTGAAGCTGACTAGTTAAAGTTTTATTCACCACGACATAGGCAGACAGACCACATCAGCACATTCGGGTACCATTACTGCAGTAACCTAAGGGTAGGTAACCAAGAGCTTGTGGAAACAAAAGGAAAATGCAGTCTACTATCAATTAGCCTGGGCCAGCAACTGAGTGGAGATGAAGATCAATCGTGTTTGAAATTTTAAAAAATAATCAACACAATACCACCATAGCCCGTCCGATAAACGAAGAAGGTTTTAAAATTGGTCCTTGAGATGACTTGAGGCGTGCTAGTTCTACGGCAAAAAAATAAGCATCTCAAGGTAATAAAAGCTTAGTTTAGCAACGTTTACAGGGACCCAAAATCGCCAGTAAAATCGGAAAGAAAACAACACTATGTTTAATAATGAAACCAATAAGCGATATAGGTAGTAGCGACTGACGTTATAGCTATATTCGGAACCCTGGAGAATGAAGGGGAAGGTTGGCTGTACAAACGGCGAAGAAAAAAAAAATTGCTATGAAAGACAACGGTTGGCAAAATATTTATGTACTTGCTAAACCTAAATAAGCAGTTAGCTAACATGGAACTGTAGCTGAAGCTCGCTACGGTAGCTAGTCCGGGATATACCAATTAACAAATGTAAGTAACGTGCTATGGATTCTATAGACTCATCACAATGGCTGGAAGGAAGTACGAACACCGGATTTGGTCATAACAGCATTAGCATGAACAACGCGGAACTAGGAGCACTGCCTGTCTGACGTGTGGTTTGTCCAAGCCCAAGCAAGCATAAATACGAAGCACAGTTAATATATTAATTGATCTACAGGGAGAAATGCACATGTGTCATATGGATGAGGTATTTTGTACAACAACCAACTTCTGCCGGCATATATATATAGCTATGTATCACACAAGTAGTCATTCCAGAACAGGGTGTAATTTTTAACCAATTTTTATTCAACAAGAATTAAAAGCTAATATAAAAACAACGAGGTACCTACGTATGTAGTTCCATCAGAAAAGAGAACGAGTTGGCCAATCCACATGCAGATTAAATCAAATGGCAGGCAGTAGACGAACCTACATACCCATTCCTAGAGAGAAGCCGGAACCAAGGCTCCTGTCCTCTCCGAGCTATTGCAATTGTGTCCAAGTCCCATTCCGAGAGGAGAGAAAGAGTTAGTCCATGTTTCACGGGACGAAAGGGTTAGGACATCTTACTGAAAGCATGAACTGGTTAAAATAACATTAAAACACCTTAGATGTCTGATAGTTCGGCTGGAACAGTTGCACGTGATTTCAATATACTACGGAGCATCAGAAAATACCAGCAATTTTTTGCTTTCAGCAACATAGCGGAAAGACGGGCAAGTCGAAACTGTAATTACGTCAACTTGAGAGTCAATACAAATAGTTTTTGCTCTCACCAAAAGTAAGATAAGCAAGTCAAATCAATTCAGGGTTACACACAAGCGGCAAATCCAGCTTTCATTTAGAGATTTTCCAAAAAGCTCCAGAGCGACAATGTCAAAACTTCACAGACTCCCACAACCCGCAGCATATCACAACGTCCACGACACAAGTCAAAGAAAGATGCACTGAATCATTAGAAGGCACCAATCGCGGAGAGTAGACGCACGAGTATGTCCCACACAGTCGCTACGGTACAGCTGTCAGTAGCGAACTCGCACCCAACAGGGAAATTCGCCAGGAGACAGAAGGCAAGCCGTGTTGTTGTGGCTCAATGGTGCGCGATTTAGCAAACAATTTCAATTTGGAACAAGGAAAGCAGACCCGCAGTAAGAAGGGAAAGGTGCGGTAATTTGGCTAGCACGGGAGCCTCATAAACACCGGGTTAGATTCTTCAACCCACTAACTGCGAATGACGGAAATATCCGTTCCCGAATAGGTATGCAAGATACGCATGCTGCAGTTAGTCTAATGGGTTAAGACCACAGTAATCAAAGAAAGGAGTAGCTAAATTAAACTATTACCAGCGTGTAGATCAGGTTAGACTGAATATTAGGCAATAGACGTACAAAGACGCTCATACCCACAGAGGGTACAGTGCCTGGCTATTAGTCCACACTCTGATTACTATTAGCTATATTGAATAGGTTAAGCCTCCGTTTCCCTACAACGGCGATCTAACAGAGAAAGCAACAAAAGACATATAGCACGTCGATAGAAACGTGCACCCATGTACGAAGGTGTTCCCACACAGAATCAACGACCATGGGAATAGCAAGTCGGGAAAGACGAGGAAAAATAGAAGAAAGTGAGATCAGTCCAGTATGAAAGCAAAAGCAAACAAAGTGTGCACGAAAGACAGACGTCCCGAAGGCCTAGCTAATAGCTAAGGTGATCTACTAGGTCCCCCTGGGATCGATGCTCCCCATAAAATATAAGGGCGACCCTTACTCCATGACCCAATCTATACCCTAAGGAGTATTCCCCTCCGAGTCACTGCTATCATGTTAGGTTAAGAAAATTAGAATGAGCCTCGACAGCAAAAGCATGTTACAGCAAGAGACGAAAACAAGGACAGGCAGCGGAGAAATACTGGTCACTCGTCCACGGACGACGAACTGGCACCTCAAGTCCGGGAAACATTATGACGTCAGACGATCAGGGTCACTTAATGAATAGCCGCTCTCGAAGGGAACGGAGAGAAGATAATGTCCGAGCTTCTGCCAATTTTTTAATCGAAGTTTTCCAGGTTTCAATATGAGAACTACCTATTAGTGCTACTTGAAAATTCAAGTGCTAATTGAAAATTTCAAGTGCTCCTTGAAATTTATAAAGTTCTACTAAAAATTTCAAGTGCTACTTGAAGATTCCAAGTTTTACTTGAAACTACAAAGTGTTACTCGAAAATTCCAAGAATTAATTGGTTATATACCTGAAAATTTCAAGGCTTCAGAATTCAGATACCTATATACAATGTTCATACCTCCCCGTCCAGGATGAAGGAGAACAAGAAGCAACGAAAAAAACGGATCGGGAGCTGTTACTTTGTCATGTAGACGAGGAACTAATGCTATAGGCAACAGTAATCGGAGGGGAGGGGTGGGAAGAGCAGACCAAAGACGGTTAATGATGGGGAAAAAAAAGGAGGTCAGTCAGCACAAAATTATGCCAAAAACCTGAAAGGTTAAGGTACTCCAAAACACAAAAATTCTTATATACGATCTGCACCACCACTAATGCACAAGTCGGAATTTCACAAGTGTATAAGCAACAGAGCTTTCTATCTAAGGCTACAAACTTGAATTAGAACAAGGCGTTTTTATATTAGTGTAATCCTTGCATGAACGGCCATAATCGCCCATTTCAAGCAAAAAACTTCAGGAAAATATCATTAAGTGCACAAAGTCCAGACGCAAGTTCATTTTACGGCCGTCTGATACTGAGGGTCATTGTGATATCAAAAAGCGAGAGGTATAAATCGTTGCGAAGAGAGAGAGATGTCGACAGGGCCTGAGGCTAAGGTAGTTGCAATAATTAGAAAGTGAAATAAAATTGCAGCAAATGATAAATTACACCGTGCTCCAGAAGCGCCACTACTGCTACGTCCTCATCCTCCTACAACTCCTCCTTCACAAGAGAGCTCTTCATCCACAGCCTAGCCATAAAACTAAAAGTACAAAAATAGTTCATTTTATATGGGCTACATATGATGACATACTATATTATTTGCACACAAACAGTTATATTGATAAGATTAACGGTTATGTACACCTATCGAAATCTAGATGAATAAAATAGCTAGCTTATGATGATTTAGTCACCCACGCTGCCCGCAACTGGCGGAAAGCTTGTTTACAATATCAAGGAGCTTTCGGCGATGAATTGCAGGCCGGGTGCGTCAAATTCGCGACGGGACAAAATGTACACTCGAGACAACAGAGGGATTCCTGTCACTGGGTGAGAAGCAAGCACTACTGTAGGACACAACTATTATTTTGAGGTTGCTCTGACATAGCTAGCCGTTAATAACACCAGTGGACTACAGGCAACAGCAGGTCTCGCATCACCAAGTAAATGTGAGCGCTTAGAAACGTGTGGTACCAAGCGCCACTATTTAATTACATAAGGTAATCCGCTATTTCATCAATGCTGTTCAGTACCAAGACTATCACGTCATGCCGTGTTCACTGTAATAATGACAAGAAGTGTTGACAAAGACGTTTGGTACCGTGTGCTTCACAGAGCGTTAATTGCAGCACATAAAGCTATTACATTGAAGTTCCTTGGACATGGCCGACAGTATTCCCTGTGGACTGGGAGCAACAAAGCATCTTCTCTCGCTTGATAAGAGTAAGCATAAATTTATGTGGCTCATGTGACTATGGTATTTAGGTGCCTCGGCCATACATAGCCTCTATTGTCGCGGCGCAACAGCTATCCTTGCTTATCTAATACAGCAATAATGATTTATAAAACGTTCGGAATGATCAAATATTCCTATTGCTTGCTTCCATTTGTAGACCAGAGAATAAACCTCTGCGTCATCAATGTACCTCTATGCCGTGAGAACACAGTGGTAGTGCAGTGTCCAGCAGGAAACAAGTTGTTGACGCCGGGGTATCCTACAAACACAATGCTTTGCCCGACACTTCTTTTTAATTTCAATGCTTTCGCTGATCAAGGATATACTCATATAACTCCTACATTAATGGTGAGGCAAGAACCGTTAAGTTATTGTTACTTGCCTGAGCGATTGGAAAAGTAACCTTAGCACAGATCATTCGTAATATCATACAGAAACCGAGACAAAAGATAATAGGTAATTGAGGCAGCAAGCACCAACTGGCTGTATGGCAAAATGCCTGGTTTCCGCCACCACAAACCAGAACTCTATTATCACCTTATAAACGGGTAAGTTGAACACTAGTGACAACAAGGTTTCACGGCTTGACAACCAGAGATGTAGCAAGTAAGAACAAGTTTCAGATCATTACATCACAGACAACGACTTAGAAAAACCCAAATTTTATTGTCAACAGTTTGTTGACGGAAATGTGCGGTAACCAGAAAACTCCTTTTTCGGCAGCAATGGGAAACCATCCAATTACCTGGTACTTTGTGCGGCGACAGCAGTGGACCAGACATTACGTACGTTCAGAACATAGAAGTCCCACCTCCCCGACTGTGGCAGGGTCTACTTTGGTTGGCAAGAGCTTCTCTTCGCCACGCCTGCTTTTCATCAAAAATCTCATCATTGTATGTCGCTGCAATGCAACATTTAAGCTTATACCGTACATTTTATGTACGAACAACACTCATTACATAGCTACGTCACATGCAGTGCATGGTAGGTTAGTGCTTTATGCACACTGGAGATGAATTAGTCTATCCACTACATAAGGAGAGTGTTCCCTAGCTACCGCAGTACGTGACTGTCGCGTACACAAGGAATACCGTATAGCTACGAATGGATAGACCACCTAGCTGCAAGGGGAGGCTAGCAAGGCTTCTTCCAAGAGATAGCTGCCGGGAAGTATATTTCATGGTATCACTGCTGCCACGTACGATCCAGTGCAGTCTTCCCATTACAACTACCCTACTAATTTTTTTTATTAAATCTAGGGTATGACTTATCCTCGATACGTTTCGAAGGAAAACTGCACATTTATATACCATATAAATAATAATATATAGACTTTGAGTTATTTACTAATATTTTATCGTGCAGCCAACTGTGATATTATGTTGAGAAAATATATTCTATCTGTGAGCCATGAGCAGAGTCGTACGGTATGAAGGGGTATATTTTCTAAGCCAATTTCTTTACCCTGAAAGATAAGCTATAGGAGAGAAACTCTGAAAATCAGAAGCAAGAGAGCCAATAATCTAGTTCGGTGCTGGTGGTAAGAGAAGTGAACGCAAATGCACAGATATTGAGCGATTGATGCGCTGATCACTAAGACTGGGAGTGCATACGCAGTACCAAGCAACAACAATAAAAAGCTGCACATAGGAGATGAACTCAAAAGGCGAAAATATGTGACTTAACGCAGCACAAAGCTATAAAACGGTTACAAAAGGTCCTAGAAAATTTAGTAGCTGTCGTGAATATCAGTATACTGAGCGTTCGTTGACAGCGAAGTGATATAATTATGGATAGGTATGTACAAGCTCAAATAGCTATTTAATGTCCATCACTTCTGAAGTACATGAAAATGTTCAACTTCTGTACACGTTTCGGTCATGACATCTCTACTGGCTGACGAGCCACGACCAGCCGAAACTATGCACAGTAATTATGCTTTAGCAGGTGGAGAATACACTTTACAATGCAAAAAAAAAGTCTAATAAATAGAATATAAGTACATGGAAATAAGAACAGGAAGGCTAGTTCTTTGTAGAGTAGGTACTAGTTAAATGGATGACACCGAACTGGTTACTTCTGCCCAATTTGCCAAACAATTGATGGTTAATCATTCTGGTTTCCTTTACCGTAGCATTCCCTTTGTGCGTACTAGTTTACAGCGGTAGCTTTTGTTTTTGCGACAAAGACATAGGCCTATTAACGGACTTACGTGAGCTAGCTACTTTTTAAAAATAGCTTAATACGGTTTTGTATTCATTTTCCTGGTGCTTGCTTTCAAAACTAACAGCGAGAATATCTTAAGCTCCACTGCAATTCAAAATTTAACTGAAAAGTAAATGAACTATGTACCTGTAATTAGCTCAGAATATAGCATTACCGTACCGCTACACCAGCAGTGACAGAGCCAAGAGGAACTATTCAATGTTTCGCTAGACCAGTGCAATTAGGTACCTGAGTTACTTGTATTTCTGCTGTATTTCCCTGTCATTGCCAGGAGTCCACTGGTGCTGCAGTCCCGTCAATATTCTGCCGGTGACTTGGGTGGCAAGGAATGGTGGCGTGATCACCATTTCTGGAATGTGTCGAGCGAAGCCCGAGACGGCCCCGGCCACGCCTCTTTCCCTTCGCTCCGTCTGGGTCGACTCAATGACTGTGCTGGTGACCCGAGCCATTCTGCTGCGCACGAGGCTGGTGGCCGCACAAACCCCGGCGACAGCGTCGGTGGGAGGAGCCATGTTGTTTTCAATGCGGTAAGTTGGAGTAACAATCACCATGAGGTAACTGGCAACATTCTCCATGCAGTTGAACATTTTGCCGAGGAGACCGAATGTGGCGGCCATGGAACGGCAGGTGAATGCTTGCCCGCCAATCATCAGGCCACGGAAAATGTTGCCATCTTTCATGTACTGTTGAATGGGCGACTCAACAAGCTGCCACATCCCTCCAACAATTTCGATAAGTAACCCAATGGGCGCAATCAACTTGACAAAGCCGAGTTTTTGGTTGGCCATGATGTCGTCTACCCACTCCTTTCTCAGGTACTCCATGACCTTGTCCAAGCCGAGGAGTCCGCGCTTGAAGTTGATTTCTTTCAGTTTGAGCGTAATCTTATTAGCACTCGACAGAGCCAGCACAAACTCATTCAGAGAATTAATGTCAGCGAAATTTCCTTCAAAGTCAATGACGATCACTACAGCAGGATTGAAAACCACTGACTTGAAGAAAGGTTTCGTCGGGGCATTAAGACTATGAGTGGAAGTACTTTGGGGCACAGTTTGATGCTGCCTTACCGGTGCAGATGAACTGGGCACTGCAGGGTTGGGTCGAGACGTCTGGTGAGGCTGTGCAGGGCTGCCGTCTTGAGTTGTTGCGACGGCATTGAAGAATTCCAGCAGGAACGAGACTGTTGCCTGGTCGGCATACATGCGAATATTGCCCATAGATATGTCCAGGTCACATTCCTCACAGTGCACTTCATTTGGTCTCTTCTTCACAGTTAATTCTATACAGATAAAGTCCGATTTTTCCCCAATCGGATACTCTTCTGTGACGTATCGGCACAACAGCTTCCTTAGGTTTGAGATGGGTACCAAGTCCAAAATTTCGACATCCTTGACGCTGATGTGGTGTTGGCAGACGATCATGCTCTCTGGACTATAGAACTCTACGCAATACTTGAGTTTCTTGACGTTGATCTCAACCATAGGTTTCAGTGTCTTGCTGTTGGCTCTTCCTAGCGGCGCTTCTTTTCTCTTGACAGACGGCGACGGCTGATTGAAAGAAAGTCTGGCGTCTCGCGAGTTGTAAGAAACAGACGAGGCAGAGACCAAAGCCGACACGCTGTCCGAAGGATCAGGTGACAGGGCGAGACCGTGACACAGCTTCCAAGAGAACGAGAGTTCCTTGATGTTATACCTCACCAAGGGAACGGCCGGCATGCCAACAAACGTGTGCTTCACAAGAGATACCTTAGTTTCAGGCCAGGGGTTGTTGTTGAAGATGGCAATTTCATGAGGTTTGCCTTGGTCTACTTCATTCAATGTTTCAAGGACAGTGCAACAGTCATTGAAGGCCGGTCGTTTTACGGAGGGGTTGTTTGCGTTGTTTTTGGATTTGCCCTTGTGATGATGTCGAGCGCTTTTCTTCGGAGACGGTGCCTCTTCAGGGCGACCAACATTTACCTCGTTGATAGCTTCTGCAAGCAGTTCCCGTCGCTGCTTCATCTCAAGCTCATCAACTTCAGGCGGAGAAGGAAGTTCTCTCGTTTTAGCCAACTGACGTTCGGCTTCTTCCAGCTCCTCACACTGGGTGGCAGACGTCTCACAGAAGTGGGCGATATACTTCATGAGCTCCGCAAGAGAGTCGGTGCAGGTGACGAGTGATATTAGGGCACCTACAACGATGAGTTCCATATCAGGGACTTTGTGCAATTTAGACAACGCTTGTCTCAAGGTGAGCTGAAGCACACCCAGGTTCAAAACTTGTGCGATGATGGGGTCGTGATCAGGAAATTCTTTCCTGAGAAACAAGCTGGAGTCTTCCACAATAGTTCTGAAAATGGAAGAGTTGTGGTTGCAAGAAAGGCTACTGGCGAGTATAAGAGAACCTATGTACAAAAGCATGTCAGTACCGAAGCCTTCAGGGTGGTAGGACACCAAGCAGTTCATGAAGCTGAAGTGGATATCATTGACTACTTCAGGCACTTCATAGCCTTGGATAGGGTAGTCCTGCACCGAGAACATATCCTGAAGCTGCATCAACCAAATGTCTTGGACAGGCAAGGCCTCGTATTTGTAGGAGGCGTGGTTGAGCTTACCAGCCAAGGTCATGGTACTCACATTTCTGGGCTCGTCGAAGTCGAAATGCATGGCAAGAGCAAGCATATCCACCTCATCTGTTGGGTTGGTGCTGATGTTTTTCATCTCATCAGGAGACGATCTGCGCACGATGAGGGACATTTCCTTAGGTTCGTTCAGCTCACTGTACCAAGCTGGGTGATGGGAGAGGGTAGCGTTGCGACTGAACAAACCAACGTACGACTTGTTGATGTCGCCCCTGTAGCCCGCGGCTACATACGCCGAGGCCTGCCCAACTTCAAGGATGATGCGCCCTCTTGTGACAGGACTTAATTGGTCCTTGGCGTCTCGGTGGGGAGTGATGAGCTCAAGATAGCCCTCGCCGATCTTCATGGACAAGCAGAACTTGGTGGCAGCACTAGTCACCGTCTCCAACAGGAACTTTGGATTCTCCCCAGAAGATGACTTAATGGATATATCATCATACGAAACGGGGGCAGAACCCATGGTGCTGGCAGGAGCCGAACTCATAGTACTGGCAGGGCCCGAGTTCATGACGCCGGCAGGGATAGAGGACATAGCACTGGCAGGGCCCGAGTTCATGACGCCGGCAGGGATAGAGGACATAGTGCTGGCTGGGACAGAGCCCACGGTATTGGAGAAGTGGTCATCGTCAGTTTCGAAGGTGGAGTGGTAAATGCTGACACCATGCACGGCCTCTGCCAAGTCTTCACGGTTGACCACTGGCTTACTTTGGCTTGTCATCAGTGGATGAGTCGAGTGAGGCTGCCATAGTAACAAATCATAAGCTAACCTATTGTAAATTACCTCATAAATGTGCTTAGATGGTAAAAATATAGTTAAACACGGAAGATTTGCATCAAGTCTAACATTGGAGTCTCTACACGAGTTCGTTATGAAAGTGGAAAAGGAGGTCTCGTTAGCAGGATACAGAAGAGGCTCAGTGATGGCATCTTTGTGATTGGACACTAAATTCTTTTCAACAAATGGCCTGGCCTGGGAACTTTCCGGGTTCTCACCCCGAGGGTGCACTCTTTTCCGCTGGTCAGGACCAAACGTAAAGTTCAAGGAAATACGGTCAGTTTCACTCCTACACGAGGCCTCACCTATCTGAACACGGTCACTCTCGGGACTTTCTTGGAAATACACACTGGCAGTCCGCGACAGGACACGGACGGCGCTGAGTGGCTGGTCGGTGGGTCGGCAGAAGCTGGTGGACACGTCCAGGTCCACAAAGTTGATATTGAGCACGTCGCTGCGCAGGTCCCGCTTCCATACAGGCTTAGTGAGCACATCTGACATGGGCCTCAGGTCAGGTATAGGGAAACGTAAACTGACATCAAGAGATGAACATGTACACGACAAACTAAAGTCATGCTTGAGTACAAGGCCTCCATTAGCCGGTCGAGTGTCTGGGATAGCTGCAGGAGCATCCGACTTCAAAAATTCCTCATCCGAAAAAGAGGGAACTCTGAAGAAAGCTTCAGCTCTATCGACTATTGAAAGGTCCACTTCAGTCATGCAGTTAGCCAGTGCAATGGACACAACTGTTTTTGAGTTGCCCAGATCCACTTTGCCTTTGTACGAGTTCCTGATTTCTGACACGCAGTCATAACTCAAGTTGAAGCATGGGTTCCCTCTGGCTAATAATCCATCATTCTTGAACACAAAGAGTTCTACGAACGTGGTGTTGCTAGGGTCACTTTTGTCGGTTATGCACTCGACGAGTTCCATGTTGTGAACTCTGGCAACGATGTCGTGCTGGAGTTCTTCACTCTTGTGAGTAATGACAAAGTCAACAGCAACCTTGGAAGTTTGCACCTGAAAGTGATTCTTGTCACAGTGAGACGCAAAAACGCTTCGCAGGGGAATAAACTCTCCGCTTGATGATGGGTTCTCTAAATTTTCAAACATGGAGAAGAAAAGCTCAGCTTCTCTTTCCAGCTCCTTGTGGGACGCCGAGCCGACCGAGGCAATGACATCCTCATGCGTGGCTAGCGCCGTGACCGACTGAATCACTACCTTGATCTCCGTTTCCACAACATGCTTGAGAGGATCACGCGCAACATCTGCAGCAGATCCTTGAGATTCAGCTTTGCCAGAGCCAGCTGTACTATGTCTCTGCGAGTGGTAGGTCATTTCCGATGGTGCTATGACGCTGGTAGCATCCGATGCAACAGACTGGCAGTACGCGGGCTTATAGGCGAGGTCACCAATGCTGGATGCGGCTGCTCTGGAATGGAAGTCTTTGTCGAACGGTCGAGTTAATGGATAGTCATTTTTAGGAACGGACCAAGCGGAGGCACAAGAAGCTGAGGGTAAACGGCCACTGGCGTGACTCTCGACATCTGACCCATAAGCAACTGAGTTGAGTTCTGCAGTGGTAGCCCCTGCTGCCTCTTGTCTTTCCAGCATGTCATAGTCTTCATTGGTGAGAGGGATGCTCTTCAAGTTATCAGACTGGGAGGAAGGCTTCTGTACAATCTCAGTCAAGAGCTCTGAAATGAGAAATATTTGACGAGGGGTGATGTAAACAGCTATGTCAGGCACAGTGCCACTTAGTGAGACCACACACTTATTAGCCTGGTCGTTGCAGCCAGCTTTGAGGAGAGTTTCTGATGCTATAGAGAGAATTTTGATGGGGGTCGAGTCCTGCTTGTGGAAAGATTCATTCCAAACAGACTCACCCATGCTGGTGGTAGTGTTGAATGGCACGTCCATTGAGCGCATGATCTCCTCGGTGAAGAGACTTACACGTTCTATCGAGACTAGTCTTGAGAATGTCGTGGACTGAGAAGCCGACTCGCTGCCAGACTCCTGGTCAGTCATGACATGAGTAGGGTCCGAGTGCACTCGAAATCTGCCCACTTGTAATTCTAAAGCAATGCCACTGGCTGAATGGGGCGCGAAATGCTCCATTCGTATAGCCGTGTTAACAAACAACACGTCTACAACATCGTTCAGTGAGAGCAGAAACTTTTTGGACGACTCTTGAGCACTGATATCTTTGTACCTCTCGCTCTCCACATCGAGCTGTGCCATGATCTCATCTATGGGCAAGCTCTGCTGGTGCTCATAGAAGCTGTCAATCATGCTGTCCACAAGGTTGGCGTAGTTTGTAGCTTGCAGAGGGATGATTGTAGCTTTGAGTCCATTGACGCAGAGCTTGAGCTTGTAACTGGTGAGTTCAAGGTGCGTTTCCAAAGTCAGTTCGTCTACCCTGGCATCGTTGATAATGAATGGCAGATTATACTTTGAAAACAGCTCGTTGAGCTTGTCAGGAGAGAAGATCAAGTCTGTGACTCCAGCGCAGAGTACGGAGGACTTCCACTTGAACTCAATAGCCATGTCCTTGAGCAGGTACGGCTGCAGCCAGTGGTTGAGGCAGCGGTTGAGCAGCGACTGAGCAAACGCCGCGATGACCATCTTGGCGGTGCTGGTAAGAGCTCAGCCACTTCACACAACTTCAACTGAAACCAACATTACATTATGCATGAGTTTCACACATTACACAAATTAATACAACCTTATATTCTTTTTATTTGCCGGGTGAAATACTTTTCATCATATTGATGTAAAAATATACAGGGATGTAAGCGCGACATCTGTAGTTTTAGTTCTAGCCCTGTAGCTGCCATTTTTTAAATTTGCATCCAGAGGGCCTTAGCTGGCGTCCACAATGACAACTCAGAGTCAAGATCTGCCCTCTTTCAGTTTACAATGCTTTTTAATTACCTAACCTGAGAAAATTGCTGCGGTAACTTGTTGTCTTGAGGGCTAACTGAAAACTCAACTAGGCCTACTGATAAATTACACACATCATTTACTGAGGCAGCTAGAACGGCCGCCTGTGACAAACGAGCCAGGATCACTGGCAATAAAGCCTCAAAACAGTCAAGAGAGTGAGGAAAGATGGACATGAATAATAGCTTCTGCCACAGGACGGAACCCAGCGCTGAGGACCTACATAGACAACACATAAGCTTAGCTAGCTCAATGAGATGAAAAACTGGCAGCGATTTTTACTACAAGAAGGAAGGACATATTCACACATGATGTTAGTTGGAACGAGAAGATCCAAGTTCTGCGACTCCTAGGATTGGCGACTCCCCACCTTTGAGCCTGAAGGCCAACAAACTCGAAGTGTAGGTCGGTAGGTAATATACGGTAGGTAATATACAGTAGGTAATGGCTTTGAAATCTGAATTAGCTACATAATGAACAACTTGTCATTAACAATAGCTTAAGCCAAACTATCTACAACAAAAGTGTTCCTAGAGGTAGAGGAAAAGGCATAGCTACAGTATGTCAACAGGAAGGAGGAAACCCCATACACAAGGATGATCTCGCACTCAATCAATGGACATGGCAATAGAAAGTCAGGAAAATATAGACCGGAATGAAGAATCAGTAGGTAGTCTGGAGTATGAAAATGGAAGGAGGCATTTTATGGAGAAGCAAAGCTGACGTTCTCTGCAGACAAAGCATCACCGATACTGCTAAAACTTTTGATAATAAAGCAATGCGTGTCTTGGGACTTTTACTAGCTAATGATCAATATGAACAAAAGTTTACCCAGGTAAGCTAGTGAATAGACGGTAAATCGCAGTGATCACAACTGTGCTACCTAGCTACCGTATTTCAAGTAGCTAGTGAAACGGGAGGGACATGTATTGTATGTCGACAGAACCTTGGAGCCCATGCAAGAAGGTGTAGCTACACTATAGAGGATGTACTTCCATGGGAACAGCAGGGCAAAAAAGAAAAGGAACTTAAAAAGCACAGAAAAAAGCACATGTATGAGTATGAAAATGGAAAGCAGCTACGTAAGCACGACATACAGTTGTCCTGAAGGCTTACCCCTGGCTAAAGTACCGTAAGATTGGGTGACTTCGGACAAAATGAAGGGTTTTTTCAGTGCCACTTCTTCATTATTTGTGCTGGAGTGAAAGTTAGTAGTTGTATTTGTAGGCCTATGGGGTGCCTATAC
>LQNS02276883.1:12415255-12429770 GCA_001587735.2 Parhyale hawaiensis | reverse complement strand
CCCCAAAAAAAAAAACCTAAGAAGAACATTAATGTATCGAATGAACATTACTGCTCATAATGCATACATACTGTACAGTATGTATGTAGTTAGCTACAGTACTTGATGCATTCGCGTTTTGAATGACTGCAAAGCTGGACTAGGGGCTAGAGTTGACTTACGAGCTCACCAATTGATGTTTTCGTTAGAAGTAATAAATGACTTTTCTCGCCTACTTTTATTGATTATGTATAGCACTCAATATTATTCATCACATTCACTTTAAAAACCCAAAGTTAAACCCATAAATTTGGATTTAAATCACTAAAATAGCACTTTCCAACTGAACACCACGATGTGCAGACGCATACTGAACGAAAACGGCGGTGATTGCCTTCCGATTCCCGGAAGAGACACTGCCCAGTAGGCGAATTTCAGTATCTGCGCAGCGTCACTTCCGGGAATTGTTCTGAAGGTCCGGAACTTCTGCCAGACTTTTTCCGGGAAATGATGAAGTTTTCCAGTATTCCGGCTTGGTTTCAGTTTCCCGGATCGTTCCGGGAAAACTCTGGAAAAGTGAAAAAAAGTCCAGGAAAACGAGAAGTCCGGGAAACCGGGTTCCGGGAAAACGGGGTTCCACTGTATAAGCAAAATGTGTTTCTTTTTTAAAAATATGTTTACTGTGCAAATTTCAGAACAATCGGTGGAAAATTGAGTATCTTGCCCCCCCCCATGCTCCCCCTTACATAATGTACCAGGTGCAAAAGTTTTACCCAAATTAATTTAATGTCCTCAATTTAGGCTAATGTCCCAAATGATGCAAAATATCATTGTATATGTACAATACACCTAGCACCTTTAACTTGATATGTTTGTACTAGCTAAAATTATTTGGGCATGTTTAATGTTTACATCAAATATCTACTTGTTGGACCAAGGAGTCGAAGTCGGAAATTCTGGAGGGCCAGGAGTCGGAGTGGGACCTTGAACCATCCGACTCCACAACCCTGCCTGTGCTACAACCGAAATTACTACGATTTATGTTGTGAGCTGTGTAGTTGCTTGCTGGCTGCTTAGCTGAATGATTGATAAGACAGTTACACTTTAACGTCTTTTTACCCACTGGCATTGTTTAGTTACGAGAGCCAAGTTTATTGTCACTAACTAAACATATTACCATTGACTAGGTATTATGTGCCTCTTATGGTAGGATATGCATGGTTATTTTATGTTAACTGAATAGCAATGTTTTGTTTATTTGTCATTTGGATGTTGAATTCTTGTATCGTTTTTAAGTTTTCTAAGGATGAGTTGTTTCGTTTCAAAATAGAGCTTCTTAAATTTACAGGCAAGGCATGATTAACGACTCGGTGCCATTTTCCATCTTCTGTACTTCGGAATCACGGTGACAGATCTAGGCGCAATGACGAAACAGACAAAATTCGTACACAGGGTAACAAATAGTCGCTGCAAATGAGGTCGTGACGTCCTTGACGTGCTCTACAAGGCTGTAAAAATGAGAGCTTAGCGGAGCAGGATGGGGGAGCAATACATTGCTCCAGGGCCCGAATCGACTGCTCATGCAGCACAAAGTAAATCTTATACTATCAAAACTCGGACTTCAGCTCCTTAAGTTAACCAGACAGAGTTGACAACTTTCCTAGCTGAACGTGAGTTGAGATCCTATAAGTTGGCTTCTCCCACGGGCCGTGAAATCCGGGAATTGCTCTCCATTAACGGAGTATTTCATAAGAACCAGTAAACAACCAGTAAGGGCTGGAGCTAACGTAAATATTTCACGCAGCAAAGAATGCGATTATAGATGAGTTTCCTGTGGCACTCAAGTTTAGTCTCTCTTGTTCACAAACTTTGTAATGTTATAGAAATTCCTAAACATTAGTGAATTATGCAACTGATATGAATAGATATAATATCTAGCAGACTAGGCAGCGTGGATCGTATCTCAATCATGACAGCCTCTCACTGTTTCCAAGACATAGCTACCATTCAATTATAAACATATTTAAACTTGTTTTCGACGGTTATTGAATAAATTCAGAACATTAAGTAGGGTCGTAATTATTGCAATTACGGCACAGGTTCTGAAAAAGCTAAATGAAAAGATGGACGTTTACTTGTCGGATCTCTTACTACAGTAGGCGGGTAAATATTCGACCACATTGTAAGAATTTTTAGATCGTAGTGGTCACTCTGATTCAAGACTTAGTTAACAATCATAATCATTGCTGCCAGTTACATACAAGGTTTTAATTTATTTTTGTATCTACAAATAGTCCATCACATGTTTGAGGCTCTGAATACTACCCAAGTCAACATGACGTGCCATTTCGCCTATGAGCCTGTTGAATATAAAAGGGTGGTCAGTTTCTACTGTTTTTTAGTAATTGTGGTGACCAATGCAAGTGTACTAAACTATTCTTGTGGGTGATAGTTAAGCATTCCTGCCGCTGGCTGCCATAGATGTGTCATATGTGAAATTTTATATTGATAACAAGAAAAAGATAGATACTACTGTATCATTCAATTGCTAACATATTCATGCTTCTATCAGCAGGATAGATACCTGTATCTTTATTCATTGCAGGTAGGTATTATTCCTTAGGTTCTTTGGTTGAGTAAAAGAAACTATTTGTTTTAACCTTTCATGGATCCTCGGTTTATTTTTGCTATCTCCTAGACTCCAGGATCTCTAATTGGCACCATGGTGGCAATCCCCATTAGTCTCCTCATTATCATTTCCTTTGGCAGGTCCTGCACTGCATTGTTGGGTTTGTCCGCTCCAGTGCTGTCCTCACGTTTCTCCAAGTTTTTTCAAGACTCTTCCTTACCTGGGCAATTCTCTATGCTCTCCCAGAATCCAGAATGAGTATTGGTAGGTTCATCATCTGTGTTGTAATGTGCGAACTCTAGAATCCAATTTGTATTAAGCAATTAGCTTGGCTTGTGTGCTTATAGTGACTGTTGGTGGGAATTATTTTGAAGCTGAAGCATTGCTCCTTTCACTTGAAGTAGGTACCTATTTTCACTCCATGTTGAGTGGTTCTCATTGTTGAACTGTGAAACTGTAGTTTATAACTATCCCTTCTCTGTTTTCTGGCTCACATCACTACACAGATATCTTCTGTGATGTAGCTATAGTAGCATTTGACACTATGTACAAAATGAAGTTGAGTTATGGAGATGTGTGCTTAAATGTGACCAGTAAGGATCACTGCAGTCTCTTGGCCTCTTCGGTTTTTCTTCTAAGTAGGTAATGGAAAATTACCTGCAGCTAATTCCAGTCTTCATTGAGAAGTATAGGATGGGCCATAGGGTTAAGGTTCCTTCCATTTTCATGCTCTTACCGATGACTACTGCTATCTTCTCTTCTTTCTTGTTTTTCTGCTCCCAGGTGTTTTGATCCAATGTGGGAACACCCTCACCTATGGGCTCCACCTCTCTCGTGGCATACTCTATGTCCTTTCTTGCTTCCTCTCATCGAGTTTTTGTGAACACTGAGTAGGGAGGCAGAAACTAGTTAGTAGGAATACAATAATATCTTTTTTTGTCATTGGGAAAATATTTATAGATTAATCGAACTTATAATAAAACATAGACAAATGGATAGTGCTTCACTACAACAGCTGTGTGACTTTGCAGGGTTCGCAATGGTGCTGTTTGCATGGAGCCTGACTGAGGTCATCCGCTACATGTTCTACTTCCTTGGGCTCATTGATGCTGTTCCACACGTGCTTGTGTTCTTGAGGTAGGTTTTCTTGAAAAGAGATGCCATTCAGATTAGGCTACCTAAACTAAGATTGACCGACATTATTGATTACGTGTCAGTAGCTCGACATCTTGAATATTGCGGCGTTTGCCAGATCTTGCGTTCTAGTACATGCAAGAATAGCATCAGTGAACAATGGCACTGTCAACGAATGGTCTAATAATGCCCTATTGTTGCTGTACAGATACACACTCTTCATTGTCCTGTACCCTCTGGGCGTGTCTGGCGAGATGCTTTGTTACTTCACGGCCCTGCCGCTTGTCCAGAAGCACCGTTACCTCTCTGTTGCCATGCCGAACAGACTCAACTTTGCCTTCGACTCCTATTATGCCTTTATTCTTGTTATTGTCATGTATATTCCTGGTAAGTGAACTTCCTGGTTTAGTTCTTGTGAGCTGTTACCTGGAAGTAGCAACGTCATATAATTTGTAGCTGCATGTAATTCGGTGGGCACTGTGGTTAAATAAGAGGCTTTATTATAATAATTAAAGAAGCAGTCCGAAAATGCAAACTTCCGCCAAGCAACGCAGTGGTAACAAAAACTTCAAAATGGTCGAGAATCCTGTAATTTTCCTCATCAGGAAGAAAATTTAATCAACTGTTCCTCTTGACATTCCTTAGAGTTCCTGTCAAATTTCATGAAGATCCGTCCCTAACTTTTTAAGTTATGTAGCCAACAGACTGGTCTACATACAATATGTTTTCTCTGGCAGCTGCTTTGGTAGCTTCTACTAATTTACCAATGGATGCTGGATTTACACCTGCAACTGAAACTTGGCTGTCACATCGGATTTTTTTTTCAACATATTCGTACTTAATACTATGTAGGAGTGCTGTCATTATATGACACGTCTGCAAATGATCCCAAAGGGAGTTCTGCAAGAATTGGTAACTGTGATGAAATGAAGAACAGCACATCATTACCTGACACTCGGACGTAATAGCTCAACACGGACCTCGAATTTGTGTCACAAAGTAGAACTCTTGAAGGCACAGTTACAAGCATTTCAAGTAGAAAATTCTTTTTGACCCGTATTAATTGTATGCTTAGAAATTGCCCAATTGTCTCAACCGTTTTTTCTTCTACGCTTGCAGTTTTTCTATTTTTCCAATTTGCACTTGATGCTTATTCTGCCTCGTGTGAAATTAGGCACGCAACTTTTGGAATTGTGTATGAACGGTTTATAAACCACCCAAGAAGGAGCTATTGCTCATGCTAATTTCTTAATGGAGCAGTTAGTCTAATAAATGACAGCCGAAGCTATTAGTTTGTCCTGAGTGCATGTTGTTGAGTGATCCAGTACACTTTGCGATATAGCTTAGTCAAGTTTTATGTTTGACGATATCATTTCTTTCACACTGTCAAGATATTTTAGTAATGTGTTAACGAAATATCCTTAGATCCTACTTATTTTATCTATTTATTAGTAACCTCTTGGAGCAGATGTTGCAGGACAGACATTCGGTACGTTCAAAAATAGCCTGGACATGTACTAGGAACAGCGCTTCTCGCTGCTTCAAATATCCTCTTTACAGCTCGTTAATAAACATTCAACTTGCTTCGCCATTCTAGAGCCAGCTGTGTTCCATCATCTTCAACGCCAAGCTATTATAGCATGACAGCCATTGAGCTGCTACACTACAGTAGTGATGAAGCGAATATTCGCATCCGCAGCTGCGTAACATCCGCACCTTTATTTCTTACCTCCGGCTGTCTAAACGACAGCCGGTACTCAGTTGAGTCCCACAAGGCACCGTGCTTGGTCCAATACTCTTCCTTATCAAGATAAATGATATAGGGCACCAATGCAAGTTTGCCGTTCCCTCATCGTTCGCTGATGACACACGGACGTATGGAATGTGCAACTAGATCTAACCAACATCTTTCACTGAACATCGGTTAACAATATGATCTTTATCACTGTACACTAAGTTAATCCATACTGCTGCAAATTGTATATTCTCATTTGGTTTGAAATGTGTGCTAAATCTGCCCCTGTCTACAAAGCACCATCTAAGTTTTTTCCCCCAAGTGTTGTATAAACTGCCGTCCTGAGAGGGGGTGTGTTGTTGTGGGACTAATATTTGCATCCGCAACTCAAATCCGCACCTTTTTTGACATCTGCATTCGCGGATGTCAAAATGGCAACATCCGCGTCCGCGGATGTCCTAAAAACAACATTCGACCCATCACTACACTATAGTAACGTTCAGAACATGTTTGCACGCTTGTCCCAGTAGCTTCGCTTTCCCGTTGCTCCTATATACATTAATGCAATAGCAGTACCTCCGAGTTAACCGAAACTCAGGCATTAACTACTTTTAGCAAATGGACTTTTGTTATCTAATGGATGCTTATAAAAAATTCGACTGCTATTCACGTGCCCAATTGTTGAGCTTGTGCCGTCGTGATTAATCTGTCACCGTCCCCGAAGTTTTGTTTAGCCACATTTTTCAGCAGTGCTAATCCTACAACTAACTGTTAGGTTACGTTAAGTAAGGCTTTTCCAGTGGTAATTGATAACTAATGAGCCCTGTAAAGAGTTGTAGCATCGGTGCCTCCTGTTTCCGTGGAATCACCTTTATTACTCACTGCGTTAGTTTTTTCTTAAGAACATATCTGCCGACTGTAGGATTATTCTTTTTATTAGTTAGTTATAGTCAGAAAGTTACAGCCTCCGTTTCTGAGCGGAACGATATCACAGAGAAAAAACAAGAGACATATAGTATGTCGATAGAAATAGGGAACCCATGCACGAAGGTGTTTCCACTCAGGAAGTTGCTGGCTTAGCTTAGTCTGTTAGCACACATAAGTGGTGGTCCACCTTGAAGAGCGCTGTTCTTGGTGTGAGCTCTTTTGTCCTCCCTTTAATTGGTGCTGGTGCTGCCAAGGCGGACCTTTTCTGGCGCTACTTTAATGGGGAGCAGAGTCGGGACTGGGTGCACATTCCTTCAGCGTGTGATCACGAGCCGAGGTTCTCCGGTGCTTTCCGATCTTCTTGAATGCAGCGCCTTCTTCTTGATCTGGACCCCAATGGGGGCGCTGATCCATCGGGTATGTTTCCTCTCTTTCTTTGGAGGGTGGCTGGTGTACTCGCAGCCCTTTTACTTCCGTCAGATGTTACGGCTGGGCTCTTTTCCGGAGTGCTGGCGTGTCGCCCATTTGACGCCTGTTCCGAAGGGCTCGGTTTCATCCCGTACCTCTGACTATAGACCCATCTCGATCACACCTCTTTTGTCGAAAGTTTATAAGAGGCTGGTTGCGTCGAGATTGGGTTGTTTTCTTGAAAAGCAGGGTGTCCTTCCCCCAACACAGTATGGTTTTCGTAAGGGCTTGAGAACTGGTGATGCTCAAGTGCTTCATATTTCTCATGTGTTGCAGCTGGCTCTTGATGGGGGTCATGAGGCAAGGTTGGTACAGCTTGACTTCAGTGCTGCTTTTGATCGCGTGAATCACCTTGGGCTCTCCATAAGCTGAGATTGATTGGTAGGTATTGGTGGTTGTTTTCGCGGTAATTAGTCAATTTTTATCTGACAGACGTCAACGTGTAGTTGTTGATGTGAAGAGGAGTGAGTGGTTTCTGGCGTCCCACAAAGTAGAGTTTTGGACCCTTTGTTATTCATTGTTTATGCAGCGAACCTGTTTGATCTTGTTAATAATGTACTTGTTGGTTACGGTGATGATGTTACTTTGCTGGTTCCTGGCTGTTTGCGGTAAGCCTAGTGATAGGTTGGAGGTTTCAGAATCCATTCAGCATGATTTGGAAGTGATTGATTCCTGGTGTCCTAGGTGGGGGATGAGGCCAAATGCTAGCAAGACTTAAGACCATGCTCATGTATAGTGAGACCTACTTTTCCTGCACTCATACTGGATGGTGTGTCACTTGCTGTGGTTGATGACTTGGTAATCTTGGGTGTCAATTTTGATCCAAAGTTGACGTTTGAGCCCCACTGTCGTTCGGTTGCCTCACGTGCATCGCAGAAAATTGGTCTTATGAGGCTTGCTTGGAGAGTGTTTGGCTTGGTAGAATTGACACGTCGTTGCTTTAATTGCTATGGCCTAGCTCTTCTGGAATACTGCTCCGTCGTCGTGGGTTCTGCTGCCGATTGTCATCTGTATTGGCTTGACAAAGTGGTTTGTCGATGTGCGTTCATGCTGGATTGTGTTGTGCCTTGTGATCTGGCGCATCATCGCAGTGTTGGTGAGGTCTGCTTTTTGTATAAAATTTATAACTGCTCTAGTCATCCACTCTCTGATTTTTACCTTCCAAAGCCATTGGTTTCGGTGAGGTATGCTTGGCGTATTGGTGCTCTTCATGAGTTTGCCATGGAACCGTAACGATGCCGTACGGGCCAGTTTTTCGTTCATTTTTTCCATCGTGTGTGGATGTTTGGAATGGTCTTGATGGGTCTGTCTTTGTTAGTGCGGGTATTGGCAGCTTTAAACGATATGTACACAAAGCTATTCTGTGATCTCTGATCTTCTCTTTCTTTTCATTTTTTCACTCGCTGGGCTTTTTGCGTGGGGATTTGTCAGCCTCATGGAGTTTATCCGTCGCCACGTCGCCTGTCTGGTCTGATGTGATAATAATAAACACGCATGGGAACAACAAGTCGGGAAAGAAGAGGAAGAACAGAATAAAGCATGAGCAAATAGGAGTATGAAATTGGAAAGGAAGTAAGGTGAGCACGAAAGACAGACGTCCTGTAATATATTGTGTTTCTTGGCGTCCGTGATTTCTAATGGAGTTCGTCACTGTACTTGGTTGTGAGAGTGAACTTCTAGGCCGAGTATAGTTATCAGGCTACAGTGCTGGATGGTGAAAGAATGTCGTCAAGATCTTCTTGTTTATTTTCATCTTATTATGCAAGACTTAGAAGATATGATCCAATAATAAGTAGCCAGCATGCTACTTGATAGATGCAGACAACAAAAGTACAAGGTCTACATTTGAATAAGTACTACGAGCAAAATGTTGAAGACTATGTGCAGTACTCAAAAGCTAAGCACTGAATAATCTGACGCTTGATAACACAAGCGCCTTTAAATATCCATGATTTGCTGGTTTCATTAAAACACCGGTTGCTTCCGCCGGATTCGAGACTGAAGTCCGCCGGTAAATTACTGTGTCTTTACGAGAATAACAAATATCTCTGACACACTGGTGACAGACAGGTTACTGATATAGGTTCCGGCCGGAAGGTCATTGAGAAATACGCATGTCACTTAAAAGCAATGCTGGTAAACCAGCACATTTTTGCACGGCTATAAACGACCTTTTAGGTTTTCTTAAAAGGTGTGACCTGAAGACGGCGGTGGTAACTTCCGCCCGACATGAAATCACATGATACAAAGAATGCGTCTATACATTTGAATGTTAAGGCTAACACATTGGAATGTTGTTTGTGCAAAACGCTTATGTAACACGTCCCGCAGGCCTAGCTAGCTAATGGCTAAGGTAACCTACACAAGCCCCCTTTGGTTGCCGTACCCCGTAACATAGGAAGGGCGAACCTAACCCTGTGGCCTAGGACGTAATCCTGTGCCCCCTGAGGTGTTCTTTTTATTAACTAGTGTGGAGTTGTTGCTATGTTCGGGGATGTTGTAGGACGATTAGTAATATCCTTCTCTGGTAGGTATTGCGAAGTTCAGACCTAGTCCTGTCGGAGCTGCGTTATGATTCGCATTGCTGTGTGTGTTCTTGCAGTCTCTATTGGTCTACTATGATTATTTCTCCTCATTCCAGTGTTCCCGCAACTCTACGTTCATATGTTGGCCCAGCGGAAGAAGGTTCTCGGTGGTGGTGACCAAAAAAAGAAGGCTCAGTAAGAGGCGCCCTGCATACGTATGCGTGGACAGCTAGTGCCATGACACCTCTCTTTCTTTTTATGTTGTGCCTTGTGTCTCTCCGGACTTGATATTTGACGTGTGAGAAGCTTTGTTGTTCCTTGACGAGAAATCATTGCATTTCTAAAAGTTCTGCTTCAATTTCCTAATCGTTATGGCTGTTATTCTCAAGTCCAGGACAGGTCTCTTGCTATAGACTGCCCTTAATTTGCTATTAAATCCAGATTAATGCCTGACATCATTTATTGAACGTTTGTGAATTTAGCATTTACTACATGGAATGCTTGTCTGCTGTATGATATTGGACAGCTTTTTATTTTTCTACACAGTCAGTACTTGAGTGAGTTACTTAATAGATTTATTGTGTTACAATATATAGACGCCGCAAAGACATATTACGAATACGGTAAGGTAATGATTTACTTTTTAGTTGTAAGGTCTCTATTCTTTCCTGGGGATATATACTCTGTGAGGTTTCTCTTCTTCAACATTTTAAGATATCTATTATGGTGCTTCGTTCGAAGGTTATATTGCGTTTCATCTAGATTTACTTAATTATTTTGAATAATTTGTTAGGTACTACTTGCAAAGTAATAGATTTGCAGCTGCTAATTTTTTTAACTTTATGCAATATATATTGGATGTGTTATGAAAGTAAGCAGCTGAAATCCAAACGTCTTTTTATGGTTCTGCTGAAGAGTTATATGCATATAATTTCTGACGATACCGTTACAAACCATATCTAGAACACTTCGTGGCGTAAGACCCATCACCCGCAATGGGAGCAAGTTTTCTCGCCGTCGTTTTTGGTGGCCAGCTAATCCTAGTTTTCAGGCGTAAATCGCATCGAGGACAGCCCACCAGACTCCCTGCAAAAAATCGTGAACAAAGCTCAACTCTTTCTACCTTTTTTGGATGGGAAGCAAATTTCATCGCCTGCTAATCCTAGTATTTTGGCATGGGTCACATTGAGGGCAACCCTAACCCACCAAACTTCCTGAAAAAAGTATGAAGATTGCTTAACTCCTTCGACCACATATTGGGTGGACAGACATATATATATTTACAAATGTAATTATTTTAAATATATACTGTATATATATATATATATCTACATAAATATACTTAAATCTTCAACGAAAACATTATCACCTCTCTCACTTCCACTTCGTTCGCGGGTGAAAATTAAGCCCAACAAAGTCACGATCATTCAGCATTCAGAGCTATTGGGTATAACTTGCTCGGTGTAACCAGTTATCGAGTAAGATTGCCAAACTGTGAGATATAAGTTTTTGAATGAGCTTCTACTTGATGAAAGAAGTACATCAGTAAGTTTGATGTCCGTTCCTGACGTGTACGTTACAAGGTCATGTGGCAGCTTTTCCTATTTTTTTTGTGTTATATCTTATTAAGATATATCATCGTTAGAGCTCTGTGTATGATGCGTTCAGACTTAATGCTACTCCACTTAAATGATATTTTACTATATATACATATCACAGTGTAATTTTTGTATTTATAGTTGTCAGTTGTTGACGTGTTGGGTAATTAATTTCTTGGTGTTTGTGAATGGCGGTGGTGTTGCTATACACGACTGTCAGTGATATTGCTTCCATTGGACTTGCACAAATTTTCCCTCTTGTATGAATCAAAGCAATATAGCTGGCCTTCGATGTTGAATGTGTGTATGCGAGCACTTGGGGAATATGTTGTAGAGTCTGATGGACGAAGCCCAACTCCGACTCCTGACTCTTTCCGGCTCCCAACTCATTTTATTTTCACAGAGGCCCATTTTCTCCGCCTTTTATACTGCCAATTGTCCGACTTTGTCTCCTTGCTTCCCAAAATGTTTGAGTGCAACCCTGGCTTGAAGACTTCTTCCAGTTGTCACTTTGAATTATCAGGTTTTTAAGATTATTTCCAATTCTTTCCATTTACTGTCACCAGCTTGCAGTTTTATTCCTAATTTAAAGTCAGGTTTGGCTTGAGCCTTGGCATTTCGAACGCGCTCTACAGTAATCAATCCAAACCTAGATTTATGAGCTGACGGCAGATAGAGAGGTTCCATAACACACTTTCCCAATTGTGATACTGTTGCCCACACCTCGCCTGACCTGGAGAATTGAATGCATTTGGTGATACTCTCTTACTGGATGATGATACAGCATTACAAGTGACAGACACCTCAGTTCATACTCACGTGCCTCGCGAATGCATGTCCAGCAGTTGCGTATCATTATCGGCCTCTGTCATGTTGCTGCATGGGTTTTTTGGTCTGAAGTATTCCTGCGGGAATAACGGCCTTTGTTGCTAGGCAACATAGTCTGGCACTATTAGGGTCAACTGACGTGTTGTCACCCAACAGTGTGTGTAATTGCCAGTGCACCCGTAACTCTTTCATCGTAACTTCCGGTGAAAAGGCTCTTTGTGGTAAGGAAGTTTCTTTGTTCATGCATGAGTTGTCCTTGCGGTAGTGAAACAGACAGGTCACCTGTTCATTCTAACTTGATTGTCAAAATAGCAAGATTTTCTCATTGCATCATCCTCTTCCTTCCACATTATCAGCGTCGTAGCTGCGTAGCTGCATCATCCCTTATTTTTTACGAAATATTCGATGTCGGATTCCGTTATTCCTGCGCGAGATGTAATGAAGATCATTCTGGAAAGCTGAAGGCTTGAGCAACAATCGCTATTGTTTCTTTTACTCATGACAGCAGTTGTTAATCGCTGCAATTGTAAGTAGATGTGTGTGGCTATATTGGGAATAGCTAGCGTGTCTGTCTCTGTATTTCCTCATTTCTCTGTTCGGATGAGGGTGCATGCCCTGGTGCGTTATGTGTGTGTGTCCGGATGGATTCTTTTCAGCTATCCGTTGTTTTTGACCTCAACTGAATATTTTGAACCAATTCCAACTTGTGCGTCGGGCGGTCCGAGATTCCACTCATACCTGTCCAGCTGGTGCATTCCCTAACGTGCGGTTAAATAGTTTGAGCAAGCGAAAGCTGCAAATTTTGTTTGTGGATTGCTGCCTACGGTTTCAGCCCCCTCCAGCCACCATTCTGTGTGCTCGCTCATCAGTAATACAGCATTTTTTTTGTTCTCTCTCGCACAATTATGCTCTTAAAAATGCTGCCCATGCTTGCAGTTGTACTCCAATGACAATTCAAATCTTTTTACTGCAGGATGCTAATTAGCTTTGTAGGAGTCTCCGAGAGTCGCCTCGCTGTTGAGTGGCTGTTGATGACGACTCGCTGCCGCACGCCGGGTAGGTCTTGTTAGGCTAATTCTATTAAATTTTTTGGAACGCAATTTCGCGATACAGCGTTGCCACTCGGAGTATTCTGGTGGTTATGTTCGTCTATTGTCATAATAATATTGCTCTTTATATAATGAGTTTGCATCCATATGAGCCAATAAATAGTTCTTTATTTTTAAATGCATTAGCGAATAACCGTCAACGCAAAGCAGACGTGAACCCGCCAAAGCCAGCAGAAGATGAAACGTTCCCTGGCTTGTGCAGTGCTAGATGGCTGTGCCATGATTGTCATCTCCACCTTGGTCTATAATTTCTACTGTTCTTGTAGTCTGTAAGTTGTTAGACCATAGACCACACCGTACATGACTGTCTATTACTCACAAATGACTCATAAGGCTGGTAGACTAAATTTACATCTGCTGCTGTTGCTAAAATCGTGACTCGTGATAATAAAACGAACGCGTTTTCTCGCCTAATCCTCCGAACGTTTTGTTGAGCCTCGGTAAACACAGCTTAATGTTTCCAAAAAAGTCTGTGCTTCATCTAATGCATGTATTTCCTACATATTATCGAGGTGTTGGTGTTGATAGACGTTCCGTTAGATATTATAATGTTTTAAATACGTGGTACAAAACGCAGCGTGCCATTCAAACTGTGCAGACGGGACAGGACACTCCAGCTATTCACGACATTAGCTGCTCAAAGTGTCATAACGCGTCACCGACTGGCACCACAGCGCGGGCACACTAAGCTCAAGAGTGTTGGTTGGTTTTGTCGTTTTTGATCGAGCTTCATTCGGTAAACCCTAATGCTCTAAACTTGAGATTGCCGGGAACTTTTATTATTTTGCTCCCAAAATTGAGTCTTCAGCCGTTTAGAGCGCAATCAGTTCGTGACAAAAACCTACAACGCTATCAGAAGTGGTGAAACCAACGCTGCTCTCTAAAGTTGTAGACCAGTTGACACTTCGGCGGGTGCCCAAAAAACGCTGTTGGAGCAACAGCTTTACAGTCACTTGCCTGATGAAGGGTTAAGCCGATGAAAGCTCGTCTTACATTGCCATCGTCGCGCCAGTCGGTGACGGCTGTCGTGCTTCGTCATCACTGGTTGCTAGTATTGCCAATAGTACCTAATACAGTTCCATTGGCTATTTCTTTTTTATCTCAAATTTTCCTGATGATTTAATCAGTTAATCTCTGTTCTGTATAATGCTATTTACTTTTTGAAGTTTTCGGACAAAAGCAATACATTTTTACAGGGTGTCGGTAAACAAATATACTCTGATACTGTTGAATTGTGTTTCATTTTTCTGTGCCAGCAGAGACACGGCTCTATGGGACCCAGTACGCTACCTTAGTCTCAGGCCTGCGGGACATTTATCTTCTGCATCCACTTTAGCTACTTCCTTCCATTTTCATACTCCTTCGATTGATACTTCTGTTCAGGGCTTTCTCTTCTTACTGATTCAATAAACCCATGCGAGTTCGTCCAATGTGGGAATACGTTCGTGACTGCGTTCCTTGGCCCTCAGGGGCATATTGGGGCGGGCCCTATCCCTGCCACAATATGTTTGGGCATCACGCACCCAAGGGTCCCGAGTGCCTTCTCCGCAGGGGATGTAGCATCTGGCCGCAGTTCCTGCTGA